>JAWWNF010000184.1:172500-419279 GCA_034641395.1 Darevskia armeniaca | reverse complement strand
AAGAGAAGGTTAAGGGGTGATAGGATAGCCATGTTCCAATATATCAAAGGATGTCATCAAGAGGAGGGAGAAAGGTTGTTTTCTGCTGCTCCAGAGAAGCAGACACTGAGCAATGGATTCCAAACTACAGCAAAGAAGATTCCACCTCAACATTAGGAAGAACTTCCTGACAGTAAGAGCTGTTGTGACAGTGGGATTTGCTGCCAAGGAGGGTGGTGGAGTCTCCTTCTTTGGAGGTCTTGAAGCAGAGGCTTGACAGCCACCTGTCAGGAATGCTTGGATGGTGTTTCCTGCTTGGCAGGGGGTTGGACTGGATGGCCCTTGGGGTCTCTTCCAACGCTACGATTCTATGATTCTAAGTTAACTGTTTCTATTATAATAATCTTTCTTGCGGGTCCAACGACCCATAGCATGGATTCAGAATAAAATACAGATTCATACAGACAACCCCCCAGGGAAGGGAAACGAAGCGTTCTTTGTTTAGTCACGGTACGTTGATCTTTGATTCGTATGACTACTGAAAGAAACCTTGCCATGGCCACTGTGATATCATTGGACTTGTCATCCAGAAGATATTTGGTATAGTAGGCTTCAGATTGACCCGGCCCATTTGCCAATCAATCGATAGTTCCCTAGCTTGATCAGATTGTCCCCAATGCAATCCCGACGTCCTGAGCACACGCAGATCCTATTCGATAAGGGATACCTCTCAGTCTGCCGTTTACCACTTCTGGTGCGAAGACATTTAATTTGGCTTTGGTGAAAAGACGCCGATATGTTGGTACAGACAAATTTCTAAGATATGCAGGTGTCTGAATCTCGAACCACAGCGAATTCCTACTTGATTATGGGTTACAGATAACATGAGATTGAGATCAGAGATCACTAAGTGAATTGTCCCAGAGCCTTTGCCTTAGGGTGGGTCATAAAAAAAATTTTTCCCGAAAATGTTTCCTCCCTTGATCTTATCTCAGGCGTATGGTATAAAAATAGTTAAATTTCAATTTTGGGACACATCGGTTAATATTTAGACCCTGCTCCTACAAATTGAAATTTTGCCTCCCCACGAGTGACTAAAAACAAAGGTGTTTGACTCATTTAATTCTCAGTAGTATTAAATTGTGAATAAACATAATTGTAGGTTTTATGTAGAGCAATCATAGTTGCGTACTATTATTTTCTGCAATATTTATTTATTTAAGATAAAACATGTTGAGAAATGTACATGAAAAACCAATGGTTTGGAAAAATAGATGGAACAATTAAGCAAACGGTGTACTAAACATCAACAATACAACGCCACTCCTAATAGTCTGCAACTATGATTGCTCTACACAAAACCTACAATTTATGTTTATTACTTCATAATTTAACATACTGAGAATTACCGTATATTTCGGCGTATAAGACGACTGGGCGTATAAGACGACCCCCAACTTTTCCAGTTAAAATATAGAGTTTGGGATATACTCGCCATATAAGAAATACGACCCGCGTATAAGACGACCCCTGGCTTTTGAGAGGATTTTCCTGGGTTAAAAAGTAGTCTTATACGCAGGAATATACAGTAAATGAGTCAAATTCCTATGTTTTTATCACTCGTTGGGGAGGCAAAATTTCAATGTGTAGGAGCAGGGTCTTCATATTAACCGATTTGTCCCAAATTTGAAATTTAACTCTTTTTATACCATACGCCTGAGATAAGATCAAGGGAGGAAACATTTTCGGGAAAAAATTTTTTTATGACCCACCCTACTGATTATAGCTTGAAAACACAATGCAATTAGCTTTAAAGTCATTCGCCTTGTCACCTCGAAGTTTCCCCGTTCCTAGAAAGACCGTAACCCAGCTTTGATTTTAGCAGGAGGAGCCAGAGTCCCCATCAACTGCATCCGGCCCAGCGCTCTGGGTCCCATCAAAAGAAAGGTATGTGCCGAGGCAGAGGAACAGGAGGCGGGGCACCCGGGGTGTCACCACTGAGGGGGGTGTGACAAAATTGAGTGACTAGTGGGGTGCCACAGGGTTCTGTCTTGGGCCAGTCTTATTCAACATCTTGATCCAGGACTTGGATGATGGCTTGAGGGCATCCTGATCAAGTTTGCAGGTGACACCCAATTGGGAGGGGTGGCTAAGACCCCAGAGGACAGGATCACACTTCAAAATGACCTGAACAGATTAGAGAACTGGGCCAAGGCAAACAGGATGAATTTGAACAGGGAGAAATGTAAAGGGCAACAAAAATGAAAGGCACAAATACAGGATGGGTGACACCTGGCTTGAGAGCAGTACAAGTGAAAAGGATCTAGGAGTCTTGGTAGACCACAAACTTGACATGAGTCCACAGTGTGATGCAGCAGCTCAAAAAGCCCATGCAATTCTGGGCTGCATCAATAGGAGTATAGCATCTAGATCAAGGGAAGGAATAGTACCACTGTATTCCGCTCTGGTCAGACCTCACCTGGAATACTGTGTCCAGTTCTGGGCACCCCAGTTCAAGAAGGATACTGACAAGCTGGAGTGTGTCCAGAGGAGGGCAACCAAAATGGTCAAAGGCCTGGAAACGATGCCTTATGAGGAACGGCTTAGGGAGCTGGGTATGTTTAGCCTGGAGAAGAGAAGGTTAAGGGGTGATAGGATAGCCATGTTCCAATATATAAAAGGGTGTCATCTAGAGGAGGGAGAAAGGTTGTTTTCTGCTGCTCCTGAGAAGCGGACACGGAGCAATGGATTCAAACTACAAGAAAGAAGATTCCACCTAAACATTAGGAAGAACTTCCTGACAGTAAGAGCTGTTTGACAGTGGGATTTGCTGCCAAGGAGGGTGGTGGAGTCTCCTTCTTTGGAGGTCTTTAAGCAGAGGCTTGACAGCCACCTGTCAGGAATGCTTTGATGGTGTTTCCTGCTTGGCAGGGGGTTGGACTGGATGGCCCTTGGGGTCTCTTCCAACGCTACGATTCTATGATTCTATAAGGCACATGGCCCAACTTGGCCCTCCAGCTGTTTTGGGACTACAACACCCATGATCCCTAGCTAACAGGACCAGTGGTCAGGGACGATGGGAGCTGTAGTCCCTAAGCAGGCATGGTCCGCCATCTTTGTTTTGCCACTCTTCAATCGTTGGTAACTCCCCTCGGAAACAAATCTGCTTGATTTCGATAGGCGAAATGGAAACGGAAAGCCAGCCCAAGAGACTTTTCCAAGGAACGACCAACATGCTTTCTCCCGACGCGACACACCTTTCCGACCTCAGCTCATGGTAAGATCAATTTTAAGAATGCATATACTACAGGAGAAACTCTACGATTTCCTGCTTGGCAGAGGGTTGGACTGGATGGCCCTTGGGGTCTCTTCCAACTCTAGGATTCTAGGAATTGTAGTCCCCAAACAATTGGAGAGCTGAGTTTGCATCTATGCCTGTTCTAGTCCAAAGGCTATTCATCAGGAAATCAGGGTATTTTTCAGGTGTGCTAAAGAAATCACTCCTTTTTGATATAACTCTAAAAACTACTCTGAAAATTTGATTCCAGAACGGAATGAAGTAATAAGAGGAGGGCAGCAAGGTTCAACAACATCGAACCCTGAATTGCTAAGACTACAGAACCTTTCTGTTAAAAAAATATGATTTAAATCAAGCCTTGCTGACAAAGGATTTAAATTGTGATTGAAGTCGATTGGATCTGAATCAAATCCACCCTGCCACAAACACTCTCCCAGGTACTCTGAAAATGGATGATTCCCAAAACTCTCCTTGTCAATATTCAGAGGATGCCAGCAAGGCTTAACCTTTCTTTTAGAAAAATTTACAGAAAAGGTCAGCCTTGCTGGCATCCTCTTAATATGGACAATTGGAGCAGAGTTTCTTCTTTGGAATAACAAAACCCTTTTAGAAAAGTGTTTTGTTATTCCAAAGAGGAAACGCTGCTCCGATTGTCCATATTAAGAGGATGCCAGCAAGGCTGACCTTTTCTGTAAATTAAAAAAGGATTTTAAAGTAGGTATCCCAGAAGACAGGGAAAACCTATTTTTATATGCATGCGCTGCTGCGAGATTACTGATCGCGCAAAGGTGGAAGGAAGGAAGCATGCCAACGATTCAGGAGTGGCAAATTAAATTAGGGGAATTTATGAGCCCGGCTCGAATGACGGCAGCAATTAGAAATATATCAAAACAAAGACATAAAGAAGAGTGGAAGTATGTCGAAGAGTATTTAAAGAAAGAAGGTATAAAAACAGATTGAGTGAATTGCTTGTAATGAAGTGTATGTGGGGATGAAAATAAGAAAAAAAGAAAAAAAAGAAATTAGAAATAGGAAAATATATAGCTATGTGCAGGATTTAAAGGGAAACCAAACATAAAATGGGTAATAGATCGATAAAGCATGTTGGGGAAATAATGATAATTCAAGGATGGGACTGTGTAAGGAATAGCAGAAGCAAAGAAAATTTAAAATGGTACGAAGTCATATTTTAATTGTGGGATGTTTGTATATGGTTGTTGTTTATGTATTTTCTTGTTTGTATTTTGTTTTTTTTGTTTTTTTTCCTTTGTTAGGAATGACTGTGAAGATGGATGTTTGGTTTGTTTGTCTATTTTGTATTTTTAAGAAATTATTAATAAAGATTATTTTTTTAAAAAGGGATTTTTAAATCAAAGCTTACTGACGAAGGATTTGAATTGGGATTTCAACCAAACCGATTTGAACCCAACCCACCCAGGTGGGTACTGACCTGAAGAAGTGGGCCGATGCATAACTTGGCCCGCCAGCTGTTTTGGGACTACAACTCCCATCATCCCTAGCTAACAGGAGCAGCGGTCAGGGATGATGGGAGTTGTAGTCCCAACCATAGGCATTTGCCTATGCCTGCTCTTAAGATGCTCCTGGAACATTTTATATTTTTACTAGCTGACCCGGGCCACGCGTTGCTGTGGCTGATTTTATGCTTATTACTATCAGCAGCAGCAGCAGCCAAAATAAACCCCCGCCGGCGTCGTGTGCACTCTGCACGCGCTCAGGTGCCCTCCCGCGGCCTGTGGCAGAAAAAGCCGAGGAAGGAGGCCTCTGACGCCGCCTGAGGGAAAAGCACCATGGAAACGCACAGATAAAAAACACACCTCGGGAGATCACTGAGGGACGATCACGGTGGCCATTTCCCGGCGTGCCTTGAGCGAGCAGTTGGTTGGGATATTAAGCCCACCGTTTCCCAGCATGCCTTGCGGTTTGGGCGAAAGAGCTTAGTTCACCCACAGGGCGCCTTGACTCCATTTCCCAGCATCCCTTGCTGGTCTGGCCTAGTTAACTGCGAGAGGCGGCAGCCTCCATTTCCCAGCGTGCCTTTGACAAAAGAGATATTTACATTTCCCTGTATCCCAGCCAATTTAATCACATCCTTGTCTGGCACTAAGGTATCAGGAAGCCACTAGCACAATCACCCCCTCCTTCCTTGCAGAGAAACAGTTTGTCAGTTTGGGAGTGAAAACGGAGACAGGCCTGCCGTTGCTAGAGGGCGAGGTTTTGCTGTGATGTCATATGGGCGCGCCAATTTCTTGCTTTTGTAGCTGTAGTACCAGCATAGCCGTCGCTAGAGGGCGCTGTTTTGCTGGTGGTGTCATACGCGTGCGCCAAAGTTTTTTGTGGTTTTTCTTTATTTTAGGTATGACAGGTGTGGTTTTTCTGAATTTTTATTACGCCAAAAAACATTGAGATGGTAATGGAAACACTGTGTCCAAATTTGATGCGATTTGGTCCAGCGGTTACGGAGCAAGGGTGTTTCGGACAAACGCGCAATGGGAACATTTTTATATAGATAGATTTTATGTGCCCCGACTGAAGCTTGTGGTTTCCCCTCGTGTCCGCAGCCTGCCCTCGGACGCCCTCGACAGCGGCGCCAGCCCCTCCTCGGACTCCCTGGCCAAAGGTGGCGGCGCCGCCGCAACGGAACTGCCTGCCGCGGGATCGGAACCCGCTTCCCCATTCATCTTGATGGGTGACCTTTCCCCCAAGTGACTCGCCCTGGATGTACGCCGTCCCCTTTGCTATACCCACCTGCAGAGAAACCAGCGGCATAAAATCCCCGAGGGGCCGTCCGGATTCGGAGCGCCGAGTGCGAAACACCCTTCCTCCTCGGCAACGTTTTAATCCTTCTTGGGGCCCCAGCGCTGCCCGGCTTGCCGGTTTCCCTTTTAATTCTTTGGCCAGCGTCGGTTCGGTTTTCCTTTCAACGGCGAATTACTTTGCCAACGTCTCCTCGGATCGGGACTTTCCGTTTTGAAGAAATGACACCCGCGTTTCCTCCGGACTTCCCGGAAAAGCACCCCGTTTATATTCACATTAAAAAGGTCAGCGGGAAACCGGTCGCTGTCGCAATCCCTCGTTCCGAAGGTAAGAATGGAGTTCAAATCAAGCAAGCTCGGCCCTCCAGCTGATTGGGGACTACAGCTCCCATCGTCCCTAGCTAACCGGACCAGTGGTCAGGGATGATGGGAATTGTAGTCCCAAATTGTAGGTGTTTGGCGACTACAACTCCCATCATCCCTAGCTAACCGGACCAGTGGTCAGAATTGTAGTCCCAAATTGTAGATGTTTGGGGACTACAGCTCCCATGATCCCTAGCTAACAGGAACAGTGGTCATGGATGATGGGAATTGTAGTCCCAAATTGTAGGTGTTTGGCGACTACAACTCCCATCATCCCTAGCTAACCGGACCAGTGGTCATGGATGATGGGAATTGTAGTCCCAAATTGTAGGTGTTTGGCGACTACAACTCCCATCATCCCTAGCTAACAGGACCAGGGGTCAGGGATGATGGGAATTGTAGCCCCAAATTGTAGATGTTTTGGGGGCTATAACTCCCATCATCTCTAGCTAACCGGACCAGGGGTCAGGGATGATGGGAATTGTAGTCCCAAATTGTGGATGTTTGGGGACTACAACTCTCATCATCCCTACCTAACCGGACCAGGGGTCAGGGATGATGGGAATTGTAGTCCCAAATTGTGGATGTTTGGGGACTACAACTCTCATCATCCCTAGCTAACTGGACCAGTGGTCAGGGATGATGGGAATTGTAGTCCCCAACACCTGGAGGGCCGGAGTTTGCCCATTTCTTGAGATGGAGGTACGCCGGTGTAAACTACGAGAAGCACGCTTAACTATGGCAAATGTCATTGTGCGCAAGAAATGATCTCTTCCAGGCTCCCGCTGTTTTGAGACTACATTTCCCATCATCCCTGAACACTGGTCCTGCTAGCTATCTGGCTCAATTTTTCATTTTATTTTTTCAAAGAAGCAACCGATGTTTAATCTACTAATTCCTTCTCGCAAGACCCAGTCTGGCTCCACTTTTTTATTTTATTTCCGAAAGAAGCGACCGATTCTTAAATCGACTGCGTCCCGCTATTTATTATTTATAATTCTGTAAAATAACGAGAATAACAATAGTCTGGTGAATTTCTAGAGTATTTTTTTATGATCGAAGCCCTTTTCCCCCATAGTCCTCCGAGTGCTGGCTGGCTGGTCTTTATCGACAGGCAACGTAGTCGGCCGAATTGGCGCGATTCCGGTTCTGCAACGTTTCTTGCCGTTCGGATTTGGGAAACTCCGGATTTCCTGCCGAGAAATGGCGCGTAATTCGAAGCGAAATTGTGCTTGTCTGGCTCGGAAAACCGGGGTGGGGAGAAGGACATTTGGCTTCCCTCTTCCGGGAATTTTTCCTTTGGAAAGCATTGGTTTCGAATCGGGAGTTGGGCCTCTTGTTACCTGTATTCCGGTTTCCGCCTGGGACTTTGCTCGCCTCCAATAAATGTGCATATTGTAAAATGTGACCCAGAGGGTATCTTTTATTTTTTAAAAAGGACCATTTTATCCGCATACACACAACAAAAGCTTCGACCCAGAACAAACTTAGTTGGTCTCTAAGGGGCTACTGGACCATTTTTTAATATATATATTTCCATTTTATCCACGTGCGGATTGTATGTGTAGATACAGGTGACACTCGAAAAATTAGAATATCGTGGAAAAGTCCATTTATGTCAGCAACTGTTTTCATTATCTACTGGAGTTTAATATATAAGATGGACGTGTTTCTTTTCCCCTGGAGATATCAGGGAAAGCTTAATAATTATTATTGTTATTATCAATTATATAAATTATATTAATAATAATTGTATTAATATATTAATATCAAGCCTTTATTTGTTACTAGTAGACATTAAGCCCGTTAAGTTAACGGGCGCTAGAATTTCCATCTCCACCATCAGCTGCTACTGCAGAGGATCCCGACCCCCCCCCTTCCGATCTCGCAGGCCTTCATTGTATACACAACACCGCATCTCTCGCCCAGGGGGAGGAAGGGCGGCCGAGGGGCTTCGGGCTCACCTTGAGAGTCCCCTCCCCGCCGGCTGGCCTGGCCCCCCGCCGGAGAGGTGGTGTGCACGGGCGCGCTCGCCCTTCCTCGGCGCTGCGCTTCGGCTCCTGGGGGCTGGCGGCGGCGCTTGCTCCCCTGGCTCGGGGAAGCGGGCGGAGGAGAGCAGTGGAGGCGGCGAGGTCCGGCCGGCGTGTCCTGCGCGCTCGCCCTTCCGCTGCTCTCCTCCGCCCGCTTCCCCGAGCCAGGCGAGCAAGCGCCGCCACCGCCAGCCCCCAGGAGCCGAAGCGCAGTGCCGAGGAAGCGGCGAGGTCCAGCCGGCGTGTCGTCCTGCGCCCGGAGCGCCACAGAGGAGCAGCCGCGATGAAATCGCTCGCCCGCCACCACTTGTAACGGCCGCAAGTCCACGTGAGCGTGCAACCGCCACTTCAGCAGTTTCGGCCGGCCGCTCGAAGTGTCTCTGCGTCAGCCATGTTCGCAGCCGCTCAGCTCATCCTCCCCAGCTCCGTGCGAGGCGGCGGCGCTGCCCCAACTGACGACGCGCGTGCGCTGCCGCTGCCTCCCGGACACGCCCCCCCTCTCCGCCCGCTCCAATCCCTGCGTCCGTGGGGGACATGCGCAGTAGCGTAATTCCACTGACTCACGGACTGGACGCAGGGACACAGGCACTTTATTATATAGGATAATTGTGATTATTATGGCATATAGCTGATGAAAACCCCAAAGCTGAAATTGTGAAGTTGGGATTCTCATCAGCTGTACGCCATAATAATCACCATTATGACAAATAAAGGCTTGACATATCTCGCTTGGCATGTCATGAGTCTATCTCATATATTAGTTTCACCTTTTAAGTGGAATTACTGAAAGAAACGACCCTTTCCATGATATTTTTCGAGTTTCACCTGTACACTGTGCTGTTTGGGCTGGTGTCTCAACTGCTGCTAAATTTTTAAAAAAATCTGATTTAAATCCAAGAAATCTCATTATTATTAATAAAAATAATTTTATTTTCTAATAATTATAATAAAATTATAATATATTATTAGTTTTAATAATATTGTTATTAATTGATGTTAATATATTAATATAATTAATTAATATAATTTATATAATTAATTAATAACAATAATAATTTGATTTTTTAATTATTAAGCTTTTTGAATTATTAAGCTACCCAAGAGTTATAACCATCTTAAATGCTGTAACCAGATAATATGACCTTGGAGAGCTGTGATGGGTGTATGTGTGTGTATGTGTGGCTTTTTTGGGTGGGTGGGTGTGTTTTGTGCTGTTTTTGGTTTTGTTTTTTCTTTCTTTCTGTTTTTTACGGGACGGCATGCAATTCCGTTGCACTTGTATAGCGTTGTGCTTGTACTCGTGCAATGACAATAAATTATCTTATCTTATCTTTCCCTGACATCTCCAGGGGGAAAATTACTGTATTTTCCGCTCCATAAGACGCACCTGACCACAAGACGCACCTAGTTTTTTGAGGAGGAAAGGGGGAAAGCCCCCCTTTTTGAGGATCAGTTCAAAGTTGTGCTGCTGCTTTTGCAAAGGAGAAAAGCCCCATTTTGCAAAGAAAAGCCCCAGTTTCCAGACAGATAATCTAATCAGCCGGTCACATGTCGCTGGGGAAACCAACAGCCTCCTCTGCAGAAAGGGAGCCAGCGACCTCATCTCTCTCCCCGATCTCTTGCTGATCAGCTGTAAAGCGGCAGCCGTTCAACACCCCCTTCTCTCTTTGTAAAAGAAAAAGCTCCATCTTCTTTTGGTCTCTGGGCAATTCAGCTCCAGGGACCGTGCATTCGCTCCATAAGACGCACAGACATTTCCCCTTACTTTTTAGGAGGAAAAAAGGGCGTCTTATGGAGCAAAAAATACGGTATTAAGCTTTTTTACACATCCAACCCAGCTGCCAGTCAGTGTTGACAACACTAAGCTAAGCAAAGGGCTGGCTCCTATCAAGACGGTTTCCTATAGTCCCAGCAACGCAATACCTATTACACAGGATGTTATCTACAGGTGAAACTCGGAAAATTAGAATATCGTGGAAAAGTCCATTGATGTCAGCAACTGTTTTCATTAGCTACTGGAGTTTAATATATGAGATAGACTCATGACATGCAAAGCGAGATATGTCAGGCCTTTATCCTATATTATAATCTTCAAGTGTCCCTGCGTCCACCGGCAATTTTCTGTGTGTCACGGAAGTGACGCATGACACAGACGGACGCAGGGATTGGAGGGGGCGGAGAGGGGGGCGGGACGACGCAGAGACACTTCCGGCCGGGCGAAACTGCGCCGCCGCCATTGCCGGGGGGAAGCTGCTGCCGCCGCCGCCGCCCGCCTATGGAGGCTCCCACCGCCGCTTTTGCTGCGCTCGGCCGCCGAGGGAGAGGCGAAGCGCCGTTTCCCGCCGCCGCCTACACACCCTCGCCGAAGCGCGAGGGAAGCGGCTCTTCGGGCGGCGGCGGCGGCAGCAGCTTCCCCCCGGCACTTCTAAACCGCGGGGCGCGTAGCGCCCCTTCCTCCGACGCTTGCCTGGACCGGCTTGAGGCGCCGATCCCACCGCCGGCTCTGCTGGAGGCTCGCACACCAGCCTCCCTCTGCAGCCGCCGCTCAGCAGCCTCCCTCTGCAGCCGCCACCATCGTCAGGAGGTCGCCCAAGAACGGGAGCCCCCGCCCAGAGGAACCGCGAGAGCGCCTGGACCGAGGGCTCCGCAAGTGCCAGGACTGCCTGCGCGATGGGGGGGGGGAGACGGGGCCCGGCCCTTCCCAGCAGGCTTACTCGGGAGTAAGCGCCGCCGCCCGCGAGCGGACTTTCCCGCTGCCGCCGGCTTCCTCACTGCTCTGGCGGAGCCTCCCGCTGCGAGCGCCGCCTCGCCTCTCCTTCCCCGGGAGGAACAAAAATAAGGGGGGGGGGAGTAGGAGACTGAGCCCGGCTTAAGCCTGCGCGAGTTTACTCAGGAGTAAGTCCCCGTGTTCTGTGGGGTCTACTCCCTGGTAAGAGCGCTCCAGGCGGCCCACCTGACGGGGGGTGTTTGGCCGAGCGGAATGCAAACCCTGCGGAATGCAAACCCTGCGACAACCACGCTGAGCATTATCGAAAAATGGCTCATAATTAGCAGCAGCAAAGTGTCAGCTTTTCATTTCCTTGCTGACAGGGGGGTGGTTTGTTTGTTTGTTTGTTTAAGCGGTGGGGGGCAACTGCCACCCCCAAAATCAAGTAAATCTACAGTAATAAAGTGTACTTTTTCTCGCCGCCGCTCTTTCGCTCTGCGCTCCGCTCAGGGGCTCCCCTCTCCGCCTTCCCTCACCGTCTGCCTGCTGCGTCCAACTGGCTCCAAAAGCCATCAATACTAATCAATGAGACCGGTGGCTATTAACCATTTCACTGCCTGCTGCTTCCCTGGTGCTTCTTGCATGGCTAGATTTCCAATCTCTCTCTCTCTCACTCACACCCACCCACCCACACCACTATCACACACTTTCACCCCCCCCCCCCACACTCACTGAGTTCACCCTCTGCTGCCCCGCACACTTTCATGGCACAGAGGAAACCTGAAATCCGTTTCATGTCGCCCTTCCCATCCACACACACACACACCAAACTGGATGGAGCGTGCGCACACACATACACACACACACACACACAGAGAGAGAGAAAGAGCTATTAAGTGAAACCAGATTCAAAAGGGGTCATTAAAATTGGTCACCGGTTGAGAAAAAAGGCAACTGTGCCTTGGCGGGGGCAGCGTGTGAACTGATCCCTCCAGTACTGACGCCAAAAGTGTATCGGTGGGAGAGGGAGGCAGAGAGGCAAGGCCTTGCTTACAAAGGGCAGCACCGAAGGAGTTAATCGATGCCCGGGCCTGAGACGGAGGCAAGTGAAGAGAGTTTCTTTTTTTCTTTAGGTGGGGGGGATGTAAAGAAAGCTCTAGCGCCCCGGCGCTGCTGCTCCCGCGGTCACTGAGCAACCGGCCGAGGGACCGTCGGCTCCTTAGACTGCCCGTCCGTGCTGCTGCAGCACGGACTGGCAGCTCCAGGAGCCGCCACTCCCTCGCCGGGAGCTGCCTAGCGCCCGTAATTTTACGGGCTTAATATACTAGTTTGTTATAATTGTGATGATTATGGCGTACAGCTGATGAAAACTGTTAAAATTGTTAATTTGGAGTTCTCATCAGCTGTACGCCATAATACCGTAATCACAATTATAACAAATAAAGGCTTGACATCTCTCGCTTGGCATGTCGTGAGTCTTATCTCATATATTCGTATCACCTTTTAAGTGGAATTACTGGAAGAAACGACCCTTTCCACGATATTCTCATTTTTCGAGTTTCACCTGTATAGCTTAGAAAATGTATATTCTATATCCTATATAATAATCTTGAAGTGTCCCTGCTTTTCCGTGTGTCATGGAAGTGCGTTGTGCGCATGTCACACGGGGATGCAGGGATTGGACAGCTCTACTGTCCCCCCCCCCAACAGGGACGCAGGCCGGAAGTCAGCGGCGGCGCACGCGCGGTGTCAATTGGGGCAGCGCCGCCGCCTTGCACGGAGCCTCCTCCCTCGCTTCTTGCTGGCGGCGCCCACCTCGGCAGCAGCAGCAGCACCAGCCAAAGCGCGGGGGAAGCGCCGCTTTGCGGCACTCCCGCCGCCGTGCCTTGGATCCGGCCGCCACCGATCGCCCTCCTCCTCCCCGCACCAGCGCCAGCCAAAGCGTGGGGGGAGCCAACCAGCTCGCCCTGGCGCTGCTGCTCCTGTGGAGGGGCGGCGAGGTGGGCACTGGCGGGCGCCGCGGAACGCGCTCCAAGCGGGGGGAGCAGGGCGCGCCGGGGCCCCGCAAGCCGCTCTGCCGCCTCCTGCCTCCGGGCTAACTTCAACTAGTTAATAATAATAATAATAAAGGTTTGGACCTTTAAAGCCCTACGCGGCCTAGGACCCTCTTACCTACGGGACCGCCTCTCCTGGTATGCCCCACGGAAGACCCTAAGGTCCACAAATAATCACACGTTGGAGGTCCCAACCCATAAGGTGGCTAGATTGGCCTCAACTAGGGCCAGGGCCTTTTCAGTTTTGGCCCCAATTTGGTGGGACGCAATGTCTCAAGAGACCAGGGCCCTGCGGGATCTGACCTCTTTCCGCAGGGCCTGCAAGACGGAGCTGTTCCGCCTAGCCTCTGAGTTGGATTCAGTCCAACCCTTGTGTTGTAATACAACATTGTAATATAAGATCCTCCCCTATTGCTATAAATTCATGGGCTGTTGTATGAAGGCGGCTTTGTAAATCTTTTTAATCTGCATTTTAATTAATTGTTTTTTTCTTTGGTGTTTCATGTTTCATTGTGATTTTAATGGTGTGAGCCGCCCTGAGCCCGGCTTAGCCAGGGTACAAATAAAAATTATTATTATTAATACTATTATTATTATTATTATTATTAATTTTAAAATACAAGTTGTCAATCCACGTCCATGCACTTACTGGCTCCTGTTTGACATGGTACTGGAACATCAGAACCGTAGCAATGAAGTTTTCAAACCTCAATTCAGGAAAGGCTGAGCTGTGGATGCCTTGAGATAGAATCGATCCTTCTTGCATAGCCTCAGTTCCACGTTCTTTAAAATGGGAACACTCGAGGCTTCTGTGGGCAATCCCAGGTAAGCTCAGAGTGTTTGAAAGCGCTCTGACAGGGTGGATAAAAACCAATTTTTATTATTTATTATTATTTATTTATTTATTTTTATTATTATTTAAATATTTAAATTATTTTTTAATTATTTAAATTTAAATTTTTAAATTTAATTATTTAAATATTTAAATTATTATTATTATTTATTATTATTATTTTAAAAAAAAGAAAATCGGATTTTTTTTGGATTCAAATCAGATTTTTAAAATAAAATGCTGACGGGGAGAAGAATCGTTCTAAAGAGAGTTTTCCATTTAGGTGACATTCTAGTCCAAAGGCAGCTGTGTCGAGCGTCGCCAAAGCTTTCGCAACAATGTCCGTTCCAATTTTACCCCAAAGTTGCGGAGCTTTTGAAAGGATGCTTTCAACGTGTTCCCCCACACTTTTATAACTCCCCTCACTGGTACCCACGCTTGAGAATATAATGACGATAGAATCAATGACAGGTTGCCGTGGGCAAACCCTCTTCTCAATTGGTAGACCAAGTTACAAGATTATACTGTATTTTCCGCTCCATAAGACGCACCTAGTTTTTTGAGGAGGAAAGGGGGAAAGCCCCCCTTTTTGAGGATCAGTTCAAAGTTGTGCATCTTCTTTTGGAAAAAGAAAAGCCCCATTTGCAAAAAGATCAGCTCAAACTTGTTGTTGTGCTGCTGCTTTTGCAAAGGAGAAAAGACCCATCTGCAAAAGGAGCAGCTCAAAGCCCTTTCTACAGTTTCCAGGCAGATAATCTAAGCAGCCAGTCACATGTCGTAGGCAGAAAACCAGGAAGGGTTTTACCAGGTTTTGCCGCATGCAAACCACTGTCATTTATTACTTTTCCAAAATAAAAATAAATCTGGCGTTGCAGATTTGGCAGTCAACAATTCATCCGGCGTAGTCTTATGGTTGCAAAAGCTCGTCCTCTTTCCTCCTTTTGTAAAAGGGCGCCAGGGGTCAGCAACCTTTTCCAGCAGGGGGCCGGTCCACTGTCTCCCGGACCTTACGGGGGGGCAGACTATATATATATATATTTGGGGGGGGGATGAACAAATTCCTATGGCCCAAAAATAACCCAGAGATGCATTTTAAATAAAAGCACACATTCTACTCAGGTAAAAAACACGCCGATTCACGGGCTGGATTTAGAAGGCGATGCTCTGGGCCATCTTTCCCCACCCCCCTTTTTCTTAAACCGGAGTCTCCCAAAACAGACGGAAAAATATGGCAGCTTCCACCATCGGACGAGCAGCTTTCTGTTCCGCCACGCTGGCGTTTCCGCCTGTATTTAAATTTGCAATGCTTACAGGCAAATGAACATTGCAGATCGGAACTGCTGGCTCCTATGGCGGGTCAAACCCTGAATTTAAAAACATGCAATTTAAAAAGAACGCCCGAGGGAGATTTTTGCACGGCAGGCGTCGGCTACAAACGTTTCTCCCAGCTCCTTTCCCTTCAACCATTTCATAGCTGTCGGTTTCCAGCAAATCTTTCCGGTAAAAACAGAGTTAAAACTTTCCTTTCCCGCCCCCCAATAAAAGCGATGCAAATCGCCAGGTGATTTTTGCACCCAAACGAGAGTCAGAGCCCCACTTTCACGATGCGGATTTAAAACGCGGTTTAAAAAAAAAAAGGGAGGAAAATGATGCGCTTCCGACTGCGTTCTTGCTCATGTTCTCAGGATGACCATAGTGATGAGACCTGCAAGAATAAGAAGGAAAAAATCCAATTATTTCAGCTTAACTTGAGAAATAACCTGCACCGAGAGGTTTGAGCAAGCGCATGAAAGCTTGTTCACTGGGAGCCAGATACACGTTTGTGAATATATATATATATATATTTTCCAAATAATATTTATTAGTTTATATAAATATTTAACAAAGCTAGACAACCCCAGACATGTAAATGTGATTTAGTATATAGATGATATTTTCGATCTGAATTGTTTTATGCCTTTCTTTTTTCCCCGCAAATAATATTTATTGGTTTTATACACATAAACACAAACAATACCACACTCACAAACAAACAAAAATAAACAATACTACACCTACCAAATCTATAAATTTCTTTTCCTAGTTCCCTTAACATTTTAATTTGACTTCCTCCTGTCAATCCCTCTGTGTTTCATTTACATTTCTATTATTTCAATTGGCTATTTAATTATTCGTTTTCTTATGTTTCAATATTCTAATTTTCCTTACTTATATTACTTGAATCTTATTCTATTTTTACTTCCCCACTTATCATTATTCCTACTATCCTTATATTCAACTTCCTACTTCAACTTATTTCAATTAAACTTTCTAACTTCATATCCATCCTAAACACTCTATAAATCCTTATCCTTAATCATTTAATATTTTACTATTCTAAATTTAATCTGTAAACTACTGTAACTTCGACATTATTTCATTTCTACATTTTATAATATTTTTTAAGGTAGTCTTTGAATTTTTTCCAATCTTCTTCCACTGCTTCCTCCCTCTGGTCACGGAGTCTCCCGGTCAGTTCAGCGAGCTCCATATAGTCCACGTTTGTGAATATTTTTGAAACGTGGTTTCCATAGACCACTCCTCTCTGTGCAAACGCCGAAATGTCGGGGGGCTCAGATTCCCTTTCAGTTGCAATTCAGGGTGGATTGGATTCAAATCGATTTCAATCCCTCTTTCAATCACTAGTCGGTAAGACTTGATTTAAAAATCATTTTTTCCTTACAGAAAGGTTCCACCTCGCTGGCATCCTCTAACAGGGACAACCCAGAGGAAGGTTTCCTTCTTGGAATCATAAATTGTCAGAATAGTTTTTACAGTTCTATAAAAAAAATGACTGATTTGGTTCTACTCTTAGAAATACATTGACAGATAATGATGAAATGGCGGTGAGGTTTCCATAAGTTAACTGTTTCTGTTTGGACAGTAGGAAAAAAATATTTTCGAAAATGTTTCCGCCCTTGATCTTATCTCAGGCGTATGGTATCAACATAGTTAAATTTCAAAATTGGGACAAATCTGTTAATAGGTAGACCCTGCTCCTACAAATTGAAATTTGGCCTCCCCACGAGTGATAAAAACATAGGAATTGGACTCCTTTAATTCTCCGTATGTTAAATTGTGAACTGATAAACATAAATTGTAGGTTTTATGTAGAGCAATCATAGTTGCATACTATTATGAGTGGCATTATATTGTTGATGTTTAATACACCGTTTGCTTAATGGGTCCATATAATTTTTTCCAAACCATTGGTTTTTCATGGACATTATCAACATGTTTTATCTTAAATAAATAAATATTGCAGAAAATAATAGTATTTGACTCCTTTAATTCTCAGTATGTTAAATTGTGAACTAATCAACATAAATTGTAGGTTTTATGTAGAGCAATCATAGTTGCATACTATTATGAGTGGCATTATATTGTTGATGTTTAGTACACCGTTTGCTTAATTGTTCCATATAATTTTTTCCAAACCATTGGATTTTCATGTACATTATCAACATGTTTTATCTTAAATAAATAAATATTGCAGAAAATAATAATAGTATGCAACTATGATTGCTCTACGTAAAACCTACAATTTATGTTGATTAGTTCACAATTTAACATACTGAGAATTAAATGAGTCCAATTCCTATGTTTTTCTCACTCGTGGGGAGGCAAAATTTCCATTTGTAGGAGCAGGGTCTACCTATTAACCGATTTGTCCCAAATTTGAAATTTAACTATTTTTATACCATACGCCTGAGATAAGACCAAGGGAGGAAACATTTTCAAAAAAATAATAATTTATGACCCACCCTACTTTGCAAGTCGAGGAAACCGCATCTAAAACGGCCGCGACTTCCTTTTGGAAGTCGGAAAAATTCGGAAGCAGCAGCCGCTTTGATCCCTCGCAACTCGAAAAACTCGTAAGTCGGGTCATTCGGAAGTTGAGGGATCACTGTAGATTGTGGGGTTTTTTTACATTTCTTTACACATTTTCCTTTTTCCACTCTGCCCGGCCCCAAACCCCATAACGAAAGGACGGCAAAAAGATGCATACCTAATACGTAAGCCGCTACTAACTTTTGATTCACACTTAAGTGGAGGTAGAGAGGCACGAGGGAACCCCCTTCTCCCAGGGTGGGAAGCATGAGAGCCACAATGCACACGATCCCGAGGAACATGGTGAGCAAGCTCGGCCCCGATGAGGCAATTCTGTTTTCTGGAATTGCAAAGGAAATACATCAAAACAAAAGCATACAGAAAGAAGAATATCCAATAAAAGAGAAAGAAAGGAAAAGGGGGAAAAATGCAAAGAACAGTAGACGGCAAAAGAATAAAGATAAGTCTCACATTTCAATACAATAAACACTATCCTATATAATAAAGAGCCTGTGTCCCTGCTTTTCCGTGTGTCACGGAAGTGCGTTCTGCGCATGTCACACGGGGACGCAGGGATTGGAGGGGGCGGAGAGGGGGGCGGGACGACGCAGAAACACTTCCGGCCGGCCGAAACTGCGCCGACGCCATTGCCGCTGCCGCCGCCCGCCGCCGATCCGCGCCACCCAAAGCGCGGCGCGGGGGAAGCGCCGCAGGCGCTCCCGCCGCCGCCGCCCGCCTCCGCGCCTCGGATCCGGCCGCCGCCGCCGATCGCCCTCCTCCTCCCCGCAGCAGCGCCAGCCAAAGCGCGGGGGGGAGGAGGGGGGTCTTCTGCCTCCCACCGCCCTTCTCCGAGGCCCGCGCTCACCCGCCGACGCTGCTGCTGCTGCTTCCCTCCCTGCCAAGGAGAGAAGGCGGAGGAGGTTGCGGGGCGGCGGCGGCGAGGAGAGCCCGGGCGGGGGGGACGTCGCGGGCCCGAGAAGCGCCCCCGCCCGCCCTCCCTCCTGCCCGGCTCTTCTCCTGCGCGGCCGGAGCCGCCAAGGGAGCTGGGCGCGCGCGGCGGTGCCGGCCTCCGAGGGGGCGTCCGGGGTTGGGGGGCTCCCCGGTTTCCCCGCGCTCAGCCTCCTCCCTCCGCGGCGGCAGGAGTGCAGCCGCGGCTGTGCCCCCCGCCCCACAAGGCGCGCGCGCGCGTGTGCTGCCCGGCTAGCGCTCGCCGCAGCGCCCGTTTTTCAACGGGCTTAATTTACTAGTTTTACATAATACAGTGGAACCTCGACTTACGAATTTAATGCGTTCCAAAAGCACACTCATAAGTCGAAAATCGGCATTCCCATAGGAATGCATTGGAAACATAAGTCGAAAAATTCGTAAGCTGAGTAAACCGCATCTAAAACTTCGTAAGCTGAGTAAACCGCATCTAAAATCCAAGCGGATTTCCTTTCGGAAGTCGAAAAATTCGTAGCCGCGCGGCCGCTTTTTCCCTTTCGTAAGTCGAAAAATACGTAAGTCGAGTTATTCGTAAGTCGAGGTTCCACTGTAGTAATAATAATAATAATAATAATAATAATAATAGACTTCCATCACTCTCACAACACTTCCTTTCACCTTTCATATTTTCTCTGCATTTCAGTATTATTTCCATCATAATATATAGATGCGTGTCAGGGTTGCTGGGGTGCTCCCCACAAGTAACAAGTCCCGGCTCAGGATCTGTGTATTTACATCCGTTTATTATGCAGATACGTACAGAGCTTCAGATTCCATGACCGTTTCCGTCCTTTTCCGATCCCGGAAGTCGCTTCTTCTGGAAGCGCCCCCAACCTATGAACTCGGGCCCCCCCTAGTCTCCTCCTTGGCTCTTTCAGTTTCAACTCCCTACGTAACGGAGGCGACAGCGCTACCATTTCAGCATCTGACAGCCCCTCCCCCGTGGAACTCCTTTCCTGACAATGTGTATACTGTATACAGTGTTACCTCGCCTAACGAAGATAATGCGTTCCGACGCGATCATCGTTAGGCGAAAAAACGTGTCCGGCGAATCCCCATAGGAACGCATTGGGGAAAAATTCGTTAGTCGAAGAAATCCTATTCAAAAATTCGTTGGTCGAAGAAATCCTATTCAAAGCGGCCGCGACGTCTTTTCTGAAGTCGAAGAAATTCGTTTCCGGCGGCCATTTGGTTTTGCCGGAAGTCCTTCGTTCGGCGAAAAAGACGTTGGGCGAGTTATTCGTTGGTCGAGGTACCACTGTATGTCTATTTCCCCTTTTTCATTCGCCCGGTCATTCTAGACCCAGCCAGATTTTTACAATGGAACCATGTCTTTCTAAGTGGCCATTCAAGCAATTCCATTCCTCCTGGACTGCATTCATTGGCTTTCGTCTTCTTATAGCCGTCCACTTGGCCAGTTCCAAATATTCAAATAATTTACATTCCTCTTTGGTCGGTTACCTGGTTACCCTTCCATAGAATCAGAGTTGGAAGAGACCCCAAGGGCCATCCAGTCCAACCCCCTGCCAAGCAGGAACACCATCAAAGCATTCTTGACAGGTGGAATACTGTGTCCAGTTCTGGGCACCCCAGTTCAAGAAGGAGACGGACAAGCTGGAACGTGTCCAGAGGAGGGCAACCAAAATGGTCCAAGGCCTGGAAACGATGCCTTATGAGGAACGGCTTAGGGAGCTGGGTATGTTTAGCCTGGAGAAGAGAAGCTTAAGGGGTGATATGATAGCCATGTTCAAATATATAAAAGGATGTCATATAGAGGAGGGAGAAAGGTTGTTTTCTGCTGCTCCTGAGAAGCGGACACGGAGCCATGGATTCAAACTACAAGAAAGAAGATTCCACCTCAACATGAGGAAGAACTTCCTGACAGTAAGAGCTGTTTGACAGTGGGATTTGCTGCCAAGGAGGGTGGTGGAGTCTCCTTCTTTGGAGGTCTTGAAGCAGAGGCTTGACAGCCACCTGTCAGGAATGCTTGGATGGTGTTCCTGCTTGGCAGGGGGTTGGACTGGATGGCCCTTGGGGTCTCTTCCAACTCTACGATTCTATGATTCGATGACAGCCATCTGTCAAGAATGCTTGGATGGTGTTTCCTGCTTGGCAGGGGGTTGGACTGGATGGCCCTTGGGGTCTCTTCCAACTCTACGATTCTATGATTCGATGACAGCCATCTGTCAAGAATGCTTGGATGGTGTTTCCTGCTTGGCAGGGGGTTGGACTGGATGGCCCTTGGGGTCTCTTCCAACTCTACGATTCTATGATTCTATGATTGACAGCCACCTGTCAGGAATGCTTGGATGGTGTTCCTGCTTGGCAGGGGGTTGGACTGGATGGCCCTTGGGGTCTCTTCCAACTCTACGATTCTATGACTCATGTCAAAACATGCAGATCCCCGGTCGGTCCACAGGCTGGATTGTGGAATTGTTGTTATTCTGTCTCTCACAGCTATAATAAACCTACCATTAAAATTATGGACTGGTCATTTCTTTGTCAGAGGGCAAATGGGCAAATTCAGCAGGGGATCGAATACTTCCTTCCCTCCCCCTCGCTAGCTACACACACATATATACCGTATTTTTCGCTCCATAAGACGCACTTTTTTCTTCCTAAAAAACTGCCCAGGGGCAAAAGCAGATCATGCTTTTTTAAAAAAAAAAAAAAAGAGAGAGAAGGGGGTGTTGAAAGGAAGTCCGCTGAGCAGCTGCTCAGCAAACTATCGGGAAGAGAGATAAGGGAGAGAGATTCCTCCTTGCAGAGGGAGGCTGTTTCCCCAGCATCATGTGACTGGCTCATTCGATTATCTGTCTGGAAACTGTAGAAATGGTTCCCTTTCCTGAAGCTGCAGAACTGTGAGTTAAACCCCATAAAACAGGGTTTTTTTCCCTTTGCAAAGTAAGCTCAACAACTTTGAGCTTATCCTCAAAAAATGGGGCTTTTCTCCTTTGCAAAAGAAGCTGCAGAGATTTGAGCTGATCCTCCAAAAAATGGGGCTTTCCCCCTCTAAAAACTAGGTACGTCCTATGGTCAGGTGTGCCTTATAGAGCGAAAAATACGGTATATATATATATGGTTTGACCTTGCTGGCATCCTCTTCATAGTGACAAGCAGAGGAAGGTTTCCTTTTTTCCCCGAATCATAAAATTCTTTTTTTTTCCTTACAGAAAGTTTCAACCTTGCTGGCATCCTCTTCATAGTGACAAGCAGAGGAAGGTTTCCTTTTTTCCGAATCATAAAATCCTTTTTTTTTCCCTTACAGAAAGTTTCAACCTTGCTGGCATCCTCTTCATAGTGACAAGCAGAGGAAGGTTTCCTTTCTTCCCCGAATCATAAAATTCTTTTTTTTTCCTTACAGAAAGTTTCAACCTTGCTGGCATCCTCTTCATAGTGACAAGCAGAGGAAGGTTTCCTTTTTTCCGAATCATAAAATCCTTTTTTTTTTCCTTACAGAACGTTTCAACCTTGCTGGCATCCTCTTCATAGTGAGAAGCAGAGGAAGGTTTCCTTTTTTCCGAATCATAAAATCCTTTTTTTTCCTTACAGAAAGTTTCAACCTTGCTGGCATCCTCTTCATAGTGACAAGCAGAGGAAGGTTTCCTTTTTTCCGAATCATAAAATCCTTTTTTTCCCCCTTACATAAAGTTTCAACCTTGCTGGCATCCTCTTCATATTGACAAGCCGAGGAAGGTTAAGCTCGCAAGCGGACTTGATGGGGCACCGTCATCGTACTATCCAAGAAGTAATTGCAGCGATAAATGACACACAATGGGAGTGAGAACTTAAAGGACTCGCAAGGTGACAAGGACGGGAGGAGGGGAGTCAAATGGGTTTGCTCCTCCATCCTTTCTTTCTGACCCTTTCTCTTTCCTGTCTTTGGTTTGGGGAGATGAAGCGGCTGTACCTTATTGTCTGTCTGTTTGTAAATATGCTCAAATAAAACATTAAAAAGTCAAATGGGTGTGGTCCTCCATCTTTTTCTTTCTTTCTGACCCATTCCCTTTACTCTCTTTGGTTTTGGGGGTTAAGTGCTGGTTTTCCTCAACCTCGGCCCTCCAGCTGTTTTGAGACTACAATTCCCATCGTCCCTGACCACTGGTCCTGCTAGCTAGGGATCATGGGAGTTATAGACCAAAAACAGCTGGAGGGCCCAGGTTGAGGGAAACCAGCACCTGAAACCTGACCAATAGGGTGGGTCATAAAAAAAAATTTTTGGAAAATGTTTCCTCCCTTCATCTTATCTCAGGCGTATGGTATAAACAGAGTTAAATTTCAAATTTGGGACAAATCGGTTAATAGGTAGACCCTGCTCCTACAAATTGACATTTTGCCTCCCCACGAGTGATAAAAACATAGGAATTGGACTCATTTAATTCTCAGTATGTTAAATTGTGAACTAATAAACATACATTGTAGGTTTTATGTAGAGCAATCATAGTTGCCTACTATTCTTTTCTGCAATATTGATTTATTTAAAATAAAACATGTTGATAATGTATTTAATTCTCAGTATGTTAAATTGTGAACTAATAAACATACATTGTAGGTTTTATGTAGAGCAATCATAGTTGCATACTATTATTTTCTGCAATATTTATTTAATTCTCAGTATGTTAAATGGTGAACTAATAAACGTAAATTGTAGGTTTTATGTAGAGCAATCATAGTTGCATACTATTAGGAGTGGCGTTGTATTGTTGATGTCTAGTACACCGTTTGCTTAATTGTTCCCTATAATTTTTTCAAAACCATTGGTTTTTCATGTACATTATCAACATGTTTTATCTTAAATAAATAAATATTGCAGAAAATAATAGTATTTGACTCATTTAATTCTCAGTATGTTAAGGGGGCGGGGCTGGAATCTCTCTCCCTTATCTCTCTCCCCAATCGTTTGCTGAGCAGCTGCTCAGGGGGCTTCCTTTCAACACCCCCTTCTCTCTCTTTTTTTTTTTAAAAGCATGATCTGCTTTTGCCCCTGGGCAGTTCAGCTCCAGGGACCACACATTTGCTCCATAAGACGCACAGACATTTCCCCTTACTTTTTAGGAGGGAAAAGGTGCGTCTTATAGAGCGAAAAATACGGTAAATAAGGAAGAAGAAAAGACAACCGGAAAGTATTCGTGTGTGCAACAACAATGGCCAGATTCTACTAGCGCCAGCTCAGAAGATAGAAGAAAGCCCAACCAAAGAGCAACGGCAAGAGAAACTCGTGGGATATGCAGAATTGACAAAATGAACAGAGAAATTACAGGGGCAACAAAGACTTTAAAAGAGAATGGGAACCATTTACGATATATATGAGGAGACGGCATGAAGAGTTGGACTCATTGGCAGGGTTTGAGTAAACATTCACAAATGTACAGGTGAAACTCGAAAAATGAGAATATCGTGGAAAAGTCCATTGATGTCAGCAACTGTTTTCATTAGCTCCTGGAGTTTAATATATGAGATAGACTCATGACATGCCATGCAAGATACAGGTGAAACTCGAAAAATTAGAATATCGTGGAAAAGTCCATTGATGTCAGCAACTGTTTTCATTAGCTACTGGAGTATAATATATGGGACTAGTTGAATTAAGCCCATTAATAATGGGTGCTAGCGGCGGCGATGGGGTATATGGGGGGCGCGGCGGCCACCCCCACTTCCCAGACCTGCACAAACAGTTTGCCTGTCTCCCTCCCTTCCCCTCCCCCCACACCCACCTCCTCCCCACCTCCCCACACAGCTCGCCTCTCTCTCTCCCTCTCCCTCCCTCCCTCCCTCTCTCTCTCTCTCTCTCTCACACACACACACACCTCCCCCCCCCCCCACTTCCCAGACCTCCAGAAACAGTTTGGCTCTGTCTCCCTCCCTCTCCCTCCCCCTCCCACACACACAGCGCCGGCCAAGCGCCCCTTCCCGCGCATCGCCTCAGTCTGCGCGCAGCAGCAGCTGCCGCCTCAGCCTGAGAGGCGGCTGCAGCTGCGTCAGCTTCGGCGCTAGATTATATGTGATATGGCAGACTTCTTCTCTATCCCCCCCCACCTCGCATCCCCACGTGCAAAAACGCTGCATCCCCCATCTCCCCCCCTACTTCCCACATTTCCACATAGTTTGCCTCTCTGTCTCTACACCCACTTCTCTCTCACACCCTGCCACCTTTCCTCTCATCCCCTCCTAATTCACACCCCCACACTCTTTCCTGCCCCATACTTCCATTTTCCTTTCTCTCGCTCAATAGCCGCTCACTCCTCTAGCCCTATACCCCTGCTACACTCACCAACCCCTCCTGCCCCATATCCCACTACATTCACCAGCCCCTCCTGCCCCATACTCCCCACATCCGACCCCCTCCTGCCCCATACCCCCAACACCCCACTCATCCTGCCCCATACTCCCACACTCACCAGCCCCTCCTGCCTCATAACGCCCCCACCCCTCCTGCCCCATATCCTCACACGCTCACCAGTGCCTCTTGTCGTTTACTTTCTCACTCACCAGCCCCTCCTGCCCCATACCCCAACCCCACCCCTCCAGCCCTATATCCTCCCAGACTAACCAGCCTCTCCTGCCCCATACTGTCACTCACCACGCACTCCTACCCCATACCCCTATCCCACCCCACCCCTCCTGCCCCATATCCTCCCAGACTAACCAGCCTCTCCTGCCCCATGGCCCCTCAACATCCCATGCACTCCAGCCCCATATCCCGCACACTCACCAGCCCCTCCTGCCCCATGCCGCTTTCGTTTCTCACTCTCCAGCCCCTCAGCCCCATTTCTGCTTGCGCCGGCCCCTCCCCTTCTCCTCCTGCCTTTCTTGCCTCACCTCCATGCCCCCTTCCACAGTGAAGCCTGACCCCAACGCGGGAGCGCCACCAGCACCACCACCTCCTCCTCCTCCCGCTCTCCCACAGTCGCCGGCTGCAGCAGCAGCGGTAGCAGGAGCGACGGCGGCTGCGGTAGCCACTGCTGCTCCCTCTGCCCCCTCGGCCGTCGCTCCTCTAGAGGAAGGGGGCGAGTCGTTGGCGGTAGGAACCGACGCGAAGCCACTGGTGGCGCCCAGCCCTGCGCCGCCCGTTTCACAGCTGCCCACCGACCGGCAGACGCTGCTGGCTGTGCTTTGTTTTTGTGGGGGGCTCTGGGGGTGGGGTGGGGGCGTCGGGGTGCCTGGGTGGAGAGGGCCGGGCTGGCCGCTGCCGAGACAGGTGAGCGCGCCCGGCCGGAGGCGGAGGCGGCAGAAAGCAGGGAACCCTCCGTCGCCGTTTCTGCTGCTGCTGCCGCCGCCGAGCTCCAGCAGCCACAGCAGAGCGGGCCCGTGCGCCTCTCTCAGTGGGGACGGCGGGACGCTTCCCCCTTGGCTCTCTCTTTCTCCTCTCCCGCCCGGCCGCCGGAAGTCTCTGTGAGCAGCGGGAGGAGCAGCAGCAAGCAAGCAGCGTAACCACGCCCCCCTCTCCGCCTGCTCCAATCCCTGCTTCCGCGTGTGTCATGCGCAGTACCTCACTTCCGTGACACACAGAAAATTGCAGGTGGACGCAGGGACCCTTGAAGATTATAATATAGGATTATAGCAGTGCTTTATTACGGTAGTTATTACAATGATTTGCTTGAATTTTTTTTTTGAAAACCTGGATCTTCCCTTTCATAATATAGAGGGGTGGAATCATCTTTATAATTTACAGAATTGTGTTTCACCAACAAATGTAGGTAATGAAACACATCTGAGAAGACGCAGAATAAGTTCAAAATAACTTTATTTAAATAAGAGTACCCTTAAACATTTTTTAAAGAAAAAAAGCACTCTGTATGTTTGTGTGTGTGTGTGTGTGTGTGTGTGTGTGTGTGTGTTTGTGTATCAGGGAGGGCATCAGGGGGGAGGGGGCATATTGTGGGTACGTTTTTGCTTCCCCTTCCTTTCGGCGGTGACAGAGATCGCAGCCAGTGGCCGCCCTGCGGAGGGGGGACTAACCCCAGCCTCTCCGGCGCAGCCCGGGAACCAACCTGGCGGCCACCTCCAGGGCAGGGCGATGCGAGGCGAGCGGGGCTTGCGCGGCGCGCGGGCAGGGCAAAGCAGGGCCGGGCAGCGCGCGATGGGCGCCGCGGAACTCTAGGCAGAGACGCCGCCGCCGCCTCCGGAGCCCTGAGAGGGAGAGCGCGAGAGCCGCGCGGGAGGCGGCCCGGCCCAGGTAGCGGAGCCTGGCCCGGGGCGCGCCAAGACGCGCACAGCCGGCGAACGGAGCGTGGGCGAGGGCGGGGGACGGAACAAAGGGCGGAGCTGCAGCCGGGACTCCTGGGTCCCTTCGGGGAGGAGGGGGTCTTGCAGGAAGCGAGAGTCGGGATTCCCTTTTGCAGGTCCCGGGGCTTTAGCGGCACCAGGACGCCTGGGTCCTCCCGGGGGAAGGAGGTCGGAGGAGGAGGCTCAGGAGGAGGTGGAGGAGGAGAAAAGCGGAGGCGAGGGAGGAGGAAGCAGGGGAGGGAGGGGAAAGGAGGGTGTTTTTGAGGCCTCTCTCTCTCTCCCTCTCCCTCCCTCTCTCTCACACACACAAACACACACACACACCTCCCCCCCCCACTTCCCAGACCTCCAGAAACAGTTTGGCTCTGTCTCCCTCCCTCCCCCTCCCACACACACAGCGCCGGCCAAGCGCCCCTTCCCGCGCGTCGCCTCAGTCTGCGCGCAGCAGCAGCTGCCGCAGTTCGCGTCTCCCTCCCATCGCGGGCGGGCGGGGCGGCAGCGGAGTAGCCCCTGTCCCGGGCGGAGGGAGCGTCTTGGAGCAGCCGCCGCCGCCGCAGCAGCCGCGCCGGCCAAGCGCCCCTTCCCGCGCATCGCCTCAGTCTGCGCGCAGCAGCAGCTGCCGCCTCAGCCTGAGAGGCGGCTGCAGCTGCGTCAGCTTCGGCATCGCGGGGCGGGGCGGGCGGCGGCGGCGCAACCCCTGTCCCGGGCGGAGGGAGCGTCGGCAGGAGGAGGCTGGGGACAGCGGCGCAGCAGAAAGGTCCGCTGAAGATGGCCGACAGGAGGAGGCTGCGGGAAGCGGCGCCTTGCGCCGCTGCCCCCGCTCCTATTGGTCCGTACTAACCAATCCGTCTGTCACAGGAACGCACGCGCACTGGCGAATTCCTGTGACACACGGAAAGTGGTACGTACAGACAGAGCAAGATTATTATATAGGATAGACTCATGACATGCAAAGCGAGAGATGTCAAGCCTTTGTTTGTTATCAGGGTGGATAAAAATCACTGATTTTTTTTAAAAAATCAAAAAATTTGGATTTTTTTTATTTAAATCGGATTTTTAAAATAAAATGCTTTTGGAGGAAAAATCTTTCTAAATATAGTCTTCTATTTAAGTTACATTGTAGTCCAAAGGCTATTCATCAGGAAATAAGGATTTGTTTTAAGTTTATCAAGTGGGCTAAAACTCAGTCTAAGTTTTTTTTAAAAAAATGTTTAACTACATCAGTTAACAAACATGGATACATAGGCTATCATGTTATTGTTTTAGTTAAATAAATTGTTTAAGTGGTTATTAAGGAAATGATTATTTTTCTCCTTCCAATAAAGTACAGCAGAAAAGTTGTCCAAATATAAACAGTTAACTTATTAAACCTCACCATTATTTCATAATTATCTGTCTATGTATTTCTAGTAGTATAACCAAATCAGTAATTTTTAATATAACTGTAAAAACTACTCTGAAAATTTATTATTCCAAAAATGAAACCTTCATATGGTTGTCAATATTAAGATTATACCAGCAAGAATGAGTCTTTCTGTAAAAAAAATATTTAAATCAAGTCTTACTGACTAGTGATTTAAATCGTGATTTAAATCAATTTGATTTAAATAAAATCCACCGTTTGTTATAATTGTGATGATTATGGCGTGAAGCTGATGAGCACCCCAAAGTTGAAATTGTTAATTTGGGGTTCTCATCAGCTGTACGCCATAATAATCACAATTATGACAAATAAAGGCTTGACATATCTCGCTTGGCATGGCATGAGTCTATCTCATATATTCGTTTCACCTTTTAAGTTGAATTACTGAAAGAAATGACCCTTTCCACGATATTCAAATTTTTCGAGTTTCACCTGTATATGAAGAGACAACATGAAGAGTTGGACTCATTGGCAGGGTTTGAGTAAACATTCACAAATGTATGTAACAAAGGTAGGCAAACGACGTCCCTGGAGCCGGATCTGGCCCAATTGCCTTCTGACCGTCCAGGAACCGGTGTGTTTTTACACGAGTAGAATGTGCCCTTTTATTTAAAATGCATCTCTGGGTTATTTGTGGGGCATAGGCTAAAAAAAGTTTGCTGACCACTGGTTAATAATAATAATAGATGTAAATGTATTGGGAATTCATTGGGGAAATAAGACGCAGGATAAATAAATTTAAAGTAAAGTGGAAGTATGAGGGAAGTCATAGAATCATAGAATCGTAGAGTTGGAAGAGACCCCAAGGGCCATCCAGTCCAACCCCCTGCCAAGCAGGAAACACCATCCAAGCATTCCTGACAGGTGGCTGTCAAGCCTCTGCTTCAAGACCTCCAAAGAAGGAGACTCCACCACCCTCCTTGGCAGCAAATCCCACCGTCAAACAGCTCTTACTGTCAGGAAGTTCTTCCTCATGTTGAGGTGGAATCTTCTTTCTTGTAGTTGGAATCCATTGCTCCGTGTCCGCTTCTCTGGAGCAGCAGAAAACAACCTTTCTCCCTCCTCTAGATGACATCCTTTTCTACATATTTGAACATAGCTATCATATCACCCCTTAAGCTTCTCTTCTCCAGGCTAAACATACCCAGCTCCCTAAGCCGTTCCTCATAAGGCATCGTTTCCAGGCCTTGGACCATTTTGGTTGCCCTCCTCTGCACACGTTCCAGCTTGTCAGTATCCTTCTTGAACTGGGGTGCCCAGAACTGGACACAGTATTCCAGGTGAGGTCTGACCAGAGCGGAATACAGTGGTACTATTCCTTCCCTTGATCTAGATGCTATACTCCTCTGGATGCAGCCCAGAATTGCATGGGCTTTTTGAGCTGCTGCATCACACTGTGGACTCATGTCAAGTCCCGGGGCAGGAAAATATTGAATGTTGTTACGGAGATATTTCATAAAGGATGTATATATTGAAAAATCCAATAAACAATTTAAAAAAATAAATAAATGCTTAAATGAAATATTTCTAAAAAGACAAAGAGAGAAAGGGGCAGGTATACAGCGCCAAAAAGCAATGGCGTTCCAACCATCCAACTACCTGGCTGGCACAAAGCCTGCTCGAAAAAGATGCTCTCTGCTAGATGCTCCGTGATCCTCTTCTCCTCCTCCTCCTTCGGCTCTTTGGCCGCTGGGAGGAGCGTGGCGATGACCTCTTTCCTCCCCAGCGCTTTCCTCTGGCTCTGCTCGGAGACCTGGAGCCGGAACTTGTCAATCACGCCATAGTGGAGAGGCCGGACGTCTCGGTGACGGATGACGCTGTAACAGGAGTAGGGAGTTTTCTTTTTCCGTTCACAACAGGCATCCCCAACCTGCGGCCCTCCAGATGTTTTGGCCTACAACTCCCAGGATTCCTAGCTAACAGGAGCCAGGGTGGATAAAAATCAATGATTTTTTTAAAAAAATCAAAAAATTGGATTTTTTTGATTTAAATCGGATTTTTTTAAATTAAATTGGATTTTTTGATTTAAATCGGATTTCTTTTTATTTAAATCGGATTTTTTGATTTAAATCGGATTTCTTTTTATTTAAATCGGATTTTTTTTATTTAAATCGGATTTTTTTTAATGTAAATCGGATTTTTTTTTATTTAAATTGGATTTTTAAAATAAAATGCTTTTGGAGGAAAAATCTTTCTAAATATAGCCTTCTATTTAAGTTACATTGTAGTCCAAAGGCTATTCATCAGGAAAGAAAGATTTGTTTTAAGTTGATCAAGTGGGCTAAAACTCAGTCTGTTTTTTTAAAAAAATGTTTAACCACATCAGTTAACAAACATGGATACATATGCTATCATGTTCTTGTTTTAAGTGTGCTAAAACTCAGTCTAAGTTTTTTTTTATGTTTAACTACATCAGTTAACAAACATGGATACATATGCTATCATGTTATTATTTTAGTTAAATAAATTGTTTAAATGGTTATTAAGGAAATGATTATTTTTCTCCTTCCAATAAAGTACAGCAGAAAAGTTGTCCAAATATAAACAGTTAACTTCTTAAACCTCACCATCATTTCATCATTATCTGTCTATGTATTTCTAGTAGTGTAACCAAATCAGTAATTTTGATATAACTGTAAAAACTATTTATTCCAAAAAATGAAACCTTCATATGGTTGTAAATATTAAGATTATACCAGCAAAAATGAGTCTTGCGGTAAAAAAAATATTTAAATCAAGTCTTACTGACTAGTGATTTAAATCGTGATTTAAATCAATTTGATTTAAATCAAATCCACCCTGAACAGGACCACATATCTCTTTGCTCAAATTGAGCATTGACCTCCTCCTGTTCCCCTCCCTGACTTCCATATGCAATCATTTCTATCTTCGCATTTCTAAACCGCCCTATTTACCTTATCTCAGGCTTCCTCAACCTCAGCCCTCCAGCTGTTTTGAGACTACAATTCCCATCGTCCCTGACCGCTGGTCCTGCTAGCTAGGGGAGTGGTAGGCCAAAAACATCTGCAGTAGGGTGGGTCATAAAAAACTTTTTTTCGAAAATGTTTCCTCCCTTGATCTTATCTCAGGCGTATGGTATAAACATAGTTAAATTTCAATTTTGGGACAAATCGGTTAATATGTAGAACCTGCTCCTACAAACTGAAATTTTTCCTCCCCACGAGTGATAAAAACATAGGAATTGGACTCATTTAATTCTCAGTATGTTAAATGGTGAACTAATCAACATAAATTGTAGGTTTTATGTAGAGCAATCATAGTTGCAGACTATTATGAGTGGCGTTGTATTGTTTATGTTTAGTACACCATTTGCTTAATTGTTCCATCTAATTTTTTCAAAACCATTGGATTTTCATGTACATTATCAACATGTTTTATCTTAAATAAATAAATATTGCAGAAAATAATAGTATTTGACTCATTTAATTCTCAGTATGTTAAATTGTGAACTAATCAACATAAATTGTAGGTTTTATGTAGAGCAATCATAGTTGCATGCTATTATTTTCGGCAATATTTATTTATTTAAAATAAAACATGTTGATAATGTATTTAATTCTCAGTATGTTAAATGGTGAACTAATCAACATAAATTGTAGGTTTTATGTAGAGCAATCATAGTTGCATACTATTATGAATGGCGTTGTATTGTTTATGTTTAGTACACCGCTTGCTTAATTGTTCCACCTAATTTTTTCCAAACCATTGGTTTTTCATGTACATTATCAACATGTTTTATCTTAAATAAATAAATATTGCAGAAAATAATAGTATTTGACTCATTTAATTCTCAGTATGTTAAATTGTGAACTAATCAACATAAACGAACAAACGGCCTCTGGGAGGCAGCTTCTTAGTGGCTGCTATTCATCACAAAGCAACAAACCAAAAACCGGCTTTTTACTCACATGTCAACGCAGCACTGAGGCTTCACCGCCCCCGCCGCATCGACCACAACATATTTATTGGGGGTTGTGCAAAGAACTGAAAGAAAAGGGGGAGAAAAGGGGGCCGTCACCCAATGTCAGCCAATCACAGGGAACGGGCACAGAAGCGAAGCTCAACACCAGGCACAGGCGAACTCTGGCCCTCCAGTTGTTTTGAGACTACAATTCCCATCATCCCTAGCCAGGGTGGATAAAAATCAATGATTTAAAAAATAATAATCAAAAAAATCGGATTTTTTTTATTTAAACTGGATTTTTTTTATTTAAATCGGATTTTTTTATTTAAATTGGATTTTTTTAAATTAAATTGGATTTTTTTATTTAAATCGGATTTTTTATTTAAATCGGATTTTTTTAAATTAAATTGGATTTTTTTATTTAAATCAGATTTTTTTTATTTAAATCGGATTTTTTTTTTATTAAAATTGGATTTTTAAAATAAAATGCTTTTGGAGGAAAAATCTTTCTAAATATAGTCTTCTATTTAAGTTACATTGTAGTCCAAAGGCTATTCATCAGGAAATAAGGATTTGTTTTAAGTTTATCAAGTGTGCTAAAACTCAGTCTAAGTTTTTTTTTTTAAGTGTTTAACTACATCAGTTAACAAACATGGATACATATTCTATCATGTTATTGTTTTAGTTAAATAAATATCAAGGAAATGATTATTTTTCTCCTTCCAATAAAGTAGAGCAGAAAAGTTGTCCAAATATAAACAGTTAACTTATTAAACCTCACCATAATTTCATAATTATCTGTCCATGTATTTCTAGTAGTATAACCAAATCAGTCATTTTTGATATAACTGCCAAAACTACTCTGAAAATTTATTATTCCAAAAATGAAACCTTCATATGGTTGTCAATATTAAGATGATACCAGCAAGAATGAGTCTTTCTGGAAAAAAAATATTTAAATCAAGTCTTACTGACTAATGATTAAAATCAAGCCTTACTGACTAGTGATTTAAATCGTGATTTAAATCAATTTGATTTAAATCAAATCCACCCGGTCCCTAGCTAACAGGACCAGGGGTCAGGGATGATGGGAGTTGTAGTCTATGCCTGTTTGGGGACTACAGCTCCCATCATCCCTGACCACTGGTCCTGCGAGCTAGGCATGGTGGGAGCTGTAGTCTAGGCACCCCCAAGCTCAGTCCGCCAGCTGTTTTGGGACTACAACTCCCATCACCCCTGACCACTGGTCCTCTTAGCTAGGGATGATGGGAGTTGTAGTCACAAAACAGCGAAGGGCCAAGTTGGGCTATGCCTGGTGCACATCATCACCTCATTTGATATTTAACTAGCTGACCCGGCCACGCCTTGCTGTGGCTGATTTTATGCTTATTACCATCAGTAGCAGTCGTAGCCAAGTTCTTGTAACCCACCCAGGGACCTTCAGGCAAAAGGCAGGTCAGAAAGCGAAGGAAAGGAAGTTGAGACTATCCACTCCCCCCCAAGAAAACCCTTAAATTGAATTGTACCTGAGACGCACCTTTGAATTTTAAGGCAAATTCATAGGGGTTGTACAGAGTCAACACCTGTTTATGGGTCGACTGGTCGTCAGCGTAGAAGATCAGTTCCGTGGGGAATAGGAAGACGGGAAGGTTTCCTTCCACTAGCTCCGGCTGCCTTCTTTGCTGCTGCATTGGCCCCGAGTCGTCCTCTCCGCTGCGCCTTCTGCTCGCTGGGTGGCTTGGACTCCTCCAAACGTCTCGCCGGAGCAATTTAGGAACCCGAAACCATTTTGGCAAACCTACGGGCAGAAAGAAAAAAAACCGCCGAAGTTCAAGGCTCTGGGTTCACCTACTTTTGCAGCGGGGTGGACCAGGAATTAATATATAGCAGACTTCCTCGACCTCGGCCCTCCAGGTGTTTTGAGACTACCATTCCCATCATCCCTGACCACTGGTCCTGGTAGCTACAGATCATGGGGGTTGCAGGTCAAAAACATCTGGAGGGCCAAGGTTGAGGAAGCCTGATATATAAAAACAATCATAATAATATTGAATGGCCTCGTTCATTAGGGTGGGTCAGAAAAAAAAACGTGATTTAAATCAATTTGACACAAGCAGGCAGCGTCCACCCTTCAGATCCATACATGCTCTCTCTGAGGATCCGGCCCCTGCTGCTGCTGCAGGGCTTCTGCTGCATTTCTTTTTAACAGGGCTAGCAGACCCATTGCACTGCCAGCAGGCATGGCCCAACTTGGCCCTCTGGCTGTTTTGGGACTACAAATCCCATCATCCATGCCAACAAGACCAGCGGTCAGGGATGATGGGCATTGTAGTCTAGGACAGTAGGACACCGCTGCTGTTCTCTCTCGCCGAAGACTTCAGCATGGCCCAACTTGGCCCTCTGGCTGTTTTGGGACTATAAAACCCATCATCCATGCCAACAAGACCAGCGGTCAGGGATGATGGGCATTGTAGTCTAGGACAGTAGGACACCGCTGCTGTTCTCTCTCGCCGCAGACTTCAGCATGGCCCAACTTGGCCCTCTGGCTGGTTTGGGACTACAAATCCCATCATCCATGCCAACAGGACCAGCGGTCAGGGATGATGGGAATTGTAGTCGAGGACAGTAGGACACCGCTGCTGTTCTCTCTCGCCGCAGACTTCAGCATGGCCCAACTTGACCCTCCAGCTGTTTTGGGACTACAACTCCCATCATCCATGCCAACAGGACCAGCCGTCAGGGATGATGGGCATTGTAGTCTAGGACAGTAGGACACCGCTGCTGTTCTCTCTCGCCGCAGACTTCAGCATGGCCCAACTTGGCCCTCCGGCTGTTTTGGGGACTACAAATGCCATCATCCATGCCAACAAGACCAGTGGCCAGCGATGATGGGCATTGTAGTACCCAAGCAGCTGGAGGCCGAGTTGGGCAATGCCTGAAATTGGGCCCTCGGGCTGTTTTGGGACTACAAATCCCATCATCCATGCCAATAGGACCAGCGGTCAGGGATGATGGGCATTGTAGACTAGGACAGTAGGACACCGATGCTGTTCTCTCTCGCCGCAGACTTCAGCATGGCCCAACTTGGCCCTCCGGCTGTTTTGGGGACTACAAATGCCATCATCCATGCCAACAAGACCAGTGGCCAGCGATGATGGGCATTGTAGTACCCAAGCAGCTGGAGGCCGAGTTGGGCAATGCCTGAAATTGGGCCCTCGGGCTGTTTTGGGACTACAAATCCCATCATCCATGCCAATAGGACCAGTGGTCAGGGATGATGGGCATTGTAGTCTAGGACAGAAGGACACCGCTGCTGTTCTCTCTCGCCGCAGACTTCAGCATGGCCCAACTTGGCCCTCCGGCTGTTTTGGGGACTACAACTCCCATCATCCCTAGCTAACAGGACCAGTGGCCAGGGATGATGGGCATTGTAGTACCCAAACAGCTGGAGGCCGAGTTGGGCCATGCCTGAAATTGGGCCCTCCGGCTGTTTTGGGACTACAAATCCCATCATCCATGACACAACTCTCCCAAAGGCACGACGACGAACCCCCCCCCCCGCCGGAAAGGAGCCAGGCCCTCCCTCCCCTCCCTCAGCGAGGATCACCTGATTTCCCCCCAGGAAGCCCCACGGCCGCCCCCTCCCCGCTCGAGCTCGGGCTGAGGCGAATCCCCGCCCCCCCCCACCGGAGCCCCTTTCCCTCAAGCCCGAGGAGGCCCGCTTTTGTTTCGGGGTCGCCTCGCAGCTGTTCGGGGACTACAACTCCCGTCATCCCTGCCTACCAGGAGCCCGCGCTGAGGGATGACGGGAGTTGTAGTCCCCTCGCCGGGAAGGAGGCCCCTGAGAGGACGGCAGGCCCTCGCTCCATGCCCGCGCTCACCCCTCAGACCCGCCGCCGCCTCCTCCTCCGGGTTCTTTCGGTCCCCAGTCGCGGCCGAGGAAGCGCCGCCTCTCCGCCTCTCTCCCTCGCCTCAGCGGGCGGGCCCGCCCCTTCCGCGTCACCAGTCGCTAGGGCTGCCGGGAAGGCGGCGGGCTCCGCCTCCCTCTCGCTCCGCCGCCTCAGCGAACTGTCGCCTGACCCCGCCCATTTCCCCGCCCCTTCCGCGTCACCAGTGGCTAGGGCTGCCGGGAACGTGAAGTGGAAAGTGGAAGAAGGGCGACGTCTGTGAGCGGCAGGGGTCGGGGCGGTGGGCGGAGCTTCTCTGGCGCGTGCGCAGAGAGGAGGCCCTCGCTCAGGCCCACCCCTCGTCGGTTGCTGCTCACGGGACCAGGAATCAGGCATGATGGGAGTTGTAGTCCCAAGACCAAGCTTTATGCAGAACACAACCCAAGGGCTGGAGGCTTTATGCCAGGAACGGCCCAACTTGGCCCTCCAGCTGTTTTGGGGACTACAACTCCCATCATCCCTAGCTAAGAGGACCAGCGGAAAGGGATGATGGGAATTGTAGTCCCAAAACAGCTGGAGGGACAAGTTGGGCCGCCACTGATTTAAATACAGTGGTGCCTCGGGTTAAGTCCGCTTCAGGTTAAGAACACTAAGATTTTTTTGACAGAATTACAAGCCTGGTAGACGAAGGGAACACTGTGGATGTAGCCTATCTTGATTTCAGCAAGGCCTTTGACAAGGTGCCCCATGATATTCTTGGAAAGAAGCTGGTAAAATGCGGGCTAGACAATGCTACCATTCAGTGGATTTGTAACTGGCTGCCTGACCGAACCCAAAGGGTGCTCATCAATGGCTCCTCTTCATCCTGGAGAGAAGGGACTAGTGGGGTGCCACAGGGTTCTGTCTTGGGCCCAGTCTTATTCCACATCTTGATCAATGACTTGGATGATGGGCTTGAGGGCATCCTGATCAAGTTTGCAGGTGACACCCAATTGGGAGGGGTGGCTAAGACCCCAGAGGACAGGATCACACTTCAAAATGACCTTAACAGATTAGAGAACTGGGCCAAGGCAAACAGGATGAATTTGAACAGGGAGAAATGTAAAGGGCAAAAAAAAGGAAAGGCACAAATACAGGATGGGTGACACCTGGCTTGAGAGCAGTACAAGTGAAAAGGATCTAGGACTCTTGGTAGACCACAAACTTGACATGAGTCAACAGTGTGATGCAGCAGCTCAAAAAGCCCATGCAATTCTGGGCTGCATCCAGAGGAGTATAGCATCTAGATCAAGGGAAGGAATAGTACCACTGTATTCCGCTCTGGTCAGACCTCACCTGGAATACTGTGTCCAGTTCTGGGCACCCCAGTTCAAGAAGGAGACTGACAAGCTGGAACATGTCCAGAGGAGGGCAACCAAAATGGTCCAAGGCCTGGAAACGATGCCTTATGAGGAACGGCTTAGGGAGCTGGGTATGTTTAGCCTGGAGAAGAGAAGGTTCAGGGGTGATAGGATAGCCATGTTCAAATATATCAAAGGATGTCATATAGAGGAGGGAGAAAGGTTGTTTTCTGCTGCTCCAGAGAAGCGGACACGGAGCAATGGATTCCAACTACAAGAAAGGAGATTCCACCTCAACATTAGGAAGAACTTCCTGACAGTAAGAGCTGTTTGACAGTGGGATTTGCTGCCAAGGAGGGTGGTGGAGTCTCCTTCTTTGGAGGTCTTGAAGCAGAGGCTTGACAGCCACCTGTCAGGAATGCTTGGATGGTGTTTCCTGCTTGGCAGGGGGTTGGACTGGATGGCCCTTGGGGTCTCTTCCAACTCTACGATTCTAAGAAAAGAAATCGTGCTCTGGCGGCGCAGCAGCAGCAGGAGGTCCCATGAGCTCAAGTGGTGCTTCAGGTTAAGAACAGTTTCAGGTTAAGAACGGACCTCCGGAACGAATTAAGTACTTAACCAGAGGTACCACTGTAGTTAAGAGGAGGCATGGCCCAACTTGCCCTCCAGCTTTTTTGGGGACTACAACTCCCATCATCCCTAGCTAACAGGACCAGCGGTCAGGGATGATGGGAATTGTAGTCCCAGGACAGCTGGAGAGCCAAGTTGTGCCACTACTGCTTGACGCAAACAGCACAGGCAAGCGGCGAGGTCAAACGAAGAAGACAGAAGAATTAATGAAGACCAAAAAAGAAAGGAAAAGAAGAAACACCACCTCAGGGGTTTAATACTGCTTTTATGTACACCAATATGCACAAGACTGAATATGACCTTATTTCAGCCTCCCCGTTTCACAGAGTTGATAATGTACATGATAATGTAAAACACGTTGATAATGTACATGAAAAACCAATGGTTTTGAAAAAATTATATGGAACAATTAAGCAAACGGTGTACTAAACAGAAACAATACAACGCCACTCATGATCGTATGCAACTATGATTGCTCTACATAAAACCTACAATTTATGTTTATTAGTTCACCATTTAACATACTGAGAATTAAATGAGTCAAAATGCCTCTCTCCTTCGCTCTCTCTTTCTCCCCGGGGATGAACCTTTTCTCGCTCTTAGGGCTGCGGATGCTGCATCACTGCCGCCGGGGGGAAGGGAAGGGTTTGGGGCGATCTTCGGGGGCGGGAGGGAGCCTTCAATGGGGCGCCCTCCCCGGCCCGCAATGGGGGCGAGGTGGAGCAGCAGCTGCCGCCGCCGCCCGCCGGGCAGGGCAAAGAGGAAGCGGGGAGGAGCACGCGGGAGAGGACCGGCCCGGGGAGGGGAGAGGCGAGCTATTTGTGGAGGTGTGGGAAGTGGGGGGGGGAGGTGTGCGTGTGTGTGTGTGTGTGAGAGAGAGAGAGAGAGAGATGTGTGTGTGTAGCAGGGAGAGAGAGAGGCGAGCTGTGTGTCGAGGTGGGGGTGGGTGGGTGGGTGGGAGATGGGTGGGGGGGGGAAGAGGGAGGGAGAGGCAAACTGTGTGTGGAGGTGGGGGAAGTGGGGGGTGGGTGGGGGATTGACCGCGCGTGTGCGCGGCGCACTGAGCTAGGCCGCCTGCATCGGCGGGAGGCCGGGCACCCTCTCAGCCCTCGCGTCGGAATCTAGCGCCCGTTTTTAACGGGCTAAATTCACTATTTATTATAGTTATTATATAGGATTCCTATAAAGGTTTACATAAAGACAATTCATTCCACGTATCTTTACTATTTGCAATTCCCCCATTTTTTTCCTATTCCCCTATCTTCCCCCCTCCCTTCCTGCCCACCCCCCTGCTCGGGGCTTCCTTCTTCATATCTTTAACCATGTACACAGTCTGTTCATACGTGCTTGTATATTCGGGTTGGCTTCTCCACTTTCTACCCAATTCCTGTAAAGTGCCCACTTATTTATAATTTTTTGGCATTTATTTCCCCATCCATCATCTACCGCTATCTGTGCAAATATTTCCGATTGAACATATTCAAAAACATAAGTCGTTCCCTTTTTCCATATTCCCTTTGTCTTTTTCCTTCCATCCTAGAGCAATAACTGCCATTCCAGCTAAGATCATGATCTTATTTCTGGCATCCTCTTAATATCGCCAAGCAGAGGACGATTTCCTTCTTGGAGTAATAAACTCATTTTTTTTTTACAGAATGGTTCAACCTTGCTGGCATCTTTTTTTTTATAAATAAACTTTATTAAACTCAAATTAAAATATACATTCATGATATACATCACTACGATCATCAATACATTCATCATTACACTACATACCCAAACATACCTACACATACATACAAAATATGGCAAAATCAGTCAACTCATACACTCTGACATCCCTTCAGCCTTCTTACATGTTTGCCACATTACCAATTTCCTCCTTCGTAGTAGTGAAGTGAGGAAGGTATATCCAGATAGATATAGATAGATAGATAGATAGATAGATAGATAGATAGATAGATAGGGAAATGAATATGAAGGCTGCATCTATTACATTTTAAACTAGTTGAAGTTAGCCTGTTGACTAACGGGCTCTAGAGGAAGAGGAGGCAGGAGGCGGCAGAGCGGCTCGCAGGGCCCCGGTGCGCCCTGCTCCCCCCGCTTGGAGCGCGTTCCGCGGCGCCCGCCAGCGCCCACCTTGCCGCCCCTCCGCAGGAGCAGCAGCGCCAGGGCGAGCTGGTTGGCTTCCCCCGCGCTTTGGCTGGCGCTGGTGCGGGGAGGAGGAGGGCGATCGGCGGCGGCGGCTGGATCCGAGGCGCGGCGGCAGGAGCGCCGCAAAGCGGCGCTTCCCCTGCGCTTTGGGTGGCGAGGCTCTGTGCAAGGCGGCGGCGCTGCCCCAACTGACACCGCGCGTGCGCCGCCGCTGACTTCCGGCCTGCGTCCCTGTTGGGGACGACGACAGTAGAGCTGTCCAATCCCTGCGTCCCCGTGTGACATGCGCACAACGCACTTCCGTGACACATGGAAAAGCAGGGACACTTGCTCTTTATTATATAGGACTAGTAAATTAAGCCCGTTAAGATAACGGGCCTAGAAGATATGTGTTGAAACATCCCCCTCCCCAAACACATTAACCCTTCCCTCCCCAGCCTCCTCTCCCTTCCCATTAACCCTTCCCTCCCCAGTCTCCTCCCCCTCCTATGGCGGCCTCCGCGGTTGTCTCACATTTACAGACATTAATCCCTCACAATCTCTCTCTCTCTCTCTCACACACACACACACACACATACACACACACACACACTGGCTCCTGCTCCTTCACACAAACCCTCTCTGTCACATACACGCATAATCCATCCCAATGTCACTCTCACAGACACTCTCACTCTCCTTCTCTGAGGCTCACACTCTCTGACCCCACAGGTGGCAACTCCCTGGGGTGCCCGAACACCCACGACATTCCCCCCCCCATGAAGGCACCAACAAATGCCGTTGGCAAGGCCCAGCTGGCTGTCTCTCACCCCCCCTCCCAGAGCATGTCTCCCTCACGCGCAGGCCCCTTTGAGGGCCTTTCAGGTGCAGCAGCGAAGGTGAGGGGGCGGGGCGGCGGCAAGCGGCTTCCCTCGGCCTGGCTGTGAAGGTAGGGAGGGAAGCGCGCGCGCGGGGGGGGGCCTGGTTGTGGGGTGTGTGTGTGTGTGTGAGAGAGAGAGAGAGAGAGAGAGAGAGAGAGAGAGAGAGTGTGAGTGAGTGTTCGGGCGACGTGGCGGCAAGCGGCTTCCCTCAGCCCGGCTGTGCCGTGCCGGCCAACCGCTCCTTCCCGCGCGTCGCCTCAGTCTGCGCGCAGCAGCAGCTGCCGCCTCAGCCTGAGGGGCGGCTGCTGCAGCTGCGTCGGCTTCGGCATCGCAGGCGGGCAGGCGGGCGGGCGGCGGCGGCGGAGCAACCCCTGTCCCGGGCGGAGGGAGCGCCTCGGGCGGCAGCAGGAGGCTCCGCTTCAGGTGTGGGGGCGCTTCGCGCCCCCGAGCTTTGCCGCGATGGTAGGCGGCTGCAGCGGGAGGCTCCACTCCAAAACGGGCGAAAAGGCGAAGGACGACGGGAAAAGGTGTGCGAGTAGGGAGGTAAGGGCAACCACACAGCATATTGGAAAAGTCTCGGAGCTGCGGGGGTGGGGAGGGAGAGGCGTAACCGCCTTTGCCTATTGGTCTCTTCCCTCCAATCCCTGCGTCCGCCTCCGACATGCGCACTTAAAATTTCCACTGACACACGGACGGCGTCGCAGGGACATAGGGAATTATTATAGAGGATAGCAAACCTCTGAACCAGGAATTGGAAGGAAGATGTAAAAGTTTAAGCCAAAACCATTGTTTAAAATAATGAAAGATGCCTTACAAGTGAGTTTCCTCTTCAAGCTCTCTTTCCTTTCTGCCACACGATGGCAGTCTATGCCTAGAAAACTCATCGTAGTACTGAAATGAAAACTTGAGAACAGCCTTTCTTGACCTTGGGTTTCCAGATGTTGTTGGACAACCTTTCCCACTGAAAAAGACATGGCAATAACTGCTTCCGGCCCTTAAGGGACACGGTTCTTCTTCTTTGGTGATCCCTCATAGCTGACTAAGATTGTCTTCCATATACGCAGTTTTAACAATGAGTCTGTAAGTGACTGTGGAGTGAGGCCAATTCTGGATCCACACGTCCTTCCACAGTGGGGACATAGGTTTCCAGGCAGGAGTTGATCACGGTGTGGATTTGCCAAGCGTGTTTTCCTCTTAGCACGTTTCTCCCTTGTGTCCTCATGTGGTTCTCGCGGTTGGAGAGGCATAAAAATGGACACCAACCAAAGTAACCTGAAGCAAAACGGCTAAGAAGCCTGACCTTTATTTGGTACTAGTGGACGTTCAGCCCGTTAAATTAACGGGCGCTAGAACATCTTGGAAAGGATGTTTTTGCAATGCTTAGGTCTAATGCTTAGGTTAGGTTAGGTTTTGTTGTTTGTTCCTCCCTCCCTCCCTCTGTTCTTCCTTCCTCCCTCCCTCCATTTTTCCTTCTTCCTTCCGTTTCTCCCTTCCCCCTCCTTCCCTCTGTTCTTCCTTCCTTCCTTCCTCTCTCCCTACATTTTTCCATTCTTCCTTCCATGTTTCCTTCCTCCCTTCCTTCCTCCCTCCCTCCCTTTCTCTATTCTCCCTCCCTCAATTTTTCCGTTCTTCTTTCCCCCTTCCTTCCTTCCTTTCCTTCCTCAGTTTTTCCTTCCTCCCTCCCTCCCTACATTTTTCCATATTTCCTTCCCTGTTTCTTTCCTTCCTTCTTCTCGCCGCCGCTCGTTCTTCGTCCCGCAACATTGCCTCGGCCGAGCTGGCCCAGAAGCTGCAGCGCCGGCTGCTGCGGGACGGCAGGACTTCGGAGGCGCCCGCCTGCCGCCACTTGCCTCTCGCAAGGAGGGAAGCACCACCAGCGGGGCTTTGCCGCCCAGCCTCAGCCTCCCCGCAGGCGGCACGTTTTTGGCGGGCGCCGCTTTCTCCGGGGTTCTCCCCCAGTTTGCCTCGTCGCCCGGCGGCTGCTCCACATTGGCGGCTCCCGAGGGAGCCAGGGAGGCAGGTGGCGCTGCTGCCGGCCCTTTGCTGGTGGCGTCCGAAGAAGGCGAGGCACAACCCCCTCCCCAGCTCCTCAAGCGCGCCTGTTACCCCCCTCCTCGCCCCGCCGCGGCGGCCTGAGGCGAAGCAGCCGCCGCCGCCGCATCAGCAGCAGCAGAGAAGGCGCTGAACCCCGTCGCCTCGCCTGGCTCGGAGGCGGAGCGAGCAGGAGGCCCCGGAGCGAAGCAGCAGGCCTTCTCGAGACCAGGAGCAGCGCCGGCGGAAGGCGGGGGAAGAGGCAGGCGCCGCCGCCGCTGGCCTCCTTCCCTCTCTCTCTCTCTCTCCCTCCATCCACCCACCCCTCCTCCGCCCGCCCGTCCCTCGCTCAGCACAGGCAAGATGGCGGCCGCCCTGCCGCCCTAAGTCTCTGCGTCGTCCAATCCCTGCGTCCGTGGGGGACATGCGCAGTAGCGCTATTCCACTGACACACGGACTGGACGCAGGGACACAGGGACTTTATTATATAGGATAAAGCAAACTGCTATAGCAGGGTCCTACCTAATCCAACAGGGAGAGAGGCAAGGCCCTGAACAAACATTGACTTTCCCCTATATCCCAGAATACAGTTCAGACACAGTCATCAATACATCATTGCTACATCACTAATTTGTTGCACAAGGGGAGGTCCAGGGGTTGTAACCTGAGTTTCAGGTACCCGCCCCTCCCTCCTCCTGACCATCACCAGGCACCCATTGATGATAGAAAACAAAGCTCTAGTTACAGGTAGGTATCCGTGTTTGTCTGCCGTAGTCAAAACAAAATGAAAAATTAAAAATTCCTCCCAGTAGCACCTTAAAGGTAAAGGTAAAGGGACCCCTGACCATTAGGTCCAGTCGTGTCCGACTCTGGGGTTGCGGCACTCATCTCGCTCTATAGGCCGAGAGCCGGCGTACAGCTTCCGGGTCATGTGGCCAGCATGACTAAGCCGCTTCTGGCGAACCAGAGCAGCGCACGGAAACGCCGTTTACCTTCCCGCCGGAGCGGTCCCTATTTATCTACTTGCACTTTGACATGCTTTCGAACTGCTAGGTTGGCAGGAGCAGGGACCAAACAACGGAAGCTCACCCCGTCACGGGGATTCGAACCGCCGACCTTCTGATCGGCAAGCCCTAGGCTCTGTGGTTTAGACCACAGCGCCACCTGCGTCCCTATCTAATAGGTATCTCAAGCCATATGCACATAACAAAATAGGAGCCGACAAAACACAAAACACTGTTGCTGTCTGTCGGTTTTATTTTATTTGTTTTTTATCTGATATTTTGCAAATGTACATCCAGATTTTTTCCTCCTTTTAATTTTTTGGGGGCCCTAAAGTAGAGCTTGTTGAGCTTATATGTCAATCTGGCACTGCCCATGCACGTTTACTGGAGGGCATTGCCACCTTCTTCGGCTGGGATCCCACGTCCTCCTCTTACCTGGAAACCCCAATGGGTTTGGCGAGAGCCAATGGGCTGCCTGCAATGCCTTAGAATCATAGAATCGTAGAGTTGGAAGAGACCCCAAGGGCCATCCAGTCCAACCCCCTGCCAAGCAGGAAACACCATCCAAGCATTCCTGACAGGTGGTTGTCAAGGCTCTGCTTAAAGATCTCCAAAGAAGGAGACTCCACCACACTCCTTGGCAGCAAATTCCACTGTCCAACAGCTCTTACTGTCAGGAAGTTCTTCCTAATGTTGAGGTGGCATCTTCTTTCTTGTAGCTTGAATCCATTGCTCCGTGTCCGCTTCTCTGGAGCCAGGAAACCAAAAAACGCCACACAACGGCCACTGTAGGTAAGACGTAGATGAACAAAAATTTTCTTTATTGTAAAACAACCAGACAGTGTTCCGGTAAATCACTGTTTCGAACACTTCTTCAGCTAACAAAGCTTGTTAAATTATATACTTCACTCGGAGCAGAGGTCATAGACCATGTAACCACTGCTGGCTAAACATACCCAGCTCCCTAAGTCGTTCCTCATAAGGCATCATTTCCAGGCCTTGGACCATTTGGGTTGCCCTCCTCTGCACACGTTCCAGCTTGTCAGTCTCCTTCTTGAACTGAGGTGCCCAGAACTGGACACAGTATTCCAGGTGAGGTCTGACCAGAGCGGAATACAGTGGTCCTATTCCTTCCCTTGATCTAGATGCTATACTCCTATGGATGCAGCCCAGAATTGCATGGGCTTTTTGAGCTGCTGCATCACACTGTGGACTCATGTCAAGTTTGTGGTCTACCAAGACTCCTAGATCCTTTTCACTTGTACTGCTCTCAAGCCAGGTGTCACCCATCCTGTATTTGGGCCTTTCATTTTTTTTGCCCAAGTGTAGCACCTTACATTTCTCCCTGTTCAAATTCATTATCCGAGTTGTGGGCCAAACAGGCCCTGCAGCTCTTTTTTTTTAAAATTAAATTTTATTGATTTCTTTCTATACATTACATAACATAAGTCATAAACAGAAAGCCATAGCCTTTAAAGATACATTGAATAATAAAGGTTACATAAACTTAGGTTAAATCAGTGATGGCTAACCTTCCAGATGTTTTGGGACTACAACTCCCATCATCCCTGACCACTGATCCTGTTAGCTAGGGATGATGGGAGTTGTAGTTCCCAAACATCTGGAGTGTCAAGGTTAGCCATCACTGCGTTAAATTCCTAATATAAAGAAGAAGAAAGAAAGGTGGCCCTGCAGCTCTTTTGCCACTACAATTCCCATCTTCCCTGACCAGTGGTCCGCCTCCGCCGCCCATCAATCACCCCTCCCAGCCCCGCCCCCTCCCGCCTCCCCGCAACGCATCTGCCAATCGCAATCCCGAGAGTGGAGGGAGGTGGGGCGAGGGCCGCAGCAGTCCCCGCCCCGTCATGCATATGCAGATCGTGGCGCTCTCCCCGCCCCCTCATGCCTACGCAGGCGACGGCCTCGTCGGGCGGCCAATGGCGCTCCGGCGTCCGGGTCACGCGCCGCCCCCCGAGCGGCGGCTCGGCCGGGAGGAGCCGAGAGCCTTTCAGTCCGTCCGCGCGGCTCGAGCGAGGCGGTCGCACGCGCAGGAGCAGGAGCAGTAGCAGCGGCAGCAGCAGCAGCAGCAGCAGCAGCGCCCCGGCCGGGCCTGTCTCGGAGGACCATGCCCATCCTGCTCTTCCTCATCGACACGTCCGCCTCCATGAACCAGCGGGCCTACCTGGGCACCAGCTACCTGGACGTGGCCAAGGGCGCCGTCGAGCTCTTCATGAAGGTGCGCGCGCGCCCTCCCCCCTCCCCCCCCGCCCCGCCCCGCCCCGCCCCGCCTGACGTGGCCTTCCGAGTCCGCGCACGCGCACGCACCCCCTCACTTGACGGCGCTCAATCCACCTGAGGCGGCCTTCCAGAGTCCGCGCACGCGCACGCACCCCCTCCGTTGACGGCGCTCCCTCTTCCCGAGTCCGCGCACGCGCACACCCTCAGAGACGGCGCTCAATCCACCTGAGGCGGCCTTCCCGAGCCCGCGCACGCGCACACGCACCCCTTCCCTCAGAGACGGCGCTCCTTCCGCCTGAGGCGGCGTTCCCGCGCGCGCGCACGTCCGGAAGACGCGCGCCCGGAGTGCCCCTCCCCCTCCCCCTTTAACGCGCTCCTCTCTCCCGTTTTCTCCCCCCCTCAGCTGCGCGCCCGCGACCCGGCCAGCCGCGGCGACAGGTACATGCTGGTCACCTTCGACGAGGCGCCCTATTGCATCAAGGTAAGGCGGGCGCGGGAAGATGGCGGACATGGTGCTTTTGTATGGAGGCTGAGGAGAGGGAGGAGGCCCGCCCAGAGGAAGCCAGCGGGGCGTTGGGGGACTACAACTCCCAGCATGCCTAGCGCGCAGGACCGGCGGTCAGGGAGGGAGGGAGGGGGAGTGGTAGTCCCAAAGCAGCTGGAGGAAGCCTGGCATAGGCCATCCCAGGCATAGGCAAAGCTGGGACTACAACTCCCATGATCCCTAGCTAACAGGTCCAGTGGTCAGGGGTGATGGGAGTTGTAGTTCCAAAACAGCTGGAGGGCTGAGCTTGGGGGTGCCTGGCATAGGCAAAGCCCGGCCCTCCAGGTGTTTGGGGACTACAATTCCCAGCATCCCTGACCACTGGTCCTTTAAGCTAGGGATCATGGGAGTTGTAGTCCCAAAACAGCTGGAGGGCCAAGTTGGGCCATGACTGGCATAAAGCCTCCAGCCCTTGGACTGTGTTCTGCATAAAGCTTGGTCTTGGGACTACAACTCCCATGATCCCTAGCTTCAAGGACCAGCGGTCAGGGATGCTGGGAATTGTAGTCCCAAAGCAGCTGGAGGGCAGAGTTGGCCTCTGCCTGGATCAGTGATGGCTAACCTTGACCCTCCAGGTGTTTTGAGACTACAACTCCCATCACCACCCCTGACCACTGGTCCTGTTAGCTAGGGATGATGGGAGTTGTAGTTCCAAAACATCTGGAGTGTCAAGGTTAGCCATCACTGGCCTGGACGAAGGAGCAGGGGAGTTTGGGGACCAGTGGGTGGGCTTCCCTCCCACAAGAGCCCACTCAGGTCTCCCAAGAGCAGGAAACCCAGCCAGATGGGTTTACAATTTATTATTTGTACCCCGCCCATCTGGCTGGGTCTCCCCAGCCACTCTGGGCGGCCTCCAAGAAATATAAAAATACATTAAAATATCACAGATTAAAAACTTCCCTGAAGTTCGCAACCCAAGCGCCCACTGTATATAAAGGTAAAGGTACCCCTGACCGTTACCGTGTTTCCCCTATTTTAAGACACCGCCTTATATTTTTTTCCCCCTCAAGAAAACGCACTATGGCTTATTTTGAGGGGTCAATCCAAGCAAAAAATGTCAAAGAATGGGGAAAATGTAGAGTAATACATGTAGAGTATACATTGCAGACATTTTTTTAAAAGTCGGGCTGTCACAAAGTAAGTGTGGAATAATGTTATTTTGCAGGCTGGATGGAAGGAGAACCATGCCACTTTTATGAACGAACTGAAAAATCTGCAAGCGTCGGGCCTGACCACCCTTGGCCAGGCCCTTCGGTCCTCGTTTGATTTGCTCAACCTCAACAGATTGGTGTCTGGAATAGACAACTATGGACAGGTAATCGATTTAATTTAATTTAATTTCCTCCCTGCCTTGCCTGAAAAACCTTAGCATCTCTTTAGGATGTGAATATTTGCTGGCACGCTTAAAATAAAGCAAACGGGCTGCTTGGGGGACTCACTGCTACTTGCTCCAGTTACAGGTAGATAGCCGTGTTGGTCTGTCATAGTCAAAAAAATAAAATAAAAATCCTTCCAGTAGCACCTTAGAGTCCAACTAAGTTTGTTCTTGGTATGAGCTTTCGTGTGCATGCACACTTCTTCAGATACACTGAAACAGAAGTCACCAGACCCTTATATATAGTGAGAAGTAGCTGTCTTATTGCAAAGGAATTTCAGAAATAGACTGGAAAGAGAAGTTGCTGAATTGCAACTCATTACCAAGCTTCAAACCATGGAGAGACCGGTCTGAACAAAGACATTGGATTCTTATCTCATTATACATGACAAAGCTTTTTTAACCTTCTCACCCCTTGCTTTTTCCTTCCAGTAGCACCTTAGAGAGCAAGTAAGTTTGTTCTTGGTATGAGCTTTCGTGTGCATTTCTACGCACACTTTTTCCCTCCTAAAAAGGAAGGGGGAAAGTCTGGGCGCGTTACGGAGCGAAGGCACTGGGCGCCGCTTCTGCTGCTGCCCGCCTCTTGACGCTCCCTGAGCAGGGATCTGAGCCGGGCTGACAGAGGCGCTGCGCTGTGCTGCGCCTCTCTCAGCCCCGGCTCGGATCTCTGGTGAGCATCAGAGACGGCCGGCCGCCGCCTTCTGTGGCTGCCCGCCTCTGACGTTCGCCAGAGCAGGGATCTCCCCACCACCGCCGACGCCAGCACAGCAGGAAAGGGGGCAGGAGAGGAACGGACAGCCCAAAAGCAGCCCTTTCCGGGATGTCGGTTGCTCCCCTGCCCCTGGAGAGCACAAGGAGGGAGGGAGGGAGATGCTTCCCCCCTCCCTTCCTTCCTTCCTTCCTTCCTTCCTTCCTTCCTTCCTTCCTTCCTTCCTTCCTTCCTTCTCTCTCTTCCCTCCCTCTCTCCCTCCTTCTTTCCCCCTCTCTTCCCCTCTCTCTCTGCCTTCTCTCTCTCTCCCCCTCCCTCCCTCCCAGCCTTTTAGAGGAGAAAATTATTTTGCTGGTTTTCCTCCTCTAAAAACGAGGTGCGCGTTATGGTCCGGTGCACGTTACGGAGCGAAAAATACGGTGTGTAGATAGATAGATCACATTTGCATGTTGATGGCTGTGATCCTCTAATGCAGGGGTGGCCAATAGGGTGGGTCATTAAAAAATATTTTTTCGAAAACGTTTCCTCCCTTGATCTTATCTCAACAGCTTCAACCTCAACCCCTAAAAAACGGGGCTTTACTCTCTAAAAAAAGTCCAATAACTTTGACCTGAACTCCCAAAAACAAGGTTTTCCAAAAGGGGTTAGAATTTCAGGGGTGTCAAACTCCGGCCCTCCAGATGTTTTGGAACTACAATTCCCATCAGCCCTAGCTAACAGGACCAGTGGTCAGGGATGATGGGAATTGTAGTCTCAAAACAAATGGAGGGCCGGAGTTTGACACCCCTGGGTTAGATCATCGCCAGTTTTTAACTCTGAGTTGGCCACTAGGGTGGGTCATTAAAAAAAAAAAAAATCGAAAATGTTTCCTCCCTTGATCTTATCTCGGGCGTATGGTATAAACATAGTTAAATTTCAAATTTGGGACAAATCGGTTAGACCCTGCTCCTACAAATTGACATTTTGCCTCCCCACGAGTGAGAAAAACATAGGAATTGGACTCCTTTAATTCTCAGTATGTTAAATTGTGGACTAATCGACATAAATTGTAGGTTTTATGTAGAGCAATCCTAGTTGCATACTATTAGGAGTGGCGTTGTATTGTTTATGTTTAGTACACCGTTTGCTTAATTGTTCCCTATAATTTTTTCCAAACCATTGGTTTTTCATGTACATTATCAACATGTTTTATCTTAAATAAATATTGCAGAAAATAATAGTATGCAACTATGATTGCTCTACGTAAAACCTACAATTTATGTTTATTAGTTCACAATTTAACATACTGAGAATTAAATGAGTCAAATTCCTATGTTTTTCTCACTCGTGGGGAGGCAAAATTTCAGTTTGTAGGAGCAGGGTCAACCTATTAACCGATTTGTCCCAAATTTGAAATTTAACTATTTTTATACCATACGCCCGAGATAAGATCAAGGGAGGAAACATTTTCAAAAAAAATTTTTATGACCCACCCTAGTGGCCAACTCAGGGTGATCTAACCCCTTTTGGAAAGGCTTGTTTTTGGGAGTTCAGGTCAAAGTTATTGGACTTTTTTTAGAGAGGGGAAAGCCCGTTTTTTAGGGGTTGAGGTTGAAGCTGTTGAGCTTTTTTGGGGAAGGAAATGCCCGCTTTTGGGGGGTCAGCTCAAAGTTGTTGATCTTTTCTTTTAGGGAGGAACGCCCTGGTTTTTTGGGGGGTTCAGTTCATTTTTAAACTTTTTTTAGGGAGGAGAAGAGCCCCTTTTTTTAGGGGTTGGTTTAAAAAAATCTTTTGGGGGGGCAGTTCCATTTGGGGGGGGTTAAAGGCAGGGGGAAAGGGGTTAAATCACACAAAAAGCGTCAGTTTTAGCGATGCTAAGGAAAGGGAGCCAGAGATCGACTGTGATCTACCAAAACCTCGCGGGGATCTGCCAGTAGATCGCGATCGATCTGTTGGATATCCCTGCCTTTAATGGATCCTTGTGTGTTTCAAACGTTAACACGGATATCTTTTCCCTGCTCTCTGTAGGGAAGGAACCCATTCTTTTTAGAGCCCTCAATTTTAATTACCATCACAGACGGAAACAAGTTGACAAATGCGGCAGGTGTGCAGGAAGAGGTAAGCGTTCGACGAATATGGCTGCGCTGAATGTGTTCTCCTGCCGGGAGTTTAAAAAGCACTCCTGTCTGATATTCCCTGCAGTGTTAGAGCTGCTTGATAACCATTGCGTGAGGAATTATTGGTTACGTTGGAAGATGGATGGCGGCTAACAGATTGAGGGTTGAATCCTGACAAGACAGAAGTACTGTTTTGGGGGCACAGGGGGCGAGCGGGTGTGGGGGACTCCCTGGTCCTGAATGGGGTAACTGTGCCCCTGAAGGACCAGGTGCGCAGCCTGGGGGTCATTTTGGACCCATGGAGACGCAGGTCCATTCTGTGTCCAGGGCGGCTCCATCTGGGACACAGGATGAGACCCTCCCTGCCCGCGGACTGTCTCGCCAGAGTGGTGCATGCTCTGGTTATCTCCCGCTTGGACTACTGCAATGCGCTCTACGTGGGGCTACCTTTGAAGGTGACCCGGAAACTGCAATTAATCCAGAATGCGGCAGCTAGACTGGTGACTGGGAGCGGCCGCCGAGACCACATAACATCGGTCCTGAGAGATCTGCATTGGCTCCCAGTACGTTTCCGAGCACAATTCAAAGTGTTGGTGCTGACCTTGAAAGCCCTAAACGGCCTCGGTTCAGTATACCTGAAGGAGCGTCTCCACCGCCTTCTGGCGGTTCCCTCCCTGCAAGAAGCAAAGCTACAGGGAAAGTACTACACTTGGGGGGGGGGGGGAATGAAAGGCACAAATACAGGATGGGTGACACCTGGTGTCAGGGACTGTCCTGAGCCAGGAGGGGTGGCGGAAGGGGCAGAGGAGCCAAGCATCCACCACCGGACACCGGAGGAGGTGTTGCTAGAGTGGGAAGAGGAGGAGACGGCTCCAAAGCTGTCACCAGAGATAGGGAAGGAGGTGTGGAGAAGTGAGAGCGAGGGGCTGTCGCCGCCTGCGCTGTCACCTGAAACGGAGGCTCTCAGGGAGCCAATGAGGGCAGAGGAGGAAATGGAGACGGAAGGGGAGCAGGGCCTTGAGGATCCTGCCAGTGTCTCGACAGCAACTTCCAGGGAAGACGAGAGTGAGAGGGAAGGGGCCAGCGTCGCAGCGGATAGGGTTAAAAAGCGGAAAAGGAGGAGCGAGAGGCGGCGCTGGGGTTTTGCCAAGCTTTTATGTTGGGGACAAAATCGAAAGCCTTTACTCGGGGGATCTGACACAACGGAGTCGGATGATGAACTGTAACACCTGTGGAATGAACTTGTAAATAAACTGTTAGTTTAGTAAAGCCGTCTCAGGTGACCTTACTCTTGAGGAGGACACGCATCCGCCTCACACCTGGCTTGAGAGCAGTAGAAGTGAAAAGGATCTAGGAGTCTTGGTAGACCACAAACTTGACATGAGTCAACAGTGTGATGCAGCAGCTCAAAAAGCCCATGCAATTCTGGGCTGCATCCATAGGAGTATAGCATCTAGATCAAGGAAGGAATAGTACCACTGTATTCCGCTCTGGTCAGACCCCACCTGGAATACTGTGTCCAGTTCTGGGCACCCCAGTTCAAGAAGGATACTGACAAGCTGGAACGTGTCCAGAGGAGGGCAACCAAAATGGTCAAAGGCTTGGAAACGATGCCTTATGAGGAACGGCTTAGGGAGCTGGGTATGTTTAGCCTGGAGAAGAGAAGGTTCAGGGGTGATATGATAGCCATGTTCCAATATATCAAAGCCACCTGTCAGGAATGCTTGGATGGTGTTTCCTGCTTGGCAGGGGGTTGGACTGGATGGCCCTTAGGGTCTCTTCCAACTCTAGGATTCTAGGATTCTCACTGCCTCCATTTCTTCCCCTTCTATTTGCCAGGAGGTGATGGGACCAGTGGCCATGATCTTAGTTTTTTTGATGTTGAGCTTCAGACCATATTTTGCGCTCTCCTCTTTCACCCTCATTAAGAGGTTCTTTAATTCCTCCTCACTTTCTGCCCTCAAAGTTGTGTCATCTGCATTACTAGATGTTCCTCTCTGTCCCTTCCAGCTCTGCGTTTTGTGATTCTGTGGTTCCTTTTCAGACGGAATGAAACGAGCTTCCTGTCCTAGCGAAGTCTCTTAGATGTCTTGCCTTCCTTTTTAGCTTCATCTTCCTCTGAATTCTCCCCTGCCTGGAAGCGAGCTGACCAAAGAACCGTTTCGCTGGGATCAGAGGCTGTTTGCCCTGGTGCTGCGCTTCCCTGGAGCCTCTTCAGTGGAGCCCGAACAGCTAGGAAGCGTCCCAACCGATGAGTCTGCCATTACACAGATGTGTGAAGTCACAGGAGGTAGCCTTTTTGCGCCTGTTTTTCTTGGTTTGCCAACCTCAATCCGTCCACTTTGAAATCACGAAGAGCGCTAGTGCATTGACACGTAACATCTGGCTTAAGATTCTCATTCGGGTCTATATACAGGTGAAACTCGAAAAATTAGAATATCGTGGAAAAGTCCATTTATGTAAGCAACTGTTTTCATTAGCTACTGGAGTTTAATATACGAGATACACTCATGGTATGCCAAGCGAGATACAGGTGAAACTCGAAAAATTAGAATATCGTGGAAAAGTCCATTTATGTCAGCAACTGTTTTCATTAGCTACTGGAGTTTAATATATGAGATAGACTCATGGTATGCCAAGCGAGATACAGGTGAAACTCGAAAAATTAGAATATCGTGGAAAAGTCCATTTATGTCAGCAACTGTTTTCATCCGCTACTGGAGTTTAATATATGAGATAGACTCATGACATGCAAAGCGAAAGATGTCAAGCCTTTGTTATAATTGTGATGATTATGGCGTACAGCTGATGAAAACCCCAAAGTTGAAATTGTGAAGTTGGAGTTCTCATCAGCTGTACGCCATAATAATCACAATTATAACAAATAAAGGCTTGACATATCTCGCTTGGCATGTCATGAGTCTATCTCATATATTAGTTTCACCTTTTAAGTTGAATTACTGAAAGAAATGACCCTTTCCACGATATTCTAATTTTCACCTGTATGTTAGGGTGGGTCATAAAAAAAATTTTCCCGAAATGTTTCCTCCCTTGATCTTATCTCAGGCGTATGGTATAAACATAGTTAAATTTCAAATTTGGGACAAATCGGTTAATATGTAGACCCTGCTCCTACAAATGGAAATTTTGCCTCCCCACGAGTGATAAAAACATAGGAATTTGACTCATTTAATTCTCAGTATGTTAAATTGTGAACTAATAAACATAAATTGTAGGCTTTATGTAGAGCAATCATAGTTGCCTACTATTATTTTCTGCAATATTTATTTATTTAAGATAAAACATGTTGATAATGTACATGAAAAACCAATGGTTTTGAAAAAATGATATGGAACAATTAAGCAAACGGTGTACTAAACATAAACAATACAACGCCACTCATAATAGTATGCAACTAGGATTGCTCTACATAAAACCTACAATTTATGTTTATTAGTTCACAATTTAACATACTGAGAATTAAATGAGTCAAATTCCTATGTTTTTATCACTCGTGGGGAGGCAAAATTTCAATTTGTAGGAGCAGGGTCTACCTATTAACCGATTTGTCCCAAAATTGAAATTTAACTATTTTTATATCATACGCCTGAGATAAGATCAAGGGAGGAAACATTTTCAAAAAAAATTTTTTTATGACCCACCCTAATATATGTGCCTAGATGCCTGTGTCAAACCAAAACCACCATATTTGTATTACGCAAATACAACTGAAAACACACACAAATATAATAGGCCGTGTAGTAACAATTGCAAAGTTCATTACTAGAAACTACTTACATTAAAAAGTAGCTTTTCAGTTGATCACCAAGTCCAGTATGTACAAAATACAAATCCTATTTTGTCAGTGCCGTAGTACGTTCTTTTCTAATTTCTCCATCTTGTATTTTTCTGTCTGACGTATTCCTTAGACGAGTGACATGAAATAATCTTCTAAGTGTCTAATGAAGATGATAGGGTACTGGACTTTGTGATCAACTGAAAAGCTACTTTTTAATATAGTATGTCACGAAGTAAGTAGTTTTGGTTTTCGGGTGGTTTTGGTTTTGCATTTTGCCATTGGGTACACTGACGTTGAAAAAGACAAGTTATTAAGCGGGTGGCGCTGTGGTCTAAACCACTGAGCCTAGGGCTTGCTGATCAGAAGGTCGGCGGTTCGAATCCCCGCGACGGGGTGAGCACCCGTTGCTCGGCCCCAGCTCCTGCCAACCTAGCAGTTCGAAAGCACGTCAAAGTGCAAGTAGATAAATAGGTACCACTCCGGCGGGAAGGTAAACGGCGTTTCCGTGCGCTGCTCTGGTTCGCCAGAAGCGGCTTAGTCATGCTGGCCACATGACCAGGAAGCTGTACGCCGGCTCTCTCGGCGGTAAAGCGAGATGAGCGCCGCAAATAGTAGCCTTTTGCCATATTCACAAGTCACGTTGCGTTCAGAATCTCCTTAATCTCTTCACTTTCCGTTATAGGACGTTCCTATTGTGTTCGGACTCAGAGGATGCTGAACCAATGTTTAGAATCTCTTGCTCAGAAAGTTCAGAGTGGCGTTGTCATAAACTTTGAGAAATCGGGACCTGATCCGCCCTACATTGGGGAAGGTACGGTAAACGCTTCATGACCATTGTAAACTCTTGAGGTTCGCAAATGTGCAAATGTCTTTAGTTTAAAAAAAGGACGATATTGCAAAACCAGAGTAGATTCTGTACACAATATTGTATTATAACTTTGCTTCTGAGTAAAGGTAGATAGCCGTGTTGGTCTGTCATAGTCAAAGCAAAATAAAATAAAGAAATTCCTTCCAGTAGCACCTTAGAGACCAACTAAGTTGTTCTTGGTATGAGCTTTCGTGTGCATGCACACTTCTTCAGATACAGAGAAATGCGTATCTGAAGAAGTGTGCATGCACACGAAAGCTCAGACCAAGAACAACTTAGTTGGTCTCTAAGGTGCTACTGGAAGGAATTTTTTTATTTTATTTTGCTTTGCTTCTGACGTTTCTGTTGAACAATTATCTTCAGTTCTTTGAATGCTTCAACTGTTTCATTTCCTGCTCCCGAAATGATTCTCCCGCTGCTTGTTTTCATTCTTGGACGCAAAACCTAATCTTTTATCTTAAACACAAAACCACCACACAGACTTTTTAATCTCCCCTGCCCCCAAATGATCTTAGGCGCAAAACCGGCGAACTTCCTTTCCCCCAAACTGTCTTAGATACACAACCACAACACAAACTTCTTTATCTTTCCAACTAAAAATATCAGTTTTACAGCTTATTTAGTCAAGCCCATCATCCAAGTAATTGATAAAGATGTTGAATAGGACTGGGCCCAGTCTTACTCAACATCTTTATCAATGACTTGGATGATGGGCTTGAGGGCATCCTGATCAAGTTTGCAGGTGACACCCAATTGGGAGGGGTGGCTAAGACCCCAGAGGACAGGATCACACTTCCAAATGACCTTAACAGATTAGAGAACTGGGCCAAGGCAAACAGGATGAATTTGAACAGGGAGAAATGTAAAGTACTAAACTTGGGCAAAAAAAATGAAAGGCACAAATACAGGATGGGTGACACCTGGCTTGAGAGCAGTACAAGTGAAAAGGATCTAGGACTCTTGGTAGACCACAAACTTGACATGAGTCCACAGTGTGATGCAGCAGCTGAAAAAGCCAATGCAATTCTGGGCTGCATCCATAGGAGTATAGCATCTAGATCAAGGGAAGGAATAGGACCACTGTATTCCGCTCTGGTCAGACCTCACCTGGAATACTGTGTCCAGTTCTGGGCACCCCAGTTCAAGAAGGAGACTGACAAGCTGGAACGTGTCCAGAGGAGGGCAACCAAAATGGTCAAAGGCCTGGAAACGATCTTATGAGGAACGGCTTAGGGAGCTGGGTATGTTTAGCCTGGAGAAGAGAAGCTTAAGGGGTGATAGGATAGCCATGTTCAAATATATAAAAGGATGTCATATAGAGGAGGGAGAAAGGTTGTTTTCTGCTGCTCCAGAGAAGCGGACACGGAGCAATGGATTCAAACTACAAGAAAGAAGATTCCACCTAAACATTAGGAAGAACTTCCTGACAGTAAGAGCTGTTCGACAGTGGAATTTGCTGCCAAGGAGTGTGGTGGAGTCTCCTTCTTTGGAGGTCTTGAAGCAGAGGCTTGACAGCCACCTGTCAGGAATGCTTGGATGGTGTTCCTGCTTGGCAGGGGGTTGGACTGGATGGCCCTTGGGGTCTCTTCCAACTCTACGATTCTATAATTCGTTCACGTGCGGCTTTGAGAAAACACATCTAAGTAGCGATTGGAAAAGTAATGCTCGAGACCGAATGTGCTGTACTAACTTACTGTTCTCCTTTTGGATTTTAGATGGACTTGTTGATGTCACCAGACCTATCAATTCTTTTGGTTCCCAGCCATGGCACAGCTGTCATAAGCTCATCTATGTTAGGCCTAATCCTAAAACGGGCGTTCCTGTTGGCCATTGGCCAATTCCAGAATCCTTTTGGCCTGATCAAAATTCACCAACACTGGTATGTTGCAGGGCTTTTGAGCTTCTTTGCAGATATGGTCAACGCAAATGTCTCTTTCATGTACATTATCAACATGTTTTATCTTTAAATAAATATTGCAGAAAATAATAGTATGCAACTATGATTGCTCTACATAAAACCTACAATTTATGTTTATTAGTTCACAATTCAACATACTGAGAATTAAATGAGTCAAACTCCTATGTTTTTATCACTCGTGGGGAGGCAAAATTTCAATTTGTAGGAGCAGGGTCTACATATTAACCGATTTGTCCCAAATTTGGACTTTAACTATGTTTATACCATACGCCTGAGATAAGATCAAGGGGGGGAAACATTTTCAAAACAAAAAAAATTTTATGACCCACCCTACTGTGGAACGCCCTCCCACCAGATGTCAAAGAGAACAACTACTACCAGACTTTTAGAAGACATCTGAAGGCAGCCCTGTTTAGGGAGGCTTTGAATGTTTAACAGACTATTGTATTTTAGTATTTTGTTGGAAGCCACTCAGAGTGGCTGGGGAAACCCAGGCAGATGGGCGGGGTAGAAATAAAAAATACTTTTTATTTTATTTTATTTTATATTTTATATTATTTATTTTATATTTTATTTATTTTATTTTATTTTTTAATTTTATTTTATATTTTATTATTTTATTTTATTTTGTTTTATTTTCCCTTTTCCCTTTTCCTCCAAATGGTTCTTATTCCCTTTCTTCCTCCCCCCCACAGCCTCCCCGCACAGCCCACCCAGTGGTGAGGTTCTCCTGCATGGATTGCGAGCCCATGGTGATCGACAAGCTTCCCTTTGACAAGTATGAGCTCGAACCATCACCTCTGACGCAGTACATCCTGGAGCGGAAGTCGCCCGTTGTGTGCTGGCAGGTATTTTGCGATATACCCATAGCAGGGGTAAACTTCGCAGGGGAAAGCAGAGAGAATGTCTTGTATTAGTAGCCCCCACCCCCTCCATTAGCAGCGAGGTCGTTGCATGCTGAAGACCCTGGGTTGGGACCTCGGCATTTGCAATCCAGCTTAACACAGCTGGAGAAGAACCTTCTCCTTCTGAGCATTGTTCCCGGTTGAAACATCGGTTTTCACAGCCGATTAGACATCTGCCCAGGGTGGATAAAAATATCAACACAACAATAAACCAAATGTTACGTATCATACGTACATCATACACCACAAACGTAACAGGCTGAACTCACTATCCACTTTTCATTATTTATCTCAATTTGCGTATTCAATCATAGTAAAACTGACTGTCCAGCATACAAAATAATATAATATAGAAGTAAATACAGCAATAAATCAGTCCAATAATCAGACAATCATCCTTAGTACTGCGGTTAAGGTCCCAAGTCAGATCGTAGTACATTTGAAAGTAATAGTTGTAGATATACTGATCCAAAAAATGTAAGGTCGTTGTCTTAATGAGTATTTACTTCTGTATTATATTATTTTGTATGCTGGACAGTCAGTTTTACTATGATTGAATACGCAAATTGAGATAAATAATGAAAAGTGGATAGTGAGTTCAGCCTGTTACGTTCAGGGTGGATAAAAATCAATGATTTTTTTAAAAAAAAATTTAAAAAATCGGATTTTTTTTATTTAAATCGGATTTTTTTGATTTAAATCGGATTTTTTTTTAATTTAAATCGGATTTTTTTTTATTTAAATTGGGTTTTTAAAATAAAATGCTTTTGGAGGAAAAATCTTTCTAAATATAGTCTTCTATTTAAGTTACATTGTAGTCCAAAGGCTATTCATCAGGAAATAAGGATTTGTTTTAAGTTTATCAAGTGTGCTAAAACTCAGTCTAAGTTTTTTTTTTAAAAATGTTTAACCACATCAGTTAACAAACATGGATACATATGCTATCATGTTATTGTTTTGGTTAAATCAATTGTTTAAATGGTTATTAAGGAAATGATTATTTTTCGCCTTCCAATCAAGTACAGCAGAAAAGTTGTCCAAATATAAACAGTTAGCTTATTAAACCTCACCATAATTTCATAATTATCTGTCCATGTATTTCTACCGTGTTTCCCATATTTTAAGACACCGTCTTATAAATTTTTTCCCTCAAAAAAACACAGGGTGTCTTATTTTGGGGGAGGGGTCTTATTTTTTATTATGTCAATATGTGTCGTGTCCCCAATGGTAACTGTAGCTAGCTGTCAAGAACGCACGCCACTCCGAGAAGTCAGCGGAAGAAGTCTTGAAGTTTATTGTACAGCACACAGAGAAACGTGGAAAGTCCGTGAGGATTCTGAGGAGGCCATCTCAGAATCCCCCTTTAATACACCTTACTGGGTGACTCCCAGTTCCCCCCTCCCTTCTGCCCTAAAGGTCCGGGGGGGGGGGTAATCCACTTCCCCACCCGGGGTGGCTTGGACAAAAGAGTTAACTGCTCTGGTCTACCTGCACTATTCATGGGTGCTTTTTACATTGTTATTGCGATGCTGCCGGTTCTGCTGCTGATGGCTCGTTAGCGGTCGTTATCGCCCATCCTGGGGTTGTTTACCCCGTGGGGCATGCCTGGGCGCGACCCCACTGTCTAGTCGGGTCGCGACAGCCTGCCATAGACAAAACATGGGGTTTTGGAAGTTTCTAGATCAGTGGTTCCCAAACTTCCATGGATCGCTTGAAAATAGGTGAGGGTCTTTGTGGACCATTTACAGTAATGGCTTTTCTGCCTGTTGTAGCAATTGTAACATGCTGCAATGAGACAATGTATGACCTTTAATTGCATTTTTGTTGTTGCTTTTATTTCTTGTGTTTCATTGTACTACAGTTTGAATTCCATAGAACTCAATAATATGATTAACTACAATGAGAAATAAACGAAAGAACAAAAATTACAATTAAGAATTTAAGTGAATATTAAGGCAGACCACCTGAATGAATCTCATGGACCAGAATTTGGTAACCTCTGTATGACCATAAATTGCTTATAAAAATAGGAAGCAAGGCCTAAGTAAGATTTTAATTTGGTGTGCAGATTGGCATTGGCAAAATACATGTGGATGTTTGCCTAAATGTATGCAAGTTGCAGAATCTGCTTGTTTCCTTGTGAGGTAAATGAGTTGAGCCTGGTATAGAAATAAGCTTCCTCTTTTCTGATCATGCTCTGCATTCCCTGAGATTCACCTTGGTATAGCTGGCAACTACCAATAGTAATAAAAATTAAAATTTGTAGACGTAGCACTTCCTCAGTCATGTCCTTCCCAAAGCCAGTATTGTGGAGCTTGCACATCCATATATTTTTTTCTTTTTAGAAGTCATTTAATGCTATTCATTCAATGCAGTGGGCAGTATTCAACTGAACGTGTGAGTGGAGCGATTAAAGTTTGCACCATGGGAATTTTTCACACACTCCTCTCTGCAGATGCTCCACCTGCCCTCCCCAAATCTGTTCCAGGTGGTTGAGGGAGCCACTAGACATAAACAATACAACGCCACTCATAATAGTATGCAACTGTGATTGCTCTACATAAAACCTACAATTTATGTTTATTCACAATTTAACATACTGAGAATGAAATGAGTCCAATTCCTATGTTTTTATCACTCGTGGGGAGGCAAAATGTCAATTTGTAGGAGCAGGGTCTACCTATTAACCGATTTGTCCCCAATTTGAAATTTAACTATTTTTATACCATACGCCTGAGATAAGATCAAGGGAGGAAACATTTTCGGGAAAAAATTTTTTATGACCCACCCTTCTGCCCAACTAAGATTGGAATTGGGACTCCCATCCATAGTTGCAAGAGCACATATCAGGATAATGACCTACTATAAATCTCTTGCAGAATCCCCAAACTTGTCCCTCGCCAAACAAGCCTTCTTGGCCTTTACCGGCAGCCGTACTTGGTTAAAAGGCATGGAGTTCATCTGCGAATGGTATTCCCTTCCAGATTTTGCCGTTCTGACATCATGGGACAAAGGCAAAATCCGGAACTGGATTTTAGACAGGGACGAAGCGCTGGATCTGGCAATATCCAACTCGGCCAGCCTATCCACGTGGCTTCCCCGCGTGAAGGCCGTGAGAGCCCTGGCTCACTACCTGACAGGGTGGATTTGATTTAAATCAAATTGATTTAAATCACGATTTAAATCACGATTTAAATCACTAGTCAGTAAGGCTTGATTTAAATCACTAGTCAGTAAGACTTGACTTAAATATATTTTTTACAGAAAGACTCCTTCTTGCTGGTATAATCTTAATATTTACAACCATATGAAGGTTTCATTTTTGGAATAATAAATTTTCAGAGTAGTTTTTACAGTTATCTCAAAAATTACTGATTTGGTTCTACTACTAGAAATACATAGACAGATAATTATGAAATTATGGTGAGGTTTAATAAGTTAACTTTATATTTGGACAACTTTTTTGCTGTACTTTATTGGAAGGAGAAAAATAATCATTTCCTTGATAACCATTTAAACAATTTATTTAACTAAAACAATAACATGATAGCATATGTATCCATGTTTGTTAACTGATGTGGTTAAACATTTTTTTAAAAAAAACTTAGACTGAGTTTTAGCACACTTGATCAACTTAAAACAAATCCTTCTTTCCTGATGAAGAGCCTTTGGACTACAATGTAACTTAAATAGAAGACTATATTTAGAAAGATTTTTCCTCCAAAAGCATTTTATTTTAAAAATCCAATTTAAATCAAAAAAATCCGATTTAAATAAAAAAAAATCTGATTTTTTTGATTTTTTTAAAAAAATCATTGATTTTTATCCACCCTGCTACCTGAGCGATTTGACGAATCCCATGCAAAGAAGAGCTTTCCCACTCGCCCGCTTTCACTCCATTCCCACAGCATTCCTACAGGGAATATACTCCAACACCCCTCTCGACCTCCGTGCAACAGGGGAAAGATAGAGGACTTTGCCCACTTTTCCTTCCACTGCCCCCTCTATGACTCAATCAGATCGAGGCTCCTGCCACTAATTCCTCCAACCATTGCCACGGAAGAGGACCGCTTGAAATATCTATTGGTGGATGCCAATCCCATAGTCCCTCGGGGCGTGGCCATTATATCCTGCAGGCCCTGGAACTCAGGGCCACCGCGACAGGTTAACCTCTTTTAGTCCAACAGTTTAGTCCAGCAGTTTACAGAATTGTTCTTGTTTTTATCTTACCTGTTTTACTTACGATGATTTTATACCTGACTAGTTGAAGTTAGCCCGTTAAAAAACGGGCGCTAGCTGCCGGGTCCCGAGGAGCCTCGCACGTCTCGCAGGGCTGCCCGGAGAGGAGAAGAGCAGAGCGAGGGCAGGATGCGGCTGCTGGTTCCTCCGCTTCCTGGGGCCGAGGAGCGCGCTTTGTTGGCGGCGTTTCTGAAGGCGCGCTTTGCTGCTGCTGCTGCTGCTTCTCCTCCTCCTCCTCCTCCTCCTCCTCCTGGCCGGCGGCTGCGGTAGCTGCGCGCGTGTGGCGCTGCTGGAAGGTTGGGCTGGGCAGGTCCTGGCCTGTGACGCGGGCTGCTCCTCCTCCTCGCGTCCCGCTCTCTGCTGGCTCCTCGCTCGGGCGACTTCTCTCGCGCGCCCTTCGCTGCTGAGGGAGGCGAATGTCCTTCGCGAGCCGTTCCGCCGCCGGGGCGCTGCTTGCTCTTCGTTGTGAGCCGGCGGTGGCGGCGCGGAGGAGCCCGATGCCTTGAGGCGCGCGGGGAGGCGGGATCCTGCTGCTGCCATGAGGCGGGTAGCGGCGGCGAGGATGGGGCGGCCCTCTGCGTCCGTGCGAGGCAAATGAGAACGCGCGTGCGGCGGCGCTGCCTCGCGGACACGCCCCCCTCTCCGCCCGCTCCAATCCCTGCGTCCGTGTGGGTCCCGGACATGCGCAGTAGCGCACTTCCATGACACACGGGAAGTTGGATGCAGGGACACAGGCACTTTGTTATATAGGATGTTTGCAAATGTATGTGCTATGGCCAAATGGCTAACGCGATCAACTTTGATGCTGGCTTCTCCCTTTGTCGTTCACCAGGTATTCGTGAGCACCAGCGGCAAATACAGCGAACTGGGCCACCCCTTTGGGTACCTGAAAGCCAGCACCACTCTGACATGCGTGAATCTCTTTGTGATGCCGTATAACTACCCCGTCCTCCTCCCCCTTCTAGGTGAGTGTGGGGCGGGGCAGGAAAGGGAGCCCGTCTGCCCCGCAGCGTTGACTTGCCAGCCGTTTCCTTAGGCGGGACGGGAGGCCCGGAGCTTGCAGGCGGCTCCGTTGGGAGGAGAGGGATTTTTACACCCGCCCCTCTCCCTTTTTCTCTCTGCAGCAGAGGAGGAGAGCCGCCTGCATCCTGGGCACGTTTGACGCTGCTCACCTCCCCGACCTCGTAGCTCCTTCCTTAATTGGAGTAAGGTGCCACCTCCGTTCTTCCCCCCCTCTTTCAGGACGTTGGTGCCTGCGTAGTAGGGTGGGTCATAGAAGTCATAGAATCCTAGAGTTGGAAGAGACCCCAAGGGCCATCCAGTCCAACCCCCTGCCAAGCAGGAAACACCATCCAAGCATTCCTGACAGGCGGCTGTCAAGCCTCTGCTTTAAAAAAGGTCATAAAAAAAGAAGCTTCGAAAACGTTTCCTCCCTTGATCTTATCTCGGGCGTATGGTATAAACATAGTTAAATGTCAAATTGGGGACAAATCGGTTAATAGGTAGACCCTGCTCCTACATTCACAAAGCCCAACGAAAAGCGGGCGGCGCAACGCTGCTGCAAAAGACTACACAGTAGGGTGGGTCATAAAAAAAAATGCCAGCAAGGCTGAACGTTTCTGTAAATAGATTTAATTCAGCTGATTCCCTGGTGACCCACTGGAATGTGGAGTTAACCAGCAGGGTGGGTCATAAATTTTCTTATCTCAGGTGTATGGTATCAACATAGTTAAATTTCAAAATTGGGGACAAATCGGTTAATAGGTAGACCCTGCTCCTACAAATTGAAATTTTGCCTCCCCACGAGTGATAAAAACATAGGCATTTGACTCATTTAATTCTCAGTATGTTAAATTGTGAACTAATAAACATAAATTGTAGGTTTTATGTAGAGCAATCCTAGTTGCATACTATCTCAGGCGTATGGTATAAAAATAGTTAATTTTTTTTATTTTTATGACCCACCCTATTCCAGAGGCTTTGAATTGCTTTGGTGTGGCTCATGGTGTCCCGAAGCGATCTCGTTTCTCTGCCCCAAAGGAAACGCAACTGTGGGGTTCCTCCTGACTGCAACCCTTGGGGGGAAAAATGCTTTCCCTGACATTCACGTAGAACAGGGGTGTCAAACTCAAATTCATCGGGGGCCGCATCAGCAGTTTGGTCACCCTCAAAGGGCCGGTTGTAGGACTATGTGTCCACTCTTTATTATCATAAATTATTGTCACTGCATTCAATTATTACTGTTTTTTGTAATAATGTAAGTACCGGTAATAACTAGCTCTGAAAGCAGAAACATAGTCAGAATAATGGCAAGTAGATATTCAAATGTACAATTATTGTACAATTTATTGAAAAATGATTTTTGGTAACAGACAGTAATTTTTTTTTTAAACATACAAATATTGCCAAACACTGTTTATTACACATATGGCAAACACAAGGCATTAACTTTTTTATTTGGTGCATACATCAGGGAATCAAGACGGGCTCTTGTGTGTCCTCTTGTCCAAATGTCTACACAGCAGCAAAAACAAGCGTCAAACCAATGCGCAAAGTGACCCTACTACAAAGGGGAGCAAAGTATGGGGCACCCCTACAACTGGGTGGGGGCAAATAAATCATCCCAGTATTGGGGGGGGGAGGTACGTTGTAGTTGTGCAACAGCATCCTGAAATAGCCATTTGGCCTGCCTGTGGGCATCCCCACAAGACGACACCTTGCCCGCTCCGACGCCGGGAGGTCTCTAGGGCCACCTTTCCCATCTCCCTGCCCCTAAAGTGAGGAGACAGAACGCGACTGCACTCAGCTGTGGGGGAGAGAGAGGTGCACTGGCACCCTATTAGTATTCTGATCCCCCCCCAAAATAAAATGCAACTGGGGTGGGTTGCGAAAGTGGGGAGAGGGCGGGGGGGAGCAAGGCGCAGACGTCTCGTCTGGACGTGCAAATCGGTGGGGTGGCGCACGGAGGCTGCCTGGGTCTGGCGCAGGCTGGTCCCGGGGGCGGGTTCCCGGTGATGGCGATGGGCAAGAGCCACGCTGCCCGTGGGTCTGCCCCATAGGGGAGGCTTCCCTCATCCCCGCAACCCAACGGAGAGCATGGTGTGAACGGACCCTGCCTGGAGCCGCCGCAGCCGCCGGGGCGAAATGGGATTCTGGCTGCCCGGGGTCACCGCTCTCGCGCACCTGCCATGGGGCTCGGTCTGCCTGCCCGCCCGCTTCGCCTCCCTGCCTGCCTGCCTGTGCGCCTACCCGAGTCCCGAGGAGAGGGGCCTGCGCCAGCGAAGCGCCCGCAGCTGCACTAAGCCAGGCGCCGAGGGAGGCGCCCCTTACCAGGCCCGGCCGCCAGCGCCCCGACCCGCTCGCCCCCCTGGCACTTACCGACCCCATCAGCTCCGCGGTGGGCTCTGCACAGGCCTCACCCAGCACCGGGCAGCGGCTGCCTCAACATGGCGGCGGAGGGCGCGGGAGGGGCTGAGCACGGGGCGGGGCCTCGGCGGACGGGCCCACTCGCGCGCCAGAAACTGACGGGCAGTGCACGAGCTGTCTGCTCCTGGGGCGCCGGGCGCCCCAGGCGCTCTGCGCCACCGCCATTTCCGCCTCTGGTTGGGGCGGCGGCGAGCGGGGGGCAGGCTGGCCAGCGCCGCCTCAATGGATGCTCCGGCCCTGGCTACACGGGCCGCATGACAAGGTCTGGCGGGCCGGATTTGGCCCCCGGGCCTTGTGTTTGACACCTGTGACGTAGAAAGAATCGTACAGCAGAAAGAATCATATGCATCAGCCTATAAATAAATATTGCAGAAAATAATAGTATGCAACGATGATTGCTCTACATAAAACCTACAATTTATGTTTATTAGTTCACAATTTAACATACTGAGAGTTAAATGAGTCCAACTCCTATGTTTTTATCACTCGTGGGGAGGCAAAATGTCAATTTGTAGGAGCAGGGTCTACCTATTAACCGATTTGTCCCCAATTTGAAATTTAGCTATGTTTATACCATACGCCTGAGATAAGATCAAGGGAGGAAACATTTTCAAAAAAAATTTTTTTTATGACCCACCCTACTCTGCATTCAACAACGGAGGCCTGGGCTGGAAAGGGAGCCTTATCTCTCTCCCCGATCGCTTGCTAAAAAGCTGTTCAGCGGCTTCTTTTCAACACCCTCTTCTCTCTTTGTAAAAAAAAGAGCACAATCTGCTTTTGGCCCCTAGGCAATTTGGCTCCAGGGACCACGCATTCGCTCCATAAGACGCACAGACATTTCCCCTTACTTTTTAGGAGGGAAAAAGTGCGTCTCATGGAGCGAAAAGCTACCTTGATATACGTTAGTAAATTGTGGATTATATATATTTACACAAATAAATTCTAGTGGGGCAATGTGAGAAACAGTCCAGGCATGGGGAATGTATGGCACTTCAGATATTCTTGGACTACAACTCCCATCATCCCTGACTGTTGGGCATGCTGGTCAGGGCTGATGGGAATTATAGTTCAGCAACATCTGGTGAGTCACTTCCTTTTTAGTCTGATTCAAAAGGGCTTTATGGCATTAAACAGTTTTGACTGAATAGCTTCTCAGATACTTAGCATCGTAACTTACCGTACTTTTTCCGTGGACAAGACGGGTTTTTTTTCCCCCACTCTAAAACAGGCATGTCCAAAGTCCGTTTCGGGGGCCTACTCTGGCCCGCCGGTCGGTTTAATCTGGCCCCTGTGGCAGTTTATTTCCTGGGGTAATATCCTAAAGAAACATTAACTTCAACCCTAAAAGAAGCTCAACAACTTCAATCCTAAAAAACAACTGTGGTTGGCCCTTTGGTCGGCCCTCACGGCCCTTCACTTCATAAAATCTGGCCCTCTTTGAAAAATGCTTGGATACCACTGCCTAAAATAATGTTTAAAAAATGGGGGTTGTGCCCCCCCCCAATAGGGGTCGTGTGATACACAGAAAAAGATGGTAAATACACACTTAAACCATTTCTTTCTTTTTTTATAGAATAATTTTTATTGGGTTTTCAAACCTGTAATCATAAACAAACAATAAACACACAATACAAAAACACAACAAATAATACATACAAAAAGAAAAAAGAAAAAAATAAGTTTTTCTTTTTGTAAACCATTTCACTTTCAACAGTACCATAGAATAATAGTTCAAAGTGTGGGATCTCCCCTTTGCATGGGATTGTAAGGGGAATATACGGAATGTGTTAGCATATAAAATGAGGGAAATCGTAAGTTTTTTTAGGACTTCAGGCTGAGCACTGCTGGTTCCCTTCATTCCAAGCTGTGATTGTTACTCTGCTAAGATCCAGCTTAACTTGGGGCTCTGTGGATCCTTTCCGCTGCCTGTGTCACAGCTGGATATATATAATAATAATAATAAGCTTTTATTTATATCCCGCCCTTCCCAGCCAGGACCGGGCTCAGGGCGGCTAACAATTATAAAACCACACAACCATAGGACAAACAGTTAAAAATACAAATCTAAAATACAGTTTAAAGCTTAAAAGTTTAAAAGATTTAAAAGCCACTTCATTATAAGGAGCTCACCAATCGCCACGACATAGAAACGTCAGGGGTTACCCTCAAATTAACCCAAAAGCCAGACGAAACAGTTCCGTTTTACACGCCCTGCGGAAGGATGCAAGCTCTTGCAGGGCCCTCGTTTCTTGCGGCAGATCATTCCACCATGTCGGGGCCAGAACCGAGAAGGCCCTGGCCCTGGTAGCTGCCAGCCTGACATCCTTCTAACATGGGATCTCCAGAAAGTTATTATTTGAGGCCCTCAAGGTCCTACCCGGGGCATAGCAGGAGAGGCGGTCCCTTAAATATGGAGGAGAGAGATGCCTTTGGAAGCAAAAAAACAACTCTCCGGGTCGTTGTTCTCAAGGGTCGTTCCTTCGGAGCATGACTCTGGTGGGATACTATGACTTGGGGGACGCTGCTGAGCGGTCTTCTTTCTCCTCCTTGCAGATGACTTTTTTAAGGTTCACAAGCTGAAGCCTAACCCGAAGTGGCGGCAGTCGTTGGACAACTACTTAAAAACCATGCCTCCCTACTACTTGCTGGTACGTACCTCTGGCGAACTCGGCGGGCCTAAATAAAGGAATCGGCTGGCGGTCCATGGCAGAACAGTTCTCGCGGGTCACCAAACGGCCCACAGGAGGGTGGGGCATAACAAAAATGCATACTGAAGGAACATAGACTGGTTGCCTCTAGTTGAAATAGGGATTAGTATATATAGTATATATTAGTATATAGTATATACTCGAGTATAAGCCGACCCGAATATAAGCCGAGGCACCCAATTTCACCACAAAAAAACTGGGAAAGCTTCATAGGAGCCACTGCCTGCCTCACTCGAGTATAAGCCAAGGGCGGCTTTTTCAGCACAAAAAATGTGCTGAAAAACTAGGCTTATACTCGAGTATATAGGGTATGCAAGGGGAAGTGTCATGGCATGCAGAAAGTCTATGGTTCAGTCCCAGACATGTCCAGTAGGGTGGGTCATACAAAAAATTTTTTTGAAAATGTTTCCTCCCTTGATCTTATCTCAGGCGTATGGTATGAACATAGTTAAATTTCAAATTGGGGACCAATCGGTTAATATGTAGACCCTGCTCCTACAAATTGAAATTTTGCCTCCCCACGAGTGATAAAAACATAGGAATTGGACTCATTTAATTCTCAGTCTGTTAAATGGTGAACTAATAAACATAAATTGTAGGTTTTATGTAGAGCAATCCTAGTTGCCTACTATTATTTTCTGCAATGTTTATTTATTTAAGATAAAAACATGTTGATAATGTACATGAAAAACCAATGGTTTGGAAAGAAATATATGGAACAATTAAGCAAGCGGTGTACTAAACATAAACAATACAACGCCATTCATAATAGTATGCAACTATGATTGCTCTACATAAAACCTACAATTTATGTTTATCAGTTCACAATTTAACATACTGAGAATTAAATGAGTCAAATACTATTATTTTCTGCCATATTTATTTATTTAAGATAAAAACATGTTGATAATGTACATGAAAAACCAATGGTTTTGAAAAAATTAGATGGAACAATTAAGCAAACGGTGTACTAAACATCAACAATACAACGCCACTCCTAATAGTAGGCAACTATGATTGCTCTACATAAAACCTACAATTTATGTTTATCAGTTCACAATTTAACATACTGAGAATTAAAGGAGTCAAATTCCTATGTTTTTATCTCTCGTGGGGAGGCAACATTTCAGTTTGTAGGAGCAGGGTCTACCTATTAACCGATTTGTCCCAAAATTGAAATTTAACTATGTTTATACCATACGCCTGAGATACGATCAAGGGAGGAAAAATATTTTTTTTAAAAAAATTTTTATGATCCACCCTATTGCCTATGCCTGCCTTAGCTTGACGTAACACAGATCCGCGAGGAATTTAAAACGAAAAAACAAAAAAAGGAAAAACTTTTTTTTAAAAAAAGAACCAAAAGATTTGACCCTCTTCTTACTCTATTGTGTTTTGTTTTCCTTCTAGCCGTTAAAGAAAGCCTTAAGGATGATGGGAGCTCCAAATCTGATATCAGATAATTTAGATTGTGGACTTAGTTACAGTGTTATCTCTTACCTTAAAAAACTCAGCCAACAGGTAGTATCGACCAAACCTATGCAATGAGAAGTACATTGACTATGATGATAAATTGTTTTTGTTTTCAGTGTGTGTTGCTCCGGTTGGATAAATGCATTGTTTAAGGAATGTGTCCGTCCCCCCGTCCCCCCGTTTTTTTGAGATGGGTAAAGACTGGCCTCCGTCTTCATGTACGTCAGGCTCCCTCAACCTTTGCCCTCCAGATGTTTTTGGCCTCCAACTCCCATGATCCTGCGCTAGCAGGACCAGGAGTCAGCAAGGCCTTTGACAAGGTGCCCCATGATATTCTTGGAAAGAAGCTGGTCAAATGCGGGCTAGACAATGCTACCATTCAGTGGATTTGTAACTGGCTGCCTGACCGAACCCAAAGGGTGCTCATCAATGGCTCCTCTTCATCCTGGAGAGAAGGGACTAGTGGGGTGCCACAGGGTTCTGTCTTGGGCCCAGTCTTATTCAACATCTTGATCAAGGACTTGGGTGATGGGCTTGAGGGCATCCTGATCAAGTTTGCAGGTGACACCCAATTGGGAGGGGTGGCTAAGACCCCAGAGGACAGGATCACACTTCAAGGTGACCTTGACAGATTGGAGAACTGGGCCAAGGCAAACAGGATGAATTTTAACAGGGAGAAATGTAAAGTACTGCACTTGGGCAAAAAAAATGAAAGGCACAAATACAGGATGGGTGACACCTGGCTTGAGAGCAGTACATGTGAAAAGGATCTAGGAGTCTTGGTAGACCACAAACTTGACATGAGTCCACAGTGTGATGCAGCAGCTCAAAAAGCCCATGCAATTCTGGGCTGCATCCATAGGAGTATAGCATCTAGATCAAGGGAAGGAATAGGACCACTGTATTCCGCTCTGGTCAGACCTCACCTGGAATACTGTGTCCAGTTCTGGGCACCCCAGTTCAAGAAGGATACTGACAAGCTGGAACGTGTCCAGAGGAGGGCAACCAAAATGGTCAAAGGCCTGGAAACGATGCCTTATGAGGAACGGCTTAGGGAGCTGGGTATGTTTAGCCTGGAGAAGAGAAGGTTCAGGGCTGATAGGATAGCCATGTTCAAAGAGAAGGGAGGAAGGTTGTTTTCTGCTGCTCCAGAGAAGCGGACACGGAGCAATGGATTCAAACGACAAGAAAGGAGATTCCACCTAAACTTTAGGAAGAACTTCCTGACAGTAAGAGCTGTTCGACAGTGGAATTTGCTGCCAAGGAGTGTGGTGGAGTCTCCTTCTTTGGAGGTCTTTAAGCAGAGGCTTGACAGCCACCTGTCAGGAATGCTTGGATCGTGTTTCCTGCTTGGCAGGGGGTTGGACTGGATGGCCCTTGGGGTCTCTTCCAACTCTAGGATTCTATGATGGGAATTGTAGTCTCAAAACAGCTGGAGAGCTGAGGTTGAGGAAGGCTGATGTAAGTGGGGGGGCTGCTGGAAGAAGGTACTGAAGGAAGAGGAAGACGATTCGGCTTACCTGTCGCATGTTCTTAGTTGTTTGCTGCTAATGAGCATTGTAGTCAACGTTGCAGATGATTTGAAAGAGTGGCAGCTGTCAGTCTTGTGCGGCTGGTAGCCGAAGGCCTCTCCTCTCTTCCTGAACCCAGTTTTCATAAGGACTGCCTAAATCTGTAACTTCAAGGAAGTGCTATTCCAGGGGTCAGCAAACATTTTCAGCAGGGGGCCGTTCTACTCTCCCTCAGACCTTGTGGGGGCCGGACTATTTTGGGGGGGGTGAACGGATTCCTATGCCCCTCAAATAACCCAGAGGTGCATTTTAAACAAAAGCACACATTCTACTCATGTCAAAACACCAGGCAGGCCCCACAAATCACCCAGAGGTGCATTTTTAAATAAAAGGACACATTCTACTCATGTCAAAACACGCTGATTCCCGGACCGTCCACAGGCCGGATTGAGAAGGCGATTGGGCCGGATCTGGCCCCTGGGCCTTAGTTTGCCTACCCATCCTTGCTCAAATTCACCCCGTTCCACATGGTATTTTAAGAAATGTGATCAGTGCTTCCTCCTGTTCTGGTTTCGCCGAACATTAAATAGAGTAATCAATTGTTACCGAATTTTCCCGCGTATAAGACGAACTTTTTGACCCTAAAGTTGGGTTCGAAATTTAGGGTCGTTTTATACACTGGTAGTGCTGAGCAAAAAGCAAAGACATCACCTTGCCAACAAAGGTCCGTATAGTTAAAGCTCTGGTTTTCCCAGTAGTGATGTACGGAAATGAGAGCTGGACCATCAAGAAGGCTGATCGCCTAAGAATTGATGCTTTTGAATTATGGAGCTGGAGGAGACTCTTGAGAGTCCCATGGACTGCAAGAAGATCAAACCTCTCCATTCTGAAGGAAATCAGCCCTGAGTGCTCACTGGAAGGACAGATCCTGAAGTTGAGGCTCCAGTACTTTGGCCACCTCATGAGAAGAGAAGACTCCCTCGAAAAGACCCTGATGTTGGGAAAGATGGAGGGCACAAGGAGAAGGGGATGACAGAGGACGAGATGGTTGGACAGTGTTCTCGAAGCTACTAACATGAGTTAGGCCAAACTGCGAGAGGCAGTGAAGGATAGGCGTGCCTGGCGTGCTCTGGTCCAGGGGGTCACGAAGAGGCGAACATGACTGAACATAGATGGATGGATGGATGGATGGATGGATGGATGAATAGGCAGTGGAAGACAGGAGGGCCTGGCATGCTCTGGTCCATGGGGCCACGAAGAGTCAGACACGACTGAACGACTAAACAACAACAACAGGCAGATAGATAGATAGATAGATAGATAGATAGATAGATAGATAGATAGATAGATAGATAGATAGATGATAGGCAGTGGAAGACAGGAGTGCCTGGCGTGCTGTGGTCCATGGGGTCACGAAGAGTCGGACACGACTGAACGACTCAACAACAATAACAGGCAGAAAGAAAGAAAGAAAGAAAGAAAGAAAGAAAGAAAGATAGATAGATAGATAGATAGATAGATAGATAGATAGATAGATAGATAGATGATAGATGGATGGATGGATGGATAGGCAGTGGAAGACAGGAGTGCCTGGCGTGCTCTGGTCCAGGGGGTCACGAAGAGTCGGACACGACTGAACAACAACAACAGTGCTGAGTGGGTGAATGTTTTTTTGGCACGAGCGATTGGCCGCTAGGTCGTTGGGAGGGGGTGCCGAAAATTGTTCACCCGCCAGAATGCGGCGCACAACCCCCTGTGTTGCTTCCAGTTGCTGCTTTCCATCTTGGACTCGTGCTTTGTTCTGGTGGGCGACTGATTTTTGGCATTCTTCCCCCCCCCCCAAAAAAATCAAGAGGTAAATTGTGATTTAAAGAGGTAAATAGTGATTTAAATAAGCCTTACCGACTTGGGATTTAAATCGTGATTTAAATCAATTTGATTTAAATCAAATCCACCCTGACTGGCCCCCTGCCGAAAAAACTTGCTGACCCCTGCAACTCTTTCGGCATGTAAACCGCAGGCTTGAGTTGCCTTTTGACGCAGCCAGGGTTCGCTGTACGCTCGAGTCGCCTGCGCTGCCCTTTGCTTAACGCCCCGTGTGCTCTTGTCCTAGACGAAAATCGAGTCGGAGCGGATCATCGGGTCGGTGGGCAAGAAGGCGCCGCAGGAGACAGGCATCAAAGTGAAGAACCACTCCAGCGGCATCTCCCCGATCCAGAGCAGGGATTTCAAACAGCTGCTCCGAGGGATCTCCGGAGAATCTCCGCTGCGGCTGTCCGAAACGAGCGCGAAGGAATTTGCCGGCTTCCACATAGGCCTCTTCAACAAGGTGGGTGTGCAGCAGTGGCATAAGGAGGGTGGGGTGATTACAGATTAGGGTGGGCCATAAAAAAAAAAATTCGAAAATGTTTCCTCCCTTGATCATATCTCAGGCGTATGGTATAAAAAGAGTTAAATTTCAAATTTGGGACAAATCGGTTAATAGGCAGACCCTGCTCCTACAAATTGACATTTTGCCTCCCCACGAGTGATCAAAACATAGGAATTGGACTCATTTAATTCTCAGAATGTTAAACTGTGAACTAATAAACCTAAATTGTAGGTTTTATGTAGAGCAATCCTAGTTGCATACTATTCTTTTCTGCAATATTTATTTATTTAAGATAAAACATGTTGAGAATGTACATGAAAAACCAATGGTTTGGAAAAAATTAGATGGAACAATTAAGCAAACGGTGTACTAAACATCAACAATACAACGCCACTCCTAATAGTATGCAACTAGGATTGCTCCAAACTCTTCTTCTTCTTCCAAACTCTTCTTCTTCTTCACAATTTAACATACGGAGAATTAAAGGAGTCAAATTCCTATGTTTTTATCACTCGTGGGGAGGCAAAATGTCAATTTGTAGGAGCAGGGTCTACCTATTAACCAATTTGTCCCAAATTTGAAATTTAACTATGTTTATACCATACGCCTGAGATAAGATCAAGGGAGGAAACATTTTCGAATTTTTTTTTTTTATGACCCGCCCTATTACAGATGTAATCAGAGGCCGCAGTATCCAAAAATGTAAATTAGGTTGGAATAAATTTGGAGAGTATTTAAAGGAACAATGCCCCACTATGAGGACTTGGATACATTTCGAATTCTTCGGTGCTGGAAACAGTCAGATCTGGAATAAATAAAGGATATTACAAGGAAATTGGTAATTAAGGGAATTAAAGTAGCAATAGGAGTGTGTGAAATAAATAGAGCAATCCTAGTTGCCTACTATTAGGAGTGGCGTTGTATTCTTTCTGTTTAGTACACCGTTTGCTTAATTGTTCCATCTAATTTTTTCCAAACCATTGGTTTTTCATGTACATTATCAACATGTTTTTATCTTAAATAAATAAATATTGCAGAAAACAATAGTATGCAACTATGATTGCTCTACATAAAACCTACAATTTATGTTTATTAGTTCACAATTTAACATACTGAGAATTAAATGAGTCCAATTCCTATATTTTTATCACTCGTGGGGAGGCAAAATTTCCATTTGTAGGAACAGGGTCTACATATTAACCGATTTGTCTCAAAATCGAAATTTAACTTTTTATACCATACGCCTGAGATAAGATCAAGGGAGGAAACATTTTCAAAAAAATTTTTTATGACCCACCCTAGCCAAGGGGGAACAAACTGCTTGCTTTGCACCTTTCCATCTTCGCGAATGATCTGTTTTGTTTTGACACAAAACAGGACCTGAAGCCACAGGCTTACCGGAACGCTTACGATATTCCTCGCCGCAGCCTTTTGGACCAGCTGACCCGTATGAGGACGAACCTGCTGAAAACACACAAGCTCATCCTGGGCCAAGACGAAGGTGGGTGTTGTGTTGGTGTGTTGCCGCATGGAGGTGGTAGTTTGGTTCCCTTAGGTCAGGGGCCGGCAAACCACAGCCCGCCCGCCGGATCAGGCCCAATCGTCCTCTGGATCTGGCTCGTGAACGGTTCTGCAATCACCGCTTGGATCGGCGCAATCACCTTTTTTTGGGGGGGTGCCATGTCAGGAATGCTTTGATGGTGTTTCCTGCTTGGCAAGGAGGTTGGACTGGATGGCCCTTGGGGTCTCTTCCAACTCTAGGATTCTATGATTTATTTATTTTTTGCAATCCCCCCCTACTGCATCTCCCAGCATGCTGCAAGGTTTTTTTCCCTCCATAACCAATGATCCGATCTCTTTGAAATTTTACACAGAGCTCCATAAGAGGATGAGGATTTCAGGGGAAAAGACACCAGCACTCAAATATTTTATAAATGCCTTTTTATGGAGAGGAAAAAAATGTACATTCTGGGCTGCATCCATAGGAGTATAGCATCTAGGAGTCTTGGTAGACTTGGTAGACCACAAACTTGACATGAGTCCACAGTGTGATGCAGCAGCTCAAAAAGCCCATGCAATTCTGGGCTGCATCCAGAGGAGTATAGCATCTAGATCAAGGGAAGGAATAGTACCACTGTATTCCGCTCTGGTCAGACCTCACCTGGAATACTGTGTCCAGTTCTGGGCACCTCAGTTCAAGAAGGATACTGACAAGCTGGAACGTGTCCAGAGGAGGGCAACCAAAATGGTCAAAGGCCTGGAAACGATGCCTTATGAGGAACGGCTTAGGGAGCTGGGTATGTTTAGCCTGGAGAAGAGAAGGTTCAGGGGTGATAGGATAGCCATGTTCCAATATATAAAAGGATGTCATATAGAGGAGGGAGAAAGGTTGTTTTCTGCTGCTCCAGAGAAGCGGACACGGAGCAATGGGTTCAAACGACAAGAAAGAAGATTCCACCTAAACATTAGGAAGAACTTCCTGACAGTAAGAGCTGTTCGACAGTGGAACTTGCTGCCAAGGAGGGTGGTGGAGTCTCCTTCTTTGGAGGTCTTGAAGCAGAGGCTTGACAGACACCTGTCAGGAATGCTTGGATGGTGTTTCCTGCTTGGCAGGGAGCTGGACTGGATGGCCCTTGTGGTCTCTTCCAACTCTAGGATTCTATGAGGGACATACAATGCCGATTTTTTGAAATTTTGAAGTGCTATAAAATTTAAACAGTTTGAGATAGAGGGGAAATTTTGTAAGTGTGTTTCAATTAACCATAAGGGGAGGGTGGGTACACCAAGTTACATCCAAATCCCGAGATGGTGGGTGACATGACTTGGAATGACCCTTTAGGGTGGTTGGAGGATGGCTGGCGGCTAACAGATTGAGGTTGAATCCTGACAAGACAGAAGTGCTGTTTTGGGGGGGACAGGGGGCGGGCGGGTGTGGGGGACTCCCTGGTCCTGAATGGGGCAACTGTGCCCCTGAAGGACCAGGTACGCAGCCTGGGAGTCATTTTGGACTCACAGCTGTCCATGGAGGCGCAGGTCCGTTCTGTGTCCAGGACAGCTCCATCTGGGACGCAGGATGAGACCCTCCCTGCCCGCAGACTGTCTCGCCAGAGTGGTGCATGCTCTGGTTATCTCCCGCTTGGACTACTGCAATGCGCTCTACGTGGGGCTACCTTGGAAGGTGACCCGGAAACTGCAATTAATCCAGAATGCGGCAGCTAGACTGGTGACTGGGAGCGGCCGCCGAGACCACATAACACCGGTCTTGAAAGACCTTCATTGGCTCCCAGTACGTTTCCGAGCACAATTCAAAGTGTTGGTGCTGACCTTGAAAGCCCTAAACGGCCTCGGTCCTGTATACCTGAAGGAGCATCTCCACCCCCATCGTTCAGCCCGGACACTGAGGTCCAGTGTCAAGGGCCTTCTGGCAGTTCCCTCACTATGAGAAGCCAAGTTACAGGGAACCAGGCAGAGGGCCTTCTCGGTGGTGGCTCCCGCCTTGTGGAACGCCCTCCCTTCAGATGTCAAAGAGAACAACAACTACCAGACCTTTCGAAGACATCTGAAGGCAGCCCTGTTTAGGGAGGCTTTTAATGCTTAATAGATTATTGTATTTTAATGTTCTGTTGGAAGCCGCCCAGAGTGGCTGGGGAGACCCGGCCAGATGGGCGGGGTATAAATAATAAATTATTATTATTATTACAGGTAGATAGCCGTGTTGGTCTGTCATAGTCAAAACAAAACAAAGAAATTCCTTCCAGTAGCACCTTAGAGACCAACTCAGTTTGTTCTTGGTATGAGCTTTCGTGTGCATGCACACTTCTTCAGGTATCTCATACCAAGAATAAACTTAGTTGGTCTCTAAGGTGCTACTGGAAGGATTTTTTTTATTTTGTTTTTATTATTATTATTATTATTATTATTATTATTATTATTATTATTGGGAAGTTTCAGTCTTCTGGAAATGAAGTGTGGTTCCCTTTCGTTTCTGCTGCAGACTGCCTTCATAGTGTTCCTGTGGCTCAGATGGGGAACTACCAGGAATATCTCAAGATGATGCCCGCTCCACTACGAGAAATTGACCCGGACCAGCCCAAACGACTCCATACATTTGGGAACCCGTTCAAGCAAGATAAGAAGGTAGGCCGATTTCACGGGGTCCCCTTCCCCCCGGCAATTTCTCACCGCCCGTGAGGGAGTGGAGTCGCCCCAGTGGAGAACGCTGTGGGTTGTTCTCAACGGGTGATGACTTGTCTCCCGGAGATTGTCCGGAGCTTTGGGCTGGGTTGCCATCAATATGCTGATGACACCCAGCTTTATCTGTTGATGGACGGCTGCCCTGACTCTGCCCCGGACACACTGACCAGATGCTTGGAAGCTGTGGCTGGATGGCTGCATGGGAGCCGGTTGAAGTTAAATCCTTCGAAGACGGAGGTCCTCTGGCTGGGTCGGGGCGACATGGGGTTGGGGGGCCAACTCCCATCTCTCGCGGGGGCCCAATCTGTCAAGAGTCTGAGTGTAACCTTCGACGCCTCCCTCTCCATGGAGGCGCAAGTTGCAGCCACAGCAAAGGTGGCATTTTTCCATCTCCGCCGTATTAGGCAGTTGGTCCCCTACCTCTCTTGCCCTGATCTGGCCACAGTGATCCACGCGACGGTCACCTCCAGACTCGACTATTGTCGCTCGCTCTACGCGGGGCTGCCCTTGAAGCTGACCCAGAAACTCCAGCGGGTGCAGAATGCCGCGGCGAGGCTCCTTACGGGGTCTTTGCCGCGGGACCACATTCACCCAGTGCTCTACCAGCTCCCAGTGGAGTACAGGATCAGGTTTAAGGTGCTGGTTTTGACCTTTAAAGCCCTATGCGGCCTAGGACCCTCGTACCTACGGGACCGCCTCTCCTGGTATGCCCCGGGTAGGACCTTAAGGTCCTCAAACAATCACATGTTGGAGGTCCCAAGCCATAAGGATGCTAGGCTGGTCGCAACTAGGGCCAGGGGCTTCTCAGTACTGGCCCCGACTTGGTGGAACGCTCTGTCGCAAGAGACGAGGGCCCTTCGGGATCCGGCATCTTTCCGCAGGGCCTGCAAGACAGAGCTGTTCCGCCTGGCCTTTGGGTTGGTTTTAGTTGAACCCTGTTCGATTGGCGGGCTGCCTTTTAAATTTTAAATCGTATTTTAACTTGCATTTTAATGGATTGTTTTGTATGTTTTGTTGTGATTTCCGGGGGTTAGCCGCTCTGAGCCCGGTCTGGGCTGGGAAGGGCGGGGCATAAATAAATTTTTATTATTATTATTATTATTACTAGTTGATGTAGCCCGTTACATTAACGGGCGCAGGAGGAGGAGGCGGCAGAGGCTGGTGGCTGACTGCAGCTGACAGGCTGGAGAGACGGGGCGGCGAGGGAGACACCCGTGCGAGGCGGTGGCGCTGTCGCAACTGACAACGCGCGTGCGCCGCCGCTGCCTCCCGGACACGCCCCCCTCTCCGGCCGCTCCAATGACTGCGTCCCTGTTGGGGGGGGAAGTCGAGCTCTCCAATCCGTGCGTCCCTGTGGGACATACGCACTCGCGCAGTTCCACTGACACACAGCGGACGCAGGGACACTTGAACGTTATTATATGTGATTATTATATTATTATTATTATTATTCCAGGGCATGATGATTGATGAAGCAGACGAGTTTGTCGCTGGTCCCCAGAACAAAATCAAGCGCCCAGGAGAGCCCAACACGCCAGCTTCTCTCAAAAGGAGGCGCAGCATGTCCCCCTTGCTGAGGCGGCCCCAGTCTCCACCAGCGATAGCCAACCATGTCAGTGGGAAGGGACCCCCTTCTGCTCCAGGGACCCCAGCCAACGCCACCCTCAAAGCCACGCCAGTTTTCAATGGTAATTTGTGCTTAACCTCCTAAGGGTTTCCGAGCGATTGCTGTCTGCCTCTTCATGTGCTTTTGACAATGGTGAAACATGCATATTTTGGGGGGGTCTTGAGTGCCCAGAGCTTTTGTCTTCTGGAATCATTTTTATAAGTACTGAACTGTTTCAGTTTCGGTCAAACTGAACTGCTTGACGTGATTGTAATGAAACATACCCAGAAGCACTATAATAAATAAGCATAATAATAATAATTTTATTATTTGTACCCCGCCCATCTGGCTGGGTCTCCCAGCCACTCTGGGCGGCTTCCAACAAATATTAAAATACATTAAAATATCACAAGTTAAAAACTTCCCTAAACAGGGCTGCCTTCAGGTGTTTTCTGAAGGTCAGATAGTTGTTTATATTTGTGACCTCTGCTGGGAGGGCGTTCCACAGGGCGGGCGCCACCACCGAGAAGGCCCTCCGCCTGGTTCCCTGTAGCTTTGCTTCTCGCAGCGAGGGAACCGCCAGAAGGCCCTCGGCGCTGGATCTCAGTGTCCGGGCTGAACGATGGGGGTGGAGACGCTCCTTCAGGTATACAGGAAGCAAGCTAACTTACTGAAACAAAACTCCTCCCCCAAGCATGGTTTGGGTGCCTTCCAACAAAAGATTAAAAGTACATTAAAAGATCAGTCATTAACAACTTGCCCAAACAGGGCTGCCTTCAGATGCCTTCTAAAAGTCAGATGGTTGTTTTATTTCCTTGACCTCTGACAGGGGGGTGTTCCACAGGACGGGCGCCACTACCGAGAAGGCCCTCCGCCTGGTTCCCTGTAACCTCGCTTCTCGCAGGGAGGGAACCGCCAGAAGGCCCTCGGCGCTGGACCTCAGTGTCCGGGCTGGACGGTAGGGGTGGAGATACTCCTTCAGGTATACTGGGCCTTTGAGGCCGTTTAGGGCTTTCAAGGTCAGCACCAACACTTTGAATTGGGCCCAGAAACGTCATGGGAGCCAATGCAGATCTCTCAGGACCGGTGTTATGTGGTCCCAGCGGCCGCTCCCAGTCCCCAGTCTAGCTGCCGCATTCTGGATTAATTGCAGTTTCCGGGTCACCTTCAAAGGTAGCCCCACGTAGAGCGCATTGCAGTAGTCCAAGTGGGAGATAACCAGAGCATGCACCACTCTTGCGAGACAGTCCGTGGGCAGGGAGGGTCTTATCCTGCGTCCCAGATGGAGCTGCCCTGGATACAGAATTAACCTGCGCCTCCATGGACAGCTGTGAGTCCAAAATGACTCCCTCCCAGGCTGCGCACCTGGTCCTTCAGGGGCACAGTTACCCCATTCAGGACCAGTGATTCCTGCATACCAGCCCGCCCCCTGTCCCCCAAGAACAGTACTTCTGTCTTGTCAGGATTCGACCTCAATCTGTTAGCCGCCATCCATCCTCCAATCGTCTCCAGACACTCACATAGGACCTTCACCGCCTTCACTGGTTCTGATTTAAAAGAGAGGTAGAGCTGGGTATCATCTGCATACTGGTGAACACCCAGCCCAAACCCCCTGATGATCTCTCCCAGCGGCTGCATATAGATGTTAAAAAGCATGGGGGCAGAGGCACCCCACAAGTGAGAGCCCAGGGGTCTGAACGCTCATCCCCCCCCCACCACTTTCTGGACACGGCCCAGGAGGAAGGAGCGGAACCACTGTATAACAGGGCCCCCAGCTCCCAGTCCCTCTAGATGGTCCAGAAGGATGTTATGGTCGATGGTGCCAAAGCCGCTGAGAGATCCAGCAGAACCAGGAAACGGCTCTCACCTTTGTCCCTAGCCCGCTGGAGCTCCTTGACCGGCGCAACCAAGGCAGTTTCAGTCCCGTGGTGAGGCCTGAATCCCGATTGGAAGGGATCCCAATGGTCCGCATCCTCCAGGTGTGCCTGGAGTTGTTCAGCAACCACCCACTCAGTCTCCTTGCCCAAGAATGGAAGATTTGAGACTGGGCGATAGTTGGCCATCTTGGCCGGGTCCAAAGATTTTTTTTTAAGAAGCGGTTTAATGACTGCCTCTTTCAGCGGCCCTCGCAGAGGGAAGCATTCGCCACCCAGTGGATCCCATCACCCAGTCCTTCCTGGCTTGCTTTTATGAGCCAGTATGGGCAAGGATCAAGGAGACGGGGTTGGTTTCACTCGTCCGAGCGAGTGGAACAGATTGGAATTGATGACATACAACTCGACTAGACCGGACTCTTAGCACTATCCCACCTGGTCCCTGATCCCACAGTGGAGTCCACCCCTTTCTGAATCTGAGCGGCTATATCTGCAAAAAACTCCAAAATCGTTGCAGGAGATCTTGGGGTCTTTACCAGGCCCCAATGACAAAGGTGGTTCCATGAAATGGCGAACCACCTGGAAGAGTCTCCTGCTGCTGTTTTCTGCAGATGCAATAGAAGCGGTGAAGAAGGTCCTCTTCGCTGTCGCCATTGCCACTTGGTAGGCTCGAAGTTGAGCTCTAGCCCGTGTCCGGTCTGATTCAGAATGAGTTTTCCGCCACCGGCGCTCTAGCCGTCTCAGCGATGGTTTCATTGCCCTCAGCTCTGGGGGAAACCATGGGGCAGTCCGGGCTCCGTGCAATCGGAGAGGGCGCTTCCGAGCCAGACGGTTGATAGCCCTGGTTAACTCCACATTCCAGCGGGCCACCAGGGAATTGGCTGAAAGGCCATCAACATGGGATAAAACATCCCCCACCACTCTCTGGAAGCCATTTGGATCCATTAAGTGGCGGGGGCGGACCATCCGAATCGGTCCCACCTCCCGGCAGAGGGGAAGGGTCGCGGAGAAGTCCAAGTGATCCGGCCACGGCACTTCTTTTGTTTCACTTTTACTTAGTGTCAGATCACCAACATCCGTAGAGGTAAACACCAGGTCTAAGGCATGTCCTGGGCTATGAGTTGGGCCAAATTTATTCAGGGACAGCCCCATGGAGGCCATGCTTTCCACGAAGTCCCCGAGCGGCCCCTTGTAAGGTCGTGTCGGCATGGGATGTTAAAATCCCCTAGGACCACCAAACTAGGTGTCTCCAGGAGCACATCCGCCACGACCTGAAGCAGCTCGGGCAGGAATCCTTGGCGCAGCGGGAGGTCGTACACCAAAGAGGAATCCTGTACTGCCCCTATTGCCCAACTTCCAGAACATGCACTCAGAGAACTGGGTCTTCCAGAGATCATCAGGGGGTTTGGGCTGGGTGTTCATCAGGATGCAGATGATACCCAGCTCTACCTCTCTTTCAAATCAGAACCAGTGAAGGCGGTGAAGGTCCTGGGTGAGTGCCTGGAGGCGGTTGGAGGATGGATGGCGGCTAACAGATTGAGGTTGAATCCTGACAAGACAGAAGTGCTGTTTTGGGGGGACAGGGTGTGGGTGGGTGTGGGGGACTCCCTGGTCCTGAATGGGGTAACTGCGCCCCTGAAGGACCAGGTGTGCAGCCTGGGAGTCATTTTGGACTCACAGCTGTCCATGGAGGCGCAGGTCCATTCTGTGTCCAGGGCAGCTCCATCTGGGACGCAGGATGAGACCCTCCCTGCCCGCAGACTGTCTCGCCAGAGTGGTGCATGCTCTGGTTATCTCCCGCTTGGACTACTGCAATGCGCTCTACGTGGGGCTACCTTTGAAGGTGACCCGGAAACTGCAATTAATCCAGAATGCGGCAGCTAGACTGGGGACTGGGAGCGGCCGCCGGGACCACATAACACCGGTCCTGAGAGAACTACATTGGCTCCCAGTACGTTTCCAAGCACAATTCAAAGTGTTGGTGCTGACCTTGAAAACCTTAAACGGCCTCGGTCCTGTATACCTGAAGGAGCGTCTCCACCCCCATCATCCAGCCCGGACACTGAGGTCCAGCGCCGAGGGCCTTCTGGCGGTTCCCTCCCTGCGAGAAGTGAGGTTACAGGGAACCAGGCAGAGGGCCTTCTCGGTAGTGGCGCCCGCCCTGTGGAACGCCCTCCCATCCCATGTCAAAGAGATAAATAACTATCCTACATTTGGAAAATACCTGAAGGCAGCCCTGTTTAGGGAAGTTTTTAACTTGTGATTTTGATGTATTTTAATATTGGTTGGAAGCCGCCCAGAGTGGCTGGGGAGACCCAGCCAGATGGGCGGGGTACAAATAATAAATTATTATTATTATTACAGGTAGATAGCCGTGTTGGTCTGTCATAGTCAAAACAAAATAAAAAAAAAATTATTATTATTATTATTATTATTATTATTATTACCTACCACACACGTCCACTGATCTACGGGTTGGGTGTGCCTACGATACGGCATTGAGCATTAAGAATATTCCCTAAGAGAGCTTTTTCTTCCGGCAGATGCAAATAGCAATGCGGTTCCAGATGGCAACGGTGAGAAGAAAGCTGAGCACTTCCAGTCCCTCGACAAGCAGGGAGACGGGCTGCCCGTGCCCATGATGGCCTTGATCCCCCTGCCCCCAGCAGCCCTGACGGATGACGACCTGCCCAGCGAGGTGGACCCGCTGCCCAGCGAGCTGAATTCCCTCGGGGAAGATGGATTGGACCTCCGGCCTGTCGCCAGCTCCCTGCTCCGCAGGCCGGTCAGCTACAGTGTGTCTTCCGGGGGCCCCAAACTCCCGCCGGGATCTGCACCCGGGACCGCATCCCATGCGGTGAAAATCACGCCCAGCATGTTCGAAGGGAGCAACGAAGTGATCAAAATCAAAGTGATGAAGGAGGTCCGGAAGCCCGGGAGGAGTAAGTGTCGGAGAGGGGAGTGTGTTCGAGTGCCAGGGCAGCCAAAAGCCGTTTTCGCAGGCGGCTCTGATGGAGCTTGTGGTATTTCAGTCTCTGCCTCTATCATTTATTGCAGGGAAACTTCAGTTTGCTATGGCGCCAGTCTTGCTTGGCACCTTTCGGAATTTGTAACAGGGTGGATAAAAATCAATGGGAAAAAAAATCAGATTTTTTTTATTTAAATCGGATTTTTTTGATTTAAATTGGATTTTTAAAATAAAATGCTTTTGGAGGAAAAAATCTTTCTAAATATAGTCTTCTATTGAAGTTACATTGTAGTCCAAAGGCTATTCATCAGGAAAGAAGGATTTGTTTTAAGTTTATCAAGTGTGCTACAACTCAGTCTAAGTTTTTTTTTAAATGTTTAACCACATCAGTTAACAAACATGGATACATATGCTATCATGTTATTGTTTTAGTTAAATAAATTGTTTAAATGGTTATTAAGGAAATGATTATTTTTCTCCTTCCAATAAAGTACAGCAGAAAAGTTGTCCAAATATAAACAGTTAACTTCTTAAACCTCACCATCATTTCATAATTATCTGTCTATGTATGTCTAGTAGTATAACCAAATCAGTCATTTTTGATATAACTGTAAAAACTACTCTGAAAAATTTATTATTCCAAAAATGAAACCTTCATATGGTTGTAAATATTAAGATTATACCAGCAAGAAGGAGTCTTTCTGTAAAAAAAATATTTAAATCAAGTCTTACTGACTAGTGATTTAAATCAAGCCTTACTGACTAGTGATTTAAATCGTGATTTAAATCAATTTGATTTAAATCAAATCCACCCTGATTTGTAAGGATCCCTTTTTTTAAAGAGTTGGCAGAAATGTCATTGTAGAGTTCGTCTGTAAATGGCAGCAGCTGCCCATCATAGTGGAATTAACCCTTTGAAACCTGCGGGACATGACCACGAGTGAAAGTGATTTGTCAGTTTGGTGTGGGGGTGCTGTTACAAAGGGGAGAGGAGGATATCGGTGCTAGCAGGAAAAAATGTCTTTTCTCCAATGAGGAGTAGGGTGGGTCATAAAAAAAAAAATTCGAAAATGTTTGGCAAATGGACATTTTGCCTCCCCACGAGTGTTAAAAACATAGGCATTTGACTCCTTTAATTCTCAGTATGTTAAATTGTGAACTAATCAACATAAATTGTAGGTTTTATGTAGAGCAATCCTAGTTGCATACTATTAGGAGTGGCGTTGTATTGTTTCTGTTTAGTACACCGTTTGCTTAATTGTTCCCTATAATTTTTTCAAAACCATTGGTTTTTCATGTACATTATCAACAGGTTTTATCTTAAATAAATAAATACTGCAGAAAATAATAGTATGCAACTAGGATTGCTCTACATAAAACCTACAATTTATGTTGATTAGTTCACAATTTAACATACTGAGAATTAAATACATTATCAACATGTTTTATCTTAAATAAATAAATATTGCAGAAAATAATAGTATGCAACTATGATTGCTCTACATCAAACCTACAATTTATGTTGATTAGTTCACCATTTAACAGACTGAGAATGAAATGAGTCCAATTCCTATGTTTTTATCACTCCTGGGGAGGCAAAATGTCAATTTGTAGGAGCAGGGTCTACCTATTAACCGATTTGTCCCCAATTTGAAATTTAACTATTTTTATACCATACGCCTGAGATAAGATCAAGGGAGGGAACATTTCCGAAAAACAATTTTTTTAATGACCCACCCTAATGAGAAGGGTGAAGTGGAGGCAGCAGATTGGCTCATTTATCACCAGGCTTGCCCCATGCCATCCTGCACAAACAGCTACGCCCCAGGAGAGAAGAGGAGTGGCCTTTAGTTGGACGCTGAGGGTCTTAAAAGGGCAAAAATTCCACCATATCTTTATATCTTTATCTTTATTGTCATTGTACAAGTACAACCATGGTTCGCTTCCAGCACTGCGGGAGCTTGAGATAGCAGCCACTGCTTGGAAGCCAAGGGCTGGGTTCTGATGGTCTTAACCAATGCTGCCACGATCTCACTTCTTTGTTTTGTTTTTTAATTGTAGATTTCGAAAAGATTTTCTCTCTGCTCGAAGACGTTCAAGGCCCTGTTGAGATTCAAAAATACTTCATTGAATTTGCTATCAAGGAAGCAGCCAGGTCTGTATCCAGGTGGCATGTTCCAAGCTTGAGCGGTTGGGTGCATGTGTTCTGATAGTGGCCCGTTTGCTTCTTGCCTATTGTGCCGCAAGGTGTTCTTTGAAACCGCCGCCTTTGCTGGTGGGAGGAGACTCTTTTGCTTGTAGGATGATGGGACTGACCATTCCAAGCACAGGAAAGGAAACTCGAAAAATTAGAATATCGTGGAAAGGGTCGTTTCTTTCAGTAATTCAACTTAAAAGGTGAAACTAATATATGAGATAGACTCATGACATGCCAAGCGAGATATGTCAAGCCTTTATTTGGTATAATTGTGATGATTATGGCGTACAGCTGATGAGAACCCCAAATTAACAATTTCAACTTTGGGGTTGCCATCAGCTGTACGCCATAATCATCCTATATAATAATCTCCCTATGTCCCTGCGTCCGCCGCCCGTGTGTCAGTGGAATTCGCAACTGGGCATGCGCTCCACTGACCCACGGATTGGAGCAGGGATTGGAGAGGGGGCGTGTCCGGAAGGCACGCGCGTTGTCAGTTGCACCAGCGCCGCTGCCTCGCACGAACATGGGGAGAATGGCTTCCTGCCGGGGTGCCCCTGTCTGCTGCTCCTCCTGCGGAGGGGCGGCGAGCACGCCGGCCGCCTCCGTGCCTCAGTCCGAATGCATCCCAAGCCCGGGCAACTTGGCCGTGCGCTGCTCTCGCCTTGCTTCCTCCTTCGCGCCTCCTCCTCCTCCTGCCTTGCGCGCCGTCCCCGCGCGGATCTGTCCAGCCGCCAGCGCCCCCTCCTCTTCCTCTCCTTCCCCCACCCACCAACCCGCACGGCACGCTCCCACCGCCCCCGATGGGCGCAACCGGCTTGCGCGCTGTCCCCGCGCGGATCCGTCCAGCCACCGCCCCCCTCCTCTTCCTCTCCTTCCCCCACCCACCAACCCGCATGGCGCGCTCCCACCACCCCCGATGGGCGCAACCACTTCCGGGTCCGCTGCAGCCGCCCCTTCCCCGCCTCCTGCAGCCGAAAGTCCCCAAGCGGAGCCCGTCTGCCCGCTTCTGCACCCCTCCCGGAGTTGAGGTGCCCTCCTTCGCTGCTCCGCGGGGAGGAGAGGGAAGCGGGAGGAGAGGGAAGTGGGGGGGGAGATGCACGCGCGCAAACACAGAGCAACAAGAGTCCTCGGGGTACTTTGAGGCGAAGGGGCGCGTTGTGGCCAAAGGCCTTCGTGGACTCTGCCCAGGAATGCCTCCGCCGGCCGCCTCCGCGCCTCGGCTTCCGCCTCCGCCGGCCGCCTCCGCACCTCGGATCCGAGGCCTCCGTCCTGTCCGGACGCGGAGTGTGGCCTGGAAAGCGCGTGGGAAGCGGCACGAAGCGCCGCTGCCGCCGCCGGCCACCGGAGAGAAAGAGGTGGCCGCCGGGCTCCAGGGGAAGGAGGGCGACGGGGTTAAAAAACAAAAGGAGGGTGCCCGCCGCTCCCCCCATATACTTTCTAGAGCCCGTTTTTGTAACGGGCTTAATTTACTAGTCACAATTATAACAAACAAAGGCTTGACATATCTCGCTTTGCATGTCATGAGTCTATCTCGTATATTAAACTCCCGTAGCTAATGAAAACAGTTGCTGACATCAATGGACTTTTCCACGATATTCTAATTTTTCGAGTTTCACCTGTATGTTCTGCAGAGTAATGCAAAGGCAGTTGTTTGTTTCAGAGGGGGAACTTGGAACAGAAGTGCCAAACCCACATTAAATTGCTCCCCTTCCCCCCTCCCCTCCCCTCTTTCTCTTAGGTTTAAAAAACGGGTGTTAATTCAGCACTTAGAGAGAATACTAGAGGAAATAGAGTTCAACAGCCTGCACAACAGAGTTTATCATGTCAACAGTAGATAATAGCGCCCCAGCAAGACGAGGGCATGGGCCGGGGAGAACAAGTTTGCTGTGTCGCAGAGGACCGGAAGAGGACGTGGCAGCTGGCAGTCAGGCGGCTTTTCTGTTGGAGTCCGAGCAGAAGGGTGGCGTTTTTACATTTACGAGACTCTCTCAATGGAAACTGGGCTGCGACCTTGATGGATTTGCTGCCGGGGCTCCCCACTTCACATTGAAGGGCCTGATCTGCTCAAGGGGCCGAAGAAAAACACCCAGTGCTGCCCTCTGCCGCAGGTGATGAGAATTTACTCGTTGGGACCTTTGTTCTAAGATGCTTTAAAGAGCAGCTATAGGCAACAGGTCAAATCTGGTAAAACAAAAATGCACACGTTTGATCTGCGCCTTTTGGAGAGAACCTTTGTTCGAAAAGGGGGGAAAAAAAGAGGAATCCCCTCGGGATGGTAGCGCATGTTGCTGCTACAGACGCGAAGGCGAAAGCTCCTGAGAACCGGCAGCCCGCCCAGGCGTGAGTTTTCAGGGTAACATTGAATTTGAGAGTAAAGCAGCTGCTAAGCAACCTACCTCAGCCTCTCTTCTCTTTTGTCTGCAGACTTTATGAAAAGCGCGGGCCTGAGGCTCCCCGACTTCAGTTCTCTTTCATCTTGTGAGGAGGACGGAGGCTCTTCACGTGGACTTGGCCTCGGAGGCGCTTAGAAGGAAACTCTGGGGGGCTTTTAAAAAGCAAACAAAAGCGATCCCTGTCCCCCAAATATTAAGTGTGCATGTGTGTGTTTTACTTTTTAAATGTTCATATGAAAAAGAGATGATTTTGGGACAGTGTCGTTTGACCAGATCCTTAATTTGATAGATCAAATTGTGTGTATGAGAGAGAGGTGCCTTTTTTTTAGCACTTGTAAATAATAAAAATCCTTTTATGGTTTCCTATGAAGTGCCTAATTGGAATGAGGTGCTGATGAGGAATCCCGGGTCATCCCAATTGCCCGCAAGCACAAGAAACGAACAAAAGACCCCAAACGCAGAAGACCCCTGCTCTTGTCTCACCCCCTTCCTCCAAAAGAACACTTGGACTGCACATTTCTTCTTTGCAGGGTGAGCTGGTTCACATGGTATCTGAAGAAGTGTGCATGCACACGAAAACTCATGCCAAGAACAAACTGAGTTGGTCTCTAAGGTGCTACTGGAAGGAATTTTTTTATTTGATTTTGCTTTGACTATGACAGACCAACACGGCTATCTACCTTTAACTTGCTTTTTCCTGTAAGACTAATTGCAGTCGTTAACAGTCGTCAACAGGTTGACCACAGCTATCAGCCTGTCACCCATTCCCACCACCCCTCTGAGTAATACCCCTCCCCACCCTCTCCCTATATCTAAGGGTCTGGTGACTTCTGTTTCAGTGTATCTGAAGAAGTGTGCATGCACACGAAAGCTCATACCAAGAACAAACTGAGTTGGTCTCTAAGGTGCTACTGGAGGAATTTTCTTATTTTGTTTTGACTATGACACAGCTATCTACCTGTAACTGGTTCACATGGTTTGCAACTCTATAGTTGCCACCTGACTTTCCACATTATGTTCTTCAGTCACTGGCAGATTGGGTGCTTAGTAGGGTGGGTCATAAATTATTTTTTTTCGGAAATGTTTCCTCCCTTGATCTTATCTCAGGTGTATGGTATAAACATAGTTAAATTTCAAATTGGGGACAAATCGGTTAATAGGTAGACCCTGCTCCTACAAATTGACATTTTGCCTCCCCACGAGTGTTAAAAACATAGGCATTTGACTCCTTTAATTCTCAGTATGTTAAATTGTGAACTAATCAACATAAATTGTAGGTTTTATGTAGAGCAATCATAGTTGCCTACTATTATGAGTGGCGTTGTATTGTTTCTGTTTAGTACACCGTTTGCTTAATTGTTCCCTATAATTTTTTCAAAACCATTGGTTTTTCATGTACATTATCAACATGTTTTATCTTAAACTAGTGAATTTAGCCCGTTAAAAACGGGCTCTAGGAGCCGGAGCAGCAGGAGCCGGGGGACCGGGAGGCTTCAGCGGGGGCGACCGGCTGGCCCGTCAGCGGAGGCCGCCTCACCTCGGACCCCCGCCGGCTGGGCAGTACGCAGGGAAGGGCGCGGGCCGGATGGGGGGCCTCCTTCTCTGGCGGCTTCTCGGCCACGGCCTCCTGGGGGGGCGCGGCTCCCGCAGGCCGAGCAAGCGCTGGCCGCAGCGGCCGCCATAGGCGGCGGGAGCGGCGCGGCGGCGGGAGCCTCTATCGGCGGCGGGCAGCGGCAGTGGGAGCCTCCATAGATGGGCTGGAGCGGGAGCGGCGCTTCGCGCCGCTTCCCCCCAGCAATGGCAGCAGCACAGTTTCGCCCGGCCGGAAGTGTCTCTGCGTCGTCCCGCCCCCCTCTCCGCCCCCTCCAATCCCTGCGTCCGTCTGTGCCATGCGCAGAATTTACTTCCGTGACACACAGAAAATTGCAGGTGGACGCAGGGACACCTGAAGATTATAATATAGGATAAATAAATATTGCAGAAAATAATAGTATGCAACTGTGATTGCTCTACATAAAACCTACAATTTATGTTTATTCACAATTTAACATACTGAGAATTAAATGAGTCCAATTCCTATGTTTTGATCACTCGTGGGGAGGCAAAGTTTCAATTTGTAGGAGCAGGGTCTACCTTTTAACCGATTTGTCCCCAATTTGAAATTTAACTGTTTATACCATACGCCGGAGATAAGATCAAGGAAGGAAACATTGTCGAAAAATTCTTTTTTATGGCCCACCCTAGTGCTTAGCCCAGGAGTGGGGTGACTCCTTCCTCTACTTGCCTTGGATGCCAAGGACTTCATGTTTGGCCCCTGCAATGGGATACGTTAAGCCCAGTCTCCCCTGTTAAGCCCAGTCTCCCCTGCTTGGAAGCAACAGAGCTTCAGTTTTGAATTGGAGCAGCTGCCACAGCACTAGTTTGGATCACATTTGATCTAACCCTTGACGGGGGAAGCTTCTACCGTATGCCCCAGGGTGAGAGGTGTGCGGTGTCTTCTCAAGAGCAAGCATCCACACACGCTTCTTGCTAAACTTAATAGCTTTATTTACAGCATCAAGCATTACAGCGTTCACAGTTCGTCATCCGTCTCGTCTGAGTCAGATACCCGGAGTGGGGGGCTGATGTCTCCGCCCCCAGCATAAGAGCTTCGGGCAACCGAAGCGCCGCCTCCCTTCCGCTTCCGCGGTCTGGACCTGAGCGGGGTCGCGCTGGTCGCTTCCCCCCATGCTCCCGTCCTGACCGCTGGGTGTCTCTGGGGCTCTTGCAGCATCCCAGAGACTCCGCTCCGCTGTGTACACCTCCCATTTCCTGTCCCCTGCCTTCCGGTTGCTCTGGGGCTCCGGTAGCATCCCTGAGCCCTCCCGCTTCTTCCTGTGGGTTCAGGGCTTCCACTTCATCCTAGAGCCTGAGCACCTCTTCTGGTGTTAGCGGGGCTCTCGCCTCTCCCCAGAGCCCGTCCCCCAGTGGTGGCCCCTGGGTTTGCACCTCCCCACTGCTGCCTTCTCCCTGACTCTCCTGTGAGTCGCTATCCGATCTAAACTCCTTCCGTTGTCTCCAGCTGCCTGTGTCCTCCGACCCTGCCTTGGGGATGGACCAGTCCCTGACACCCAGCATCCCAGATCAGAAGAGCATCCTCTTTCCAGTTGGGAATAGGGGCTGCCTCTCCTACACAGGAGAAAAGCAATGACAAACCTAGACAGCATCTTAAAAAGCAAAGACATCACCTTGCCAACAAAGGTCCGTATAGTTAAAGCTATGGTTTTCCCAGTAGTAATGTACGGAAGTGAGAGCTGGACCATCAAGAAGGCTGATCGCCGAAGAATTGATGCTTTTGAATTATGGTGCTGGAGGAGACTCTTGAGAGTCCCATGGACTGCAAGAAGATCCAACCGATCCATTCTTAAAGAAATCAGCCCTGAGTGCTCACTAGAAGGACAGATCCTGAGGTTAAGGCTCCAGTACTTTGGCCACCTCATGAGAAGAGAAGACTCCCTAGAAAAGACCCTGATGTTGGGAAAGATGGAGGGCACAAGGAGAAGGGGACGGCAGAGGACGAGATGGTTGGACAATGTTCTCGAAGCGACTAACATGAGTTTGGCCAAACTGCGAGAGGCAGTGAAGGATAGGCGTGCCTGGCGTGCTCTGGTCCAGGGGGTCACGAAGAGTCGGACACGACTGAACGACTGAACAACAACAAGGTCCTTTTGGGGGCTCATCTTGTGTGTGAACACAATTTGCCAGTTCTGTATTGGCAAAGCAAGGCAGGGCTCTGCCTAGAATCATGGTAGAAGACACATGCACAAAACAGATCCCCATGTGCGTGCTAAAAATAAAACCCTAATTGTGTAGTTTGTCTCAATTGTTTTCCTGCACTGAAGTAGTCTTCGGCTGCTCTGCTTTGCCCTCAACATCTCTAGGGAGCCAAATAAAATAAAAAAAATCCCTTCCCGTAGCACCTTAGAGACCAACTCAGTTTGTTCTTGGGATGAGCTTTCGTGTGCATGCGCACTTCAGATACACTGAAACAGAAGTCAGAGCCCAGCCATGGATAGCTTTCTCCTCCATTAAATAGCCCATGCCTGGCCCCCACCATCCCATTTATGGCTGCTCCAGTCTGTGGACCAAGCATTTCCAAAACGGATGGGTTACAGAGCCCCTGCAAGCTCCGTTGCAATATGTTGAATAATGAACTGAAGATGTATGATCGAGCCTCCACTGAAAGAAGGGCTGCTGCTACAAATTAATCTGAGAAGTGGGAATGTGGATAAAGTTACAGGTAGGTAGCCGTGTTGGTCTGCCGTAGTCGAAACAAACAACAAAAAAAGTCCCCATCTCACCCCTTGCTTTTTCCTGTAAGACTAATTGCAGTTGTTAACAGCCATCAACAGGTTGACCACAGCTATCAGCCTATCCCCCATTCCCACCACCCTTCTGAGTAATACCCCTCCCCACCCTCTCACTATATCTAAGGGTCTGGTGACTTCTGTTTCAGTGTATCTGAAGAAGTGCGCATGCGCACGAAAGCTCATACCAAGAACAAACTGAGTTGGTCTCTAAGGTGCTACTGGAAGGAATTTATTTTATTTTGCTTTGACTATGACAGACCAACACGGCTATCTACCTTTAACTGGATCTCTAGGAAGGGAAGTGGAGATTCAGCCGACAGTAGACGATGGGAGTTGAGACAAGTAATTAAGATGTCACCTCTGTAGATGACCAGTTGCAGGGGTTCTTTTATGTGGAAGTAGACCATGTAATGCACGTCTGCATTTTGATGTTGCCTCATGCTCAGGTGCGTCCATGGGGTCATCCTCCGTGCTAAAGGCCTCAGGCCAGAAGAAATTGGGACCTCACTTCTAAAAGAAGCTGGTAAAATGTGGGCTAGACAATGCTACCATTCGGTGGATTTGTAACTGGCTGGCTGACCGAACCGAAAGGGTGCTCATCAATGGCTCCTCTTCATCCTGGAGAGAAGGGACTAGTGGGGTGCCACAGGGTTCTGTCTTGGGCCCAGTCTTATTCAACATCTTGATCAAGGACTTGGATGATGGGCTTGAGGGCATCCTGATCAAGTTTGCAGATGACACCCAATTGGGAGGGGTGGCTAAGACCCCAGAGGACAGGATCACACAAGCCTGGTAGACGAAGGGAACGCTGTGGATGTAGCCTATCTTGAGTTCAGCAAGGCCTTTGACAAGGTGCCCCATGATATTCTTGGAAAGAATTTTATTTTGCTTTGACTATGACAGACCAACACGGCTATCTACCTTTAACAAGCAAAATGCTCTCCTCCTTCTTGTCTGAAGCAAGTCCAAAACATTTTCCGAATTCTTCACATAAGTTCTGGATATCTGGCTCGAAGAAGGCGGCCTCCAGGAGCTCCGATCCCCCCGAAGGGTCGGAACGGGTTAAGGGGCATCTGCGGGCCAGCGGCCCCTCCTGTCATCCCGGGAGGGTTAGGGAGGCTGCATGCTCACATAGCAGCCGCCAAATTACGCGTGGGGGTCAGGAGTGGCGTTATAAGTCAGCCATTCCCTCGACGAGCCAAACAGGAAGTCGACACCAGCCATTCTCTTATGCACAGCCACTAGTCCACAAGCTCCACCGCACTGTGTGACCTTCTCCTAGCAAACATTCAGGAAGAGGCGTAGCAAGCCCCGGTGGTACCCGGGGCGGATTTTTTTTTTGTCACACCCCCCCCCCCGCTTTAATTTAAAAAAAATAAAAAAATAAAATTAAAAAGTGCCCCCCCCGATGGTGCCACTTTGTGAGGTGTGGGGGTTTTGTGTGTGTGTGTCTATTATCTCTTTTTTTTCAATAAAGTTAAAATAATAAAATAATAATAAAAATAATAAAAATTAAAAAAATAAAATAAATTAAAATAAAAATAAAAAATGATAAAAAATTTTAAAAAATTAAAAAGTGTCACCCCCCCCTCTGATGGTGCCACTTTGCGAGGTGTGGGGGTTTTGTGTGTGTGTGTGTGTCTATTATCTCTTTTTTCCAATAAAGTTAAAATAATAAAATAATAATAATAATAATAATAATTTAAAAAAATTAAAATAAAAATAAAAAATAATGATAAAAATTAAAAAAATAAAATTAAAAAGTGTCACCCCCCCCTCTGATGGTGCCACTTTGCGAGGTGTGGGGGTTTTGTGTGTGTGTGTGTGTGTCTGTGTGTGTGTGTCTATTATCTCTTTTTCTTCAAATAAAAATTAAAAAAATTAAAAAAATAAAATAAATTAAAATAAAAATAAAAAATGATAAAAATTTAAAAAAATAAAATTAAAAAGTGTCACCCCCCCCTCTGATGGTGCCACTTTGCGAGGTGTGGGGGTTTTGTGTGTGTGTGTGTCTATTATCTCTTTTTTTCCCAATAAAGTAAAAATAATAATAAAAAATAATAATAAAAATGTAAAAAAATAAAAAAATAAAATTAAAAAGTGCCACCCTCCTCTGATGGTGCCACTCTGTGAGGTGTGGGGGGTTGTGTGTGTGTGTGTGTGTGTGTGTGTGTGTGTGTGTGTGTGTGTATTATCTCTTTTTTTCTAATAAAGTTAAAATTAAAAATAATAATTAAAAAATGATAAAAATTTAAAAAAAAATTAAAAAGTGTCACCCCCCCTCTGATGGTGCCACTTTGTGAGGTGTTGTGTGTGTGTGTGTGTGTATTATCTCTTTTTTTCAATGAAGTTAAAATTTAAAATATTTTTTTTAAAAAAAATTGTTTTTTTTTTTAAAAAGTGTCACCCCCCTCTGGGGTGGAACCCGGGGCGCCCCCCCCCCCGCTGCTACGCCCCTGCATTCAGGACTGCGCTGCAGGACTTGGATTGGGTACTTTTCTCACCCCACCTCAATTTGATGTGATGAGATCCACAGGGAGCTGGGTTGCCAGAAGGGACAATGAATCATAGAATCATCGAATCGTAGAGTTGGAAGAGACCCCAAGGGCCATCCAGTCCAACCCCCTGCCAAGCAGGAAACACCATCCAAGCATTCCTGACAGGTGGCTGTCAAGCCTCTGCTTAAAGACCTCCAAAGAAGGAGACTCCACCACACTCCTTGGCAGCAAATCCCACTGTCAAACAGCTCTTACTGTCAGGAAGTTCTTCCTCATGTTGAGGTGGAATCTTCTTTCTTGTAGTTTGAATCCATTGCTCCGTGTCTGCTTCTCTGGAGCAGCAGAAAACAACCTTCCTCCCTCCTCTAGATGACATCCTTTGATATATTGGAACATGGCTATCCTATCACCCCTGAACCTTCTCTTCTCCAGGCTAAACATACCCAGCTCCCTAAGCCGTTCCTCATAAGGCATCGTTTCCAGGCCTTGGACCATTTTGGTTGCCCTCCTCTGGACATGTTCCAGCTTGTCAGTCTCCTTCTTGAACTGGGGTGCCCAGAACTGGACACAGTATTCCAGGTGAGGTCTGACCAGAGCGGAATACAGTGGGACTATTCCTTCCCTTGATCTAGATGCTATACTCCTCTGGATGCAGCCCAGAATTGCATGGGCTTTTTGAGCTGCTGCATCACACTGTAGACTCATGTCAAGTTTGTGGTCTACCAAGACTCCTAGATCCTTTTCACTTGTACTGCTCTCAAGCCAGGTGTCACCCATCCTGTATTTGGGCCTTTCATTTTTTTTTGCCCAAGTTTAGTACTTTACATTTCTCCCTGTTCAAATTCATCCTGTTTGCCTTGGCCCAGTTCTCTAATCTGTTCAGGTCCTTTTGAAGTGTGATCCTGTCCTCTGGGGTCTTAGCCACCCCTCCCAATTGGGTGTCACCTGCAAACTTGATCAGGATGCCCTCAAGCCCATCATCCAAGTCATTGATCAAGATGCTGAATAAGACTGGGCCCAAGACAGAACCCTGTGGCACCCCACTAGTCCCTTCTCTCCAGGATGAAGAGGAGCCATTGATGAGCACCCTTTGGGTTCGGTCAGGCAGCCAGTTACAAATCCACTGAATGGTAGCATTGTCTAGCCCGCATTTGACCAGCTTCTTTACAAGAATATTATGGGGCACCTTCTGAAAGGCCTTGCTGAAATCAAGATAGGCTACATCCTATATTTGTTTTGTCCAAACTTCTTTGTTTTATCTCCTTCCAAGACAAATCAGCCGGCACCTTTGTCAAGAAACCATCGTTGAAGGTAATTGCCAATTCACGAATCATTTCCACGCAGTTAATTCGATAGCTAGACCATAATCATAAGCATAATGAAAGACACTTCCTTCCTTTTCCCTCCCGCTGGAAGCAGTCAAGCAGGGAGAAATGTAAATAAGATAGCAAATATGAAGTACTAGTGGACGTTCAGCCCGTTAAATTAACGGGCGCTAGAACATATGTAGAACATATGTAGAACATATGTAGAACATATGCAAAAAACGCTGCATCTCCCTCCCCAAACACATTAACCCTTCCCTCCCCAGCCTCCTCTCCCTCCCCATTAACCCTTCCCCTCCCCAGCCTCCAAGCCCAGCTCCGTCCCCCTCCTCCTCGCAAGCGGCTTCCCTCGGCCCGGCTGCGAAGGTAGGGAGAGGGGGGAAGCGCGCGCGGGGGGTGGGGGCTTGGTTGTGGTTTTTGTGTGTGTGTGCAAGTGTGTGAGTGCGACGCCCCCCCCCCCCCGGCTGGGGAGGGAAAGCAGCGGCTCGCTGCCCACCACTTCGTCGTCGTTGTCGTCGTCCTCCGCGGATGGTAGGCGGCTGCAGCGGGACCTCGGAGCTGCGGGGGGGGCAGGAAGAGGCGTAACTGCCATCACCTATTGGTCTGGTCCGCTCTCTACGCTCCAATCCCTGCGTCCGTGTGGGACATGCGCAGTAGGGTGGGTCATAAAAAAAAATTTTTTTTGAAAATGTTTCCTCCCTTGATCTTATCTCAGGCGTATGGTATAAAAATAGTTAAATTTCAATTTTGGGACAAATCGGTTAATATTTAGACCCTGCTCCTACAAATTGACATTTTGCCTCCCCACGAGTGATAAAAACATCAGAATTTGACTCCTTTAATTCTCAGTATTTTAAATGGTGAACTAATAAACATAAATTGTAGGTTTTATGTAGAGCAATCACAGTTGCATACTATTAGGAGTGGCGTTGTATCGTTTATGTTTAGTACACCGTTTGCTTAATTGTTCCCTATACTTTTTTCCAAACCATTGTTTTTTTCATGTACATTATCAACAAGTTTGATCTTAAATAAATAAATATTGCAGGAAATAATAGTATGCAACTATGATTGCTCTACATAAAACCTACAATTTATGTTTATTAGTTCACCATTTAAAATACTGAGAATTACATGAGTCCAATTCCTATGTTTTGATCACTCGTGGGGAGGCCAAATTTCAATTTGTAGGAGCAGGGTCTAAATATTAACCGATTTGTCCCCAAATTGAAATTTAACTATGTTTATACCATACGCCTGAGATAAGATCAAGGGAGGAAACATTTTCGGAAAAATGTTTTTTATGACCCACCCTAACGGACATGCGCAGTAGCGCAATTCCGTGACACACGGAACGGACGCAGGGACACAGCCACTTTATTATATAGGATATCAAAAAGAAATAATGGAGGCTCACCCCCCACTTCTGCTCTGACATCGGGTAACTAAAACCTAAAATCCAACCCTGCCCGATGGTGAGATTGCTAACGGGCACAGGAAAAAACGAGGCAGCCCCTTCCATTGCGCAGCGGAGGGAACGAGCCAAGCATCTCAGATCACGGAAAGCGAAAGAAAAGGGGCGCATTAATTCGCTGGCAACGGACAACGGACAGGAACCCTGTGCCCGCTTTGCCACCTTCTAGTTCTGTTAGGGGATTTTTTGGATAAAGAGAAGCACAGACTTTCCCTCCAGAACATAGCTGTCACGTTCTCCCTTATTTTAAGGGGAATTCCATTATGCCGAATAGGATTCCCCGTGAGTAAAGGAAAAACGTGACAGCTATGTTCCCCAAGCCAGCAAGAAACGTACTAACAGTTCGAGACGGTCCAGCCTGGCTTGGACAGGCGACTTCTAACCCTCCAGCTGGAAGATGTCCTTGGAGAGATGTTAGAGGAGAGAGGCAGACTCACCCTGAATCAGGATCCTCTGAAACGCTGCCTGGATGATGCCCAGGAGGAGAGGCTCCGGAGCGGCTGCTTTGCTCAGGAGGCAGGGAAGGGGAACTAAGCCGAGGAAACAGCTGAGCGAGAGGGTTGGTGCTGGCTGGGTGGAGCCAGTCACTGCCTGATTTACCGTACATAGAAACTAAACAAGCTGTGGTTTAGGTGCTGGAGGAGACTCTGGAGAGTCCCATGGACTGCAAGAAGATCCAACCGATCCATTCTTAAAGAAATCAGCCCTGAGTGCTCACTGGAAGGACAAATCCTGAAGTTGAGGCTCCAGTACTTTGGCCACCTCATGAGAAGAGAATCATAGAATCATAGAATCATAGAATCGTAGAGTTGGAAGAGACCCCAAGGGCCATCCAGTCCAACCCCATGCCAAGCAGGAAACACCATCCAAGCATTCCTGACAGGTGGCTGTCAATCATAGAATCGTAGAGTTGGAAGAGACCCCAAGGGCCATCCAGTCCAACCCCCTGCCAAGCAGGAAACACCATCCAAGCATTCCTGACAGGTGGCTGTCAAGCCTCTGCTTCAAGACCTCCAAAGAAGGAGACTCCACCACCCTCCTTGGCAGCAAATCCCACTGTCAAACAGCTCTTACTGTCAGGAAGTTCTTCCTCATGTTGAGGTGGAATCTTCTTTCTTGTAGTTGGAATCCATTGCTCCGTGTCCGCTTCTCTGGAGCAGCAGAAAACAACCTTTCTCCCTCCTCTATATGACATCCTTTTATATATTTGAACATGGCTATCCTATCACCCCTTAACCTTCTCTTCTCCAGGCTAAACATACCCAGCTCCCTAAGCCGTTCCTCATAAGGCATCGTTTCCAGGCCTTGGACCATTTTGGTTGCCCTCCTCTGGACACGTTCCAGCTTGTCAGTATCCTTCTTGAACTGGGGTGCCCAGAACTGGACACAGTATTCCAGGTGAGGTCTGACCAGAGCGGAATACAGTGGTACTATTACTTCCCTTGATCTAGATGCTCTACTCCTCTGGATGCAGCCCAGAATTGCATGGGCTTTTTGAGCTGCTGCATCACACTGTGGACTCATGTCAAGTTTGTGGTCTACCAAGACTCCTAGATCCTTTTCACTTGTACTGCTCTCAAGCCAGGTGTCACCCATCCTGTATTTGTGCCTTTCATTTTTGTTGCCCTTTACATTTCTCCCTGTTCAAATTCATCCTGTTTGCCTTGGCCCAGTTCTCTAATCTGTTCAGGTCATGTTGAAGTGTGATCCTGTCCTCTGGGGTCTTAGCCACCCCTCCCAATTGGGTGTCACCTGCAAACTTGATCAGGATGCCCTCAAGCCCATCATTCAAGTAACCACAAGGGCCATCCAGTCCAACCCCCTGCCAAGCAGGAAACACCATCAAAGCATTCCTGACAGGTGGCTGCCAATGAGATCTTTTATGCAACCCAGACCACCCATACAGAGTCAAGAAAAACTTGGCTCTAATTCCGAACAGTAGCAGCGGTAATTCTGAAAATGTGCTGGGAGACCCTCACTGGCTTGAAAGGAAATACTCAAGTGAACCATCAAGTAGGTGATACAGAAGACCTGCAGTCTCTCTCGTCAAGAAAAGGAGATTCCGCCAGCCGCTGTTCTCCATGCTTCGTTCTGAAGCACTGTTTCAGGTTTTGCAGAGCAGGAGTCTTCACTCCAGGACAAGGGATGGGAAGGGAACAGTAAGGCCATGACATAGCAGCAGGCTTTACGTTCAGTTTGCCACTGCGTGTACTTGGGGGGGACTGTAACACTGAAATAACTTCCATGAACAAGCAGCAATCTTGAGTTTAAACAAGGCCGTTGTCTTCTTTACAGTCACAGCTCCACCATCCTGACCCCTGGGGTTAGGGTACCTTCTGGCCACAGTGATCCACGCGACAGTCACCTCCAGGCTTGATTATTGTAACTCGCTCTACGCAGGGCTGCCCTCGAAACTGACCCTGAAACTCCCAGCGGGTGCAGAATGCCGCGGCGAGGCTCCTTACGGGGTCTTTGCCGCGGGATCATATTCATCCAGTGCTTTACCAGCTGCACTGGCTCCCGGTGGAGTACAGGATCAGGTTGAAGGTGCTGGTTTGGACCTTTAAAGCCTTATGCGGCCTAGGACCCTCGTACCTACAGGACCGCCTCTCCTGGTATGCCCCGCGGAGGACCCTAAGGTCCACAAATAATCACACGTTGGAGGTCCCAACCCGTAAGATGGCTAGATTGGCCTCAACTAGGGCCAGGGCCTTTTCTGTTTTGGCCCCAATTTGGTGGAACGCACTGTCTCAAGAGACTAGGGCCCTGCGGGATCTGACATCTTGAAGCAGAGGCTTGACAGCCACCTGTCAGGAATGCTTTGATGGCGTTTCCTGCTTGGCAGGGGGTTGGACTGGATGGCCCTTGGGGTCTCTTCCAACTCTAGGATTCTATGATTCTATCTTTCCGCAAGGCCTGCAAGACGGAGCTGTTCCGCCTAGCCTTTGAGTTGGATTCAGTCCGACCTTTGTGTTATAACATTGTAAGACTGGATCCTCCCTATTGTTATAAATTCATGGGCAGTTACATTAAGGCGGCTTTTGAAATCATTTTAAAATCATTTTAAATTTTGTAATTCTGCATTTTAATTGATTGTTTTTGTGTTGATGTTTTATTGTGGTTTTGATTGTGTGAGCCGCCCTGAGCCCGGCTTTGCCGGGGAGGGCAGGGTACAAATAAAAATTATTATTATTATTATTATTATTGTGGCACCAGGAACCACCATGCAGAGAAAATAGCAAACCATACTGGGTGGAATGCATGTGTTTTATTCCATCACAAGTGCACCAGCAGTTGATGCCCATGTGTCTATACTGTGCTGCCACAAGTGGACGGAACACCTTTCTTTCACTGGAGAAAAAGTAAAATGGAAACACGCCATTACAACCAAGGAGAGATGGACAGCATTCCTGCAGCCCACTCCAACCAGTTTAAAACTATGGCAAACAACCCTGGGGACAAACTAAATTTAGTGAACGGACAGGAATCTATTCATTCTGCTCAAACACCCCACATCCTCCAAGGCAGGTGACTTGGAGATTAGGGTGGGTCATAAAATTTCTTTTCCCGGAAATGTTTCCTCCCTTGATCTTATCTCAGGCGTATGGTATAAACATAGTTAAATTTCAAATTTGGGACAAATCGGTTAATATGTAGACCCTGCTCCTACAAATTGAAATTTTGCCTCCCCACGAGTGATAAAAACATAGGAATTGGACTCATTTAATTCTGAGTATGTTAAATTGTGAACTAATAAACATAAATTGTAGGTTTTATGTAGAGCAATCATAGTTGCCTACTATTAGGAGTGGCGTATTGTTTATGTTTAGTACACCGTTTGCTTAATTGTTCCATCTAATTTTTTCCAAACCGTTGGTTTTTCACGTACATTATCAACATGTTTTATCTTAAATAAATAAATATTGCAGAAAATAATAGTATGCAACTGTGATTGCTCTACATAAAACCTACAATTTATGTTTATTCACAATTTAACATATTGAGAATGAAATGAGTCAAATGCCTATGTTTTTATCACTCGTGGGGAGGCAAAATGTCAATTTGTAGGAGCAGGGTCTACATATTAACCGATTTGTCCCAAATTTGAAATTTAACTATGTTTATAACATACGCCTGAGATAAGACCAAGGGAGGGAACATTGTCGAAAAATTCTTTTTTATGACCCACCCTATTGGAGATGCCACTGGCAAAAGAGCAATGCAGCAAAGTGGCGAAACAAGGCAAACAGGGCAAATTGTTTAAACAAAAGCAAAGTAGCTTTCCCACCTCTGGACAAACTCTGCCCTACTTTTTCGGTGAGAGTACACACTTCTAAATGGAGGGAGCTGGATTAAAATGCACCCTTCTGAGCCGAAAGCCAGGAAACAACTTGTCCACGTTACAATCAGGAACCGGGCTCTCGCTATAACAAGGACTGTTAAAATGTGGCGTGAATGTGCTACTCACCAGCCAAAGGATTGTTTCACGGGAAACAGCTGAAATATTTCCGAGCATTCAAATCTGTGCTATATCAATCGCTGCAGAAGGAATGTTTTGTGTTGTTTTTAAGGGAAAGCATCCCAGTTCATTGTATTGTATTTGTAAAATGACAGTCAAGAAATCTGAAATCTTAAACAAGAACAAACTGAGCAGCCTTGTGGCATCTCAAGGCAGACATCCTAAGCAGGCCCTGAGACCCTTGTCCTATATAATCATCTCCAAGTGTCCCTGCGTCCAGTCTGTGTGTCAGTGGTTTTTGGCCACTGCGCATGTCCCACAGGGACGCAGGGATTGGTAGGCGATGACTGGGGGCGTGTCCGAGAGGCAGCGGCGGCGCACGCACGTCATCAGTTGGCTCGGTGCCGCTGCCTCGCACGGAGCTGGGCCCGCCGGGTCCCCAGAAGAGCGCGCTGCCGGGGTGCCCCTGTCCGCCTGCGCTCACCCGCTGCCGCCGCCTCCGAGGCTGCCCCCGCTCGGCAGGCTCTGGCTGCGGCTCCGGCAGCGCCTTGGCACCGGGCCGCCGCCACCGGGCCTGACACCGCCCTGGGACGGGGAGCTCCGCGGCGGAGCGCAGAGGCCGCCGCCGCCGCTTCCCTCCTCGGGCCTGCCGGGAACGAGGGAGGGTGGGATGCGCGGCGCCCCGGCCCTCCTCTCCGTTCTAGCGCCCGTTATTAATGGGCTAAATTCAACTAGTGCATTATAAGCAGCCCTTCCTTGTACAGCCCTCCTGCTTTGCAGCAGCAATCCTGTTGCGATCCACCTTGCTCCCAGCTTAGGCGACAGCCAGCACTTGCTACAATTAGCAGGAGCTTGGTGCAAAGTGGATGAGACTACAGATGGTGTGATTCAGCATCCTCCCTGCCTAACCCCCAGTGAGATCTCCAATGGATCTCCAAAATGATCAATTTCCCTTCCAAACCTGCGAGCATTTCAAGGTAGCTCAAGGACACTGAGCAATAAACCAAGGGAGCTTTTGTGTCCCTGGCCAGAGTTTGGGTAAAGCTCCCACTTCAGAACCGCCTGTCTGAATGGCTCTGTGTCCCTTGCTATGCAGGTCACATCATATAACAGCGGCCACATTACTTCAGCCAAAGTGCTGAAGACAGGAAAGAAACGCAATCCCCCTTGTCTTCTGTGTTAAGGATAGGAGGGAAGAGATGGACACCAAGCACCCCGCTTCCTCAGCATCCAACAGAACAGCAGCATAAGCCAGCGTTTCTCAACCGCTGTTCCGCGGCACACTACTGTGCCGCGAGATGTTGCCTGGTGTGCCACGGGAAAACCGTTAGGGACCCACGCCGCAAACGCGTAGCTGCAGCTCCAGTTACAAAACAATGTGGGGGAAAGGGAGCGCAGAAAGCCACCGCCGAGAAGAGGCACCGCGGAGAAGCTGCCGGGCTCTACCGCGCATGCGCATGGAAAGAGTGGCGAGTAGGAGTCGCCCTAAGCCGGATGTTTACGAGCTGGGAGCTCGCTGCCGAATCTGATTGGTTGCCAGAGTGCACGTTGGTTCGATGGGGGGAAAGGGACCAAAAGGAAGTCAGAGGAAGGAGACGCGAGGGCTGCCGGTAGCCGCCGCCATTTTGCTGTTGGGGCGCACTGAAGCCCGGCAGCCGCCGCCGGGACAACTCTGGAACATCAGGCGGCTGCGCTGTAAAGCCCGGAGCGGCTCCTATCCGCTGCCCGGACTCATGGCGCACTCCCGCCTGCGCGAGCTCCAGGCCGCGATCGCTACCCTCACTGGGTTACGTGTGAGTCTTTCTTCGATTCCAGCCAGAATATCAGCTTTGTGTTCAGCCAAAGAGGCCCAGGTTGCGCACTGAATAAAGTATTTTATAATTTTATAATTTTTCATATTTCTGTTTACTTACTATTTCATAATAAAGTAATTATAAAATACTTTCTTTGTGTTTATTTGATTCCTATTCAAGAGAATTACTTTATATATAGTCAATATAGGCACAGAGTTAATTTTTTTAACATTTTCTAATGGTGGTGTGCCTCGTGATTTTTTTCATGAAACAAGTGTGCCTTTGCCCAGAAAAGGTTGAGAAACACTGGCATAAGCCAATACGCCTTTCTCCTGTGCTCACCTGTGGCATTAAAACAATCACCTACTTTTTGGAAATAAAGAATTTGCTTTCACTCAATTTCAGTCAACCACGATGGTGGGCTAATGGACAGAAAGTAAAGCGATGTTTCACAGCATAATTCTAGCAACAATTTACATTGTTTGGCAAATTCAAAATTCAGCCATTGTCATTAACAGTGTTCGAAGAAGGTCCTTTTTAATAATTATAGATATATTTATAAAGTCTGGATAAATACTGCTCCAGAAATGAAATTAAAGTGTTGACACCCCCAACTCCAATGTTATAGCTCAGTGTCCTGTTCTATTTTTAGAAGAATCTGTCAAAACCTTTTAACGGCGAAGCGGTTCAAATTTTCGCAACTTCAGCGAGGCGCTAGACGACAAAGCATCCCTGCTGGAGGAAGAATGGACCGTGTCTGGGGACTGGAATAATACTCTGCCCCGGTGATTAAATACGTAGAAGGATGGATGGTTTCGTAATGTGTCAAACGTCCTGAAACGAAAAGCAGAACAAAACAGGAAAGAAGTGCAATTGGTAACAAATCATAACTGTTAATTCGCAGTCCCATTCTGGTTATAACGCCATAACTAAGGTTACCTTCAGATCTTCCTGGGAAATATTCAAAAGTTCAAACTTGGCCTCCTGCCCCATACTACCGTATTTTCCGGCGTACAAGATGACTTTTCAACCCTGAAAAATCTGCTCCAAAATCAGGGGTCGTCTTGTACGCCGGATACTGCAGCGCGGCACGGGGACTTGCCGAGCAGCGGCGGAATCGCATCCGTGGCTCCGCAGAACTGATTTCTGGCGCTGCGGACATTTTGGATATGGGCAGCGCAACACCAGAAATCGCTTCTGCGCATGTCCAAAATGTCCGCAGCGCCAGAAATCGCTTCTGCGGAGCTGCGGACATGCGCATAAGTGATTTCTGCTGCAGCGCTGCCCATACCCAAAATGTCTGCAGCGCCAGAAATCGCTTCTGTGGAGCCGCAGACGCGATTCCGGCGCCGCTCGACATTTTTTTAGTTAAAATATAGAGTATATCCCAAACTCTATATCTTAACTCGAAAAACTGGGGGTCGTCTTATACCCCCAGTCGCCTTGTACGCCGGAAAATATGGTAGTAAGAATTTCTATTCCACCCTTCAAATGAAGATGCATTGCTCAGGGTAGCTTATAAAAATTAAAATCACACGAGAAAACCAGCAACAGCAAACACACAGTGCAATGGAGGCAAGCAGAGAGATAAAAATCCAACTCCCAGATAAAAATATGATCTGTTCTTAGCAGCAGCGGTGACGAACCAAAGGAACCACACTGGGACATCAATATAAAGAAGGTTGTGGGGCCAGGGCCAAGGATGGCTACCAAAAATGTGGCAATAAGATGGAGTTAAGACCAAAGTCTGCTTGGATAATGGAAGGCAGAAAACGCAGCGGAAGTCCAGGATGCGCTAAACCGAAGAGCCTGTTCTTCTGTTTTCTCAAATATCTCCACCGCTTCCTGAGCAAATCTCCCTTTGGCTCCCATCACCCCAAGAAGAGTCTTGCTGGATCAAGCAGCCATCCGTTCCTTCCTCCTGCTTCCCACAAGGGTCAAACAGGAATTGGGAATGAAGGTTACAGCCTTCCTATTTTTCTGCTGGTATTCAGAGGTTTGTTGTTGTTGTCGTTCAGTCGTTCAGTCGTGTCCGACTCTTCGTGACCCCATGGACCAGAGCACGCCAGGCCCTCCTGTCTTCCACTGCCTATCCATCCATCCATCCATCCATCTATGTTTAGTCGTGTCCGACTCTTCGTGACCCCCTGGACCAGAGCACGCCAGGCACTCCTGTCTTCCACTGCCTATCCATCCATCCATCCATCCATCCATCTATGTTTAGTCGTGTCCGACTCTTCGTGACCCCCTGGACCAGAGCACGCCCGGCACTCCTGTCTTCCACTGCCTATCCATCCATCCATCCATCCATCCATCTATGTTTAGTCGTGTCCGACTCTTCGTGACCCCCTGGACCAGAGCACGCCCGGCACTCCTGTCTTCCACTGCCTATCCATCCATCCATCCATCCATCCATCTATGTTTAGTCGTGTCCGACTCTTCGTGACCCCCTGGACCAGAGCACGCCCGGCACTCCTGTCTTCCACTGCCTATCCATCCATCCATCCATCCATCCATCCATCCATCCATCCATCTATGTTTAGTCGTGTCCGACTCTTCGTGACCCCCTGGACCAGAGCAAGCCAGGCCCTCCTGTCTTCCACTGCCTATCCATCCATCCATCCATCCATCTATGTTTAGTCGTGTCCGACTCTTCGTGACCCCCTGGACCAGAGCACGCCAGGCCCTCCTGTCTTCCACTGCCTATCCATCCATCCATCCATCCATCTATGTTTAGTCGTGTCCGACTCTTCGTGACCCCCTGGACCAGAGCACGCCAGGCACTCCTGTCTTCCACTGCCTATCCATCCATCCATCTATGTTTAGTCGTGTCCGACTCTTCGTGACCCCCTGGACCAGAGCATGCCCGGCACTCCTGTCTTCCACTGCCTATCCATCCATCCATCCATCCATCTATGTTTAGTCGTGTCCGACTCTTCGTGACCCCCTGGACCAGAGCACGCTAGGCACTCCTGTCTTCCACTGCCTATCCATCCATCCATCCATCCATCCATCCATCCATCCATCCATCCATCTATGTTTAGTCGTGTCCGACTCTTCGTGACCCCCTGGACCAGAGCACGCTAGGCACTCCTGTCTTCCACTGCCTATCCATCCATCCATCCATCCATCCATCCATCTATGTTTAGTCGTGTCCGACTCTTCGTGACCCCCTGGACCAGAGCACGCCAGGCACTCCTGTCTTCCACTGCCTATCCATCCATCCATCGATCTATGTTTAGTCGTGTCCGACTCTTCGTGACCCCCTGGACCAGAGCACGCCAGGCACGCCTATCCTTCACTGCCTCTCGCAGTTTGGCCAAACTCATGTTAGTCGCTTCAAGAACACTGTGCCCTCCTTGTGCCCTCCATCTTTCCCTCCATCTTTCCCAACATCTTTCCATCTTTCTCCTTGTGCCCTCCATCTTTCCCAACATCAGGGTCTTTTCTAGGGAGTCTTCTCTTCTCATGAGGTGGCCAAAGTACTGGAGCCTTAACCTCAGGATCTGTCCTTCTAGTGAGCACTCCGGGCTGATTTCTTGAAGAATGGATAGGTTGGATCTTCTTGCAGTCCATGGGACTCTCAAGAGTCTCCTCCAGCACCATAATTCAAAAGCATCCATTCTTCGGCGATCAGCCTTCTTGATGGTCCAGCTCTCACTGTCACCATCTGCAGTGATCATGGAACCCAAGAAAGTGAAATCTCTCCCTGCCTCCATTTCTTCCCCTTCTATTTGCCAGGAGGTGATGGGACCAGTGGCCATGATCTTAGTTTTTTGGATGTTGAGCTTCAGACCATCTTTTGCGCTCTCCTCTTTCACCCTCATTCAAAGGTTCTTTAATTCCTCCTCACTTTCTGCCATCAAGGTTGTATCATCAGCATATCTGAGGTTGTTGATATTTCTTCCGGCAATCTTAATTCCGGTTTGGGATTCATCCAGTCCAGCCTTTCGCATGATGAATTCTGCATATCAGTTAAATAAGCAGGGAGACAATATACAACCTTGTCGTACTCCTTTCCCAATTTTGAACCAATCAGTTATTCCATATCCAGTTCTAACTGTAGCTTCTTGTCCCACATAGAGATTTCTCAGGAGACGGATGAGGTGATCAGGCACTCCCATTTCTTTAAGAACTTGCCATAGTTTCCTGTGGTCAACACAGTCAAAAGCTTTTGTGTAATCAATGAAGCAGAAGTAAATGTTTTTCTGGAACTCTCGAGCTTTCTCCATAATCCAGCGCATGTTTGCAATTTGGTCTCTGGTTCCTCTGCCCCTTCGAAATCCAGCTTGCACTTCTGGGAGTTCTCGGTCCACATACTGCTTAAGCCTGCCTTGTAGGATTTTTAGCAAAACCTTGCTAGCGTGTGAAATGAGCGCAATTGTGCGGTAGTTGGAGCATTCTTTGGCACTGCCCTTCTTTGGGATTGGGATGTAGACTGATCTTCTCCAATCCTCTGGCCCCTGCTGAGTTTTCCAATCTTGCTGGCATATTGAGTGTAGCACCTTCACAGCATCATCTTTTAGAATTTTTTGAATTCAGAGGTTGGACACCTGCTAATCATGGAGGTCTCATAGTCAACATGGCAAAAACATTCCTTTTTAACCAGGCATCTGGCTCTTAACTATCTGGTCTTTTAGAGTGAGTGGGGATATCCACACACCCCTCAGTTTTAATTTGTGTAAGTCGCTTTGAGTTGCAGTAGCAAAGAACAAATAACTAATAAATCTAATAATAATAATTACTAATAATAATAGTCATTGACAGACATGCAGCATACAACAGGTTTCTTTTAACTTTGCCATGTGTGAGAGAGAAGTACGGCAAGCTGTCATTTCTCAGTCTTACAGCATTGGGCAAATGATGAAATAACAACTGCTAAACGTCTTTTTATTGATCAGGATTGAGAGAGAAACCCTCCTCTTTAAACAGACCTGGAAGGCTGCCTGATGTAAAGGGAAAGAATAAAAAGCAAAGTAATAATGCCATCAGAAAGAAATGGGGAAAAACATACTTATTCTTCAGCTCTGAAGTAGCATCCATGTCTTTAAATTCCCCTGCAATATGTACTATGCCGTAACAGGTAACCGCAAAGGCCAACAGTGTTTGAAGAACTATCTGTAACAGATTAAAAAGTAAACAGCACTTGAGTGACTTCAGTAAAATCCTACTAATAGAATTCCCCCTCTTGTTTAGTCTTAAATATCCAACCTCTGTGCTTTTCAAGATATGGGAAATCTCACGGCTTCAGAAATGTGCAATGCAACCTTGAGACACCTCAGGTTATTGACATGGCTGAATAGTAGGGTGGGTCATAAAAAAATTTTTTTACGGAAATGTTTCCTCCCTTGATCTTATCTCAGGCGTATGGTATAAACATAGTTAAATTTCAAATTGGGGACAAATCGGTTAATATGTAGACCCTGCTCCTACAAATTGACATTTTGCCTCCCCACGAGTGATCAAAACATAGGAATTGGACTCATTTAATTCTCAGTATGTTAAACTGTGAACTAATAAACATAAATTGTAGGTTTGATGTAGAGCAATCATAGTTGCATACTATTAGGAGTGGCGTTGTATTATTTCTGTTTAGTACACCGTTTGCTTAATTGTTCCCTATAATTTTTTCCAAACCATTGGTTTTTTCATGTACATTATCAACGTGTTTTATCTTAAACTAGTGAATTGAAGCCCGTTGAAATAACGGGCGCTAGCCCGGCAGCACACGCACGCGCCTTGCGGGGCGGGGGGCACAGCCGCGGCTCCTCACTCCCCCCCCAGACCGCGCAGGGCGCCGACGCCGGGCCAGCCATCTTGGAGCCGGGCAGGAAGAGGCGGCTGCGCTCCTGCCGCCGCAGAGGGAGGAGGCTGAGCGCGGGGAAACCGGGGAGCCCCCCAACCTCGGACGCCCCCTCGGAGGCCGGCACTGCCACGCGCGCCCGGTGGCTGCTCGACGCCGTGCTCCTGGGGCGCCGCGCCCGCTGCACAGCCCCACCACAGCCAGCAGCCACAGCCCAGCCCGGCCAGACCCGCGCGTCGCATTCTCCTCCTCCGACTCGTCCCGCTCTCGCCTCTGCCGCCGCTGCCTCAGTCTGCTGCACTGGGACCCGGCGGCCGGGCAGCCCCGCAGCTCTCCCGACGGCCGCGGCTGCCTCCTCCTCCGCTCATGGCGCTGCTCCGAGAAGTCCGCTGGAGGGAAGCAGCCGCCCGCCATGGGGAGAGGGAGAGAGAGCCGGAGGGATGCCATCGCGGGGAGGCCGTCGGCGAGCCTCCCGTCGGCGCGGCAGCCAGGGCTCCCTGGGCGGCAGCACTGCTTCGGCCGAGCAGGCGGAGGCAGCACTTCCAGAGGACGGAGCCCCCGCCGGCGCCCTGAGGAGAGGAGAGCGGTGCGAGCTCCGTGCGAGGCGGCGGCGCAGCCCCAACTGACGACGCACGTGCGCCGCCGCTGCCTCTCGGACACGCCCCCCTCTCCCGTCGTCCAATTCCTGCGTCCGTCTGGGACATGCGCAGTGGAAAATTTCCACTGGCACATGGACGGTGGATGCAGGGACACAGGGAGATTATTATATAGGATAAATAAATATTGCAGAAAAGAATAGTACCATGTTTCCCCTATTTTAAGACACCGTCTTATATTTTTTCCCCTCAAGAAAACGCACTATAGCTTATTTTGAGGGGATGTCTTATTTTTATTACGTAAGCCAGCCCCTCCTTTTCCTTGGCGCCCTCCAGAACTGCGCCTATCACTATGGCTTATTTTCGGGGTACGGCTTATATTTCGCAAATGCGAAAAAATCCTGCTATGGCTTATTTTATGACTACGTCTTAAAATAGGGGAAACAGGGTATGCAACTGTGATTGCTCTACATAAGACCTACAATTTATGTTTATTCACAATTTAACATACTGAGAATTAAATGAGTCAGATTCCTATGTTTTTATCACTCGTGGGGAGGCAAAATGTCAATTTGTAGGAGCAGGGTCTACCTATTAACCGATTTGTCCCCAATTTGAAATTTAACTATGTTTATACCATACGCCTGAGATAAAATCAAGGGAGGAAACATTGTCGAAAAATTCTTTTTTATGACCCACCCTACTGAATAGGCATGAGCCTGGCAACTACTTCCCAACCATATCTAGCCTTCTAGTGTGGAAAGGAGAAGGGGCAGAGGGGAGTGGGAATGGGTAGAATGCCTCACACTGATGCGCAATAATTTTCGAAGGGTGATTACATCAGGCTGGAAAGTAGACAGCGGATCCCACACAACAGCTCCATGCAAACAAATACCTGCAAAATGCTAGAGGGAGATGCTGCTTGTTTTGCAGAGTATGGGGAAGGAGCATGGTGACACAAGAGCTCAGATTCAGTTTGTAGAAACAGGGCAGTGTCAAAAACCAAAGCCAGAAATCAAGTTACACAGTGCACTATCTATACCAGTGTTTTTCAACCTTTTTTGGGCAAAGGCACACTTGTTTCATGAAAAAAATCACGAGGCACACCACCATTAGAAAATGTTAAAAAATTTAACTCTGTGCCTATATTGACTATATATAAAGTAATTCTCTTGAATAGGAATCAAATAAACACAAAGAAAGTATTTTATAATTACTTTATTATGAAATAGTAAGTAAACAGAAATATGAAAAATTATAAAATACTTTATTCAGTGCGCAACCTGGGCCTGTTTGGCTGAACACAAAGCTGATATTCTGGCTGGAATCGAAGAAAGACACACACATAGCTCTTCGTCAACAGCTCTCAGTCTCTCTCTGTATTTTTCAATTTTTCCCACGGCACACCAGGCAACATCTCGCGGCACACTAGTGTGCCGCGGAACAGTGGTTGAAAAACACTGATCTATACAAGTCCACAAGCCAGTGAAAACATTCCATTTGTTCCTAGATTTTTCATCCCCCCCCCACCTTATTCCACTGCAACCATACTGGTTTAAATGGAAATGTGTCACCTTACGTATCGCAGTCAAGTCAGCACCTCCACCACTGAAAGAAAAAGAACATTTAACTTACATCTATTGGCAAAGTTTCATCTTCCTTTTCCGTTAATCTCATGTAGGAGCGATCTGCAAATGAAGACATGCTGGTAAATTAATCTGATTTCCACACAGCTGGGCTTTCTATCAACTCCACTACAGGTGAACGCCACCTCCACCTCCATTTCTCTTTCTGATTATTAATCAGATCTTCAAATCAGGCCTTGGTGGATTAACTCATCTCCATAGTGCACACAAGAGAAATGTGTCCGACAGCTATAACTGAGTGATGCAAGAGAATCACTGGTAGATCTCTGCTACTTTATTCCAAGTCAGTTTTTAGCAGGGTGGATAAAAATCAATGATTTTTTTTAAAAAAAATTCTATTTAAATCGGATTTTTTTTTTATTTAAATTGGATTTTTAAAATAAAATGCTTTTGGAGGAAAAATCTTTCTAAATATAGTCTTCTATTTAAGTTACATTGTAGTCCAAAGGCTATTCATCAGGAAATAAGGATTTGTTTTAAGTTTATCAAGTGTGCTAAAACTCAGTCTAAGTTTTTTTAAAAAAAATGTTTAACCACATCAGTTAACAAACATGGATACATATGCTATCATGTTATTGTTTTAGTTAAATAAATTGTTTAAATGGTTATTAAGGAAATGATTGTTTTTCTCCTTCCAAGAAAGTACAGCAGAAAAGTTGTCCAAATATAAACAGTTAACTTATTAAACCTCACCATCATTTCATCATTATCTGTCTATGTATTTCTAGTAGTATAACCAAATCAGTAATTTTTGATATAACTGTAAAAACTACTCTGAAAATTTATTATTCCAAAAATGAAACCTTCATATGGTTGTAAATATTAAGATTATACCATGAAGAATGAGTCTTTCTGTAAAAAAAAATATTTAAGTCAAGTCTTACTGACTAGTGATTTAAATCGTGATTTAAATCATGATTTAAATCAATTTGATTTAAATCAAATCCACCCTGGTCACCCCCCCTCTGATGGTGCCACTTTGCGAGGTGTGGGGGTTTCGTGTGTGTGTGTATTATCTCTTTTTTTTCAATAAAGTTAAAATAAAAAATAAAAAATGATAACAATTAAAAAAAATTTAATAAAATTAAAAAGTGCCACCCCCCTCTGATGGTGCCACTTTGTGAGGTGGTGTGTGTGTGTGTCTATTATCTCTTTTTTTCAATGAAGGTAAAATTTAAAAAAAAAATTTGGGGGGGTTTTGTGTGCGTGTGTCTATTATCTCTTTTTTTCCAATAAAGTAAAAATAAAATAATAATAATAATAATAATAATGTAAAAATATAACAAAATAAAAATAAAAAGTGTCACCCCCCTCTGATGGTGCCACTTTGTAAGGTGTGGGGGGTTGTGTGTGTTTGTGTGTGTATTATCTCTTTTTTTCCAATAAAGTTAAAATAAAAAAGAATAATAAAAAAATGATAAAAATTTAAAAAAAATAAAAAAAATTAAAAAGTGTCACCCCCCCTCTGATGGTGCCACTTTGTGAGGTGTGGGGGGTTGTGTGTGTGTGTGTGTGTGTGTGTATAATTTTCTTTTTTTCCAATAAAGTTAAAATAAATAATAATAATAATAAATGTTAACAATTTTAAAAAAATTTAAAAAATGAAAAAGTGCCACCCCCCTCTGATGGCGCCACTTTGTGTGGTGTGTGTGTGTGTGTATTATCTCTTTTCCCCCCAATAAAGTTAAAATAAAAAATAATAATAAAAAAATGATAAAAATTTTTAAAAAATAGTTAAAATAAAGTAATAATAATTAATAAAAATTTAAAAAATTAAAAATAATTATAAAGTGCCACCCCCCTCTGATGGCGCCACTTTGTGAGGTGTTGTGTGTGTGTGCGTGTCTATTATCTCTTTTTTCAATGAAGTTAAAATAAAATAATAATAATTAATAAAAATTAAAAAAATTAAAAATAATTATAAAGTGCCACCCCCCTCTGATGGCGCCACTTTGCGAGGTGTTGTGTGTGTGTGTGTGTCTATTATCTCTTTTTTCCAATAAAGTTAAAATAAAAAATAATAATAAAAAAATGATAAAAATTTAAAAAAAAATTTAAAAAATTATAAAGTGCCACCCCCCTCTGATGGCGCCACTTTGTGAGGTGTTGTGTGTGTGTGTGTGTGTGTCTATTATCTCTTTTTTTAATGAAGTTAAAAATATATAAAAAAATAAAAAATATTTAAAAAATATAATTTTAAAAAAAAAATTTAAAATTTTTTAATTTTTTTTAAAAAATTTTTTAAAGTGTCACCCCCCTCTGGGGTGGAACCCGCCCCGCCCCCCCTTCTGCTACGCCCCTGGCCCTCGCCATTCACGACACGGACCTCCTCCCTTTCCTCCTCCCTCCCTCCCTCTAAGTGGGTGAGGCGGGGAAGCGACCCTTGGGACCCCCCCCTGCCAGGCCCCCCACCCCCCACGGAAGACACGCCCTGCTCGCGCTGGAAGCGCCCCCCCCGCCCGGGAAGCCCACCAGGAGAGGCCCCCCCCACTCCGCCAGGGTGCGCATGCGCGTAGGGCGAGGGGACGGGGCGCTGCCGCCGCCGCCGCCGGGGGATGCCACTCACGCTGCGCGGCGGAGAAGGCCGCGTGCGCCAGGGCGAAGAGTCCGACGCCGACCAGCCCTTTCCACAGAGAGGCGGCCGCCGCCATCGCCTCGTCTCGTTCCCTCACAGGCGCTGCGGCGGCCGCGCACGCGCACGAGACGCGGACGCGAAAGGCGCGCGGGGATGACGTCAGGCGCCGCGAACCTCTGAAGCGAGCAAGCTTAAGAGAGGAAGGGGAAAGGCGGGGCCGCGGCTGGCGGTGGTGGTGGAGGCGGGGCGAATCGGCGGAAGTGGGCAGGGCCGAGCCCAGCCGGGCTTGCTATTGGCTGCGCCACACGCCCTTCTTCGCCACCTGGCTCTCTATTGGCTGGGTTGTTTCTGAGGGGATGATTTTGGCGCCAATTCCTGTTCTCCTCTTGCCACCAATGACAATAAAATATATTCTAAATAGACACCAATGACAATAAAATATATTCTATTCTATTCTTTCTCATAGAATAGAATAGAAATATATTCTATTCTATTCTTTCCCATAACCAAGAAATATCCATAAATATCCATATATTTAAAAGGGCAACTTTTAAATGGAGAAAGACAACAGCAGGAAAACAGGCCACGAAGAAACACAATAAAACACAGTTGTTACTCATCCGGGTCCTGTTTCTGCCGAAGGATCCCAAGATGGCAGACGCAGAGAGAGCCAACATTTAAACCAATTTAAAGCGGCCGCTAAAAATAATTCACAAGCATTTTAAAAACAGCCAAAATATCCACACCAGGTTTTTTTAAGATAAAAAAAACCCCACAACTTGAAGCTACTGTATTCACAACTAGGGATCTCAGAGTTGCCAGAATCATAGAATCGTAGAGTTGGAAGAGACCCCAAGGGCCATCCAGTCCAACCCCCTGCCAAGCAGGAAACACCATCCAAGCATTCCTGACAGGTGGCTGTCAAGCCTCTGCTTCAAGACCTCCAAAGAAGGAGACTCCACCACCCTCCTTGGCAGCAAATCCCACTGTCAAACAGCTCTTACTGTCAGGAAGTTATTCCTCATGTTGAGGTGGAATCTTCTTTCTTGTAGTTGGAATCCATTGCTCCGTGTCCGCTTCTCTGGAGCAGCAGAAAACAACCTTTCTCCCTCCTCTAGATGACATCCTTTTATATATTTGAACATGGCTATCATATCCCCCCTTAACCTTCTCTTCTCCAGGCTAAAAAATACCCAGCTCCCTAAGCCGTTCCTCATAAGGCATCGTTTCCAGGCCTTGGACCATTTTGGTTGCCCTCCTCTGGACACGTTCCAGCTTGTCAGTATCCTTCTTGAACTGGGGTGCCCAGAACTGGACACAGTATTCCAGGTGAGGTCTGACCAGAGCGGAATACAGTGGTACTATTACTTCCCTTGATCTAGATGCTCTACTCCTCTGGATGCAGCCCAGAATTGCATGGGCTTTTTGAGCTGCTGCATCACACTGTGGACTCATGTCAAGTTTGTGGTCTACCAAGACTCCTAGATCCTTTTCACTTGTACTGCTCTCAAGCCAGGTGTCACCCATCCTGTATTTGGGCCTTTCATTTTCATTTTCAGACACCTGGCTTGCTAGTTTTACATGTGAAAAGGATCTAGGGGTCTTGTGGACCACAAGCTTAGCACGAGTCAACAGTGTGATGTAGCAGCAAAAAAAGCTAATGCTATTCTTGGCTGCATCAAAAGAAGTCTAGTGTCCGGATCAAGGGAAGTTGCAGATTCTTCCTTCGTCAGACCCCACCCAGAGTCTTGTGCTCAGTTAGGGGGGGCTGGGCACCACAATTTAAGAAGAATATTGACAAACTCGGACATGTGCACAGAAAAGTGACCAAACTAAAGGGGAGCACCCAAACCAGCAGATGCAAATAATAAGAAAGGAGATTCCAACTAAACATTAGGAAGAAATTGATGGCAAAAACTGTTTGACAGTGGAACAGACTCCTTCGGGAGGTAGTGGACTCTCAGTGGAGGTTTCTAAGGTGAGGTTGGGTGGCCATCTGTCAGAGATTCTTGAGCTGAACCATTGTTTAGGTCAGGGGTAGGCAGCCTAAGGCCCGTGGGCCGGATGTGGCCCAATCGCTTTCTCAATCCGGCCCACGGACGGTCCAGGAATCAGCATTTTTTTACATGAGTAGAATGTGTCCTTTTATTTAAAATGCATCTCTGGGTTATTTGTGGGGCATAGGAATTCGTTCATTTCCCCTAAAAAAAATATAGTCCGGCCCACCATCTGGTCTGAGGGACAGTGGACCGGACCATGGCTGAAAAAGGTTGCTGACCCCTGGTTTAGGTGGTTTCGTTGGGAGGAAGTTGTTGCTTTTGTTGATGTTATTTTTTGTAGCGTTATTTTAGATGTTCTGATTTATGTATGTGGAAAGTATTCGATTGGTTGTGTACTTTTGGATGTTTTGATTATTGTTAATGAGCATGATTTTAATTTTGTAAAGGCGGCATGCAAATTAAATGATTGAACGATTGATTGACTGATTGCTGCATTGCCGGGGCTTGGACTAGTGTCCATAAGGGTGGGTCATAAAAAAAATTTTTTTGAAAATGTTTCCTCCCTTGATCTTATCTCAGGCGTATGGTATAAAAATAGTTAAATTTCAATTTTGGGACAAATCAGTTAATAGGTAGACCCTGCTCCTACAAATTGAAATTTGGCCTCCCCACGAGTGATAAAAACATAGGAATTTGACTCATTTCATTCTCAGTATGTTAAATTGTGAACTAATAAACATAAATTGTAGGTTTTATGTAGAGCAATCATAGTTGCATACTATTATGAGTGGCGTTGTATTGTTTATGTTTAGTACACTGTTTGCTTAATTGTTCCATATAATTTTTTCAAAATCATTGGTTTTTCATGTACATTATCAACATGTTTTATCTTAAATAAATATTGCAGAAAATAGTAGGCAACTATGATTGCTCTACATAAAACCTACAATTTATGTTTATTAGTTCACAATTTAACATACTGAGAATTAAATGAGTCAAATTCCTATGTTTTTATCACTCATGGGGAGGCAAAATTTCAATGTGTAGGAGCAGGGTCTACCTATTAACCGATTTGTCCCAAATTTGAAATTTAACTATGTTTATACCATACGCCTGAGATAAGATCAAGGGAGGAAACATTTTCAAAAAAATATTTTTTATGACCCACCCTAGTGTCCATAGTCCTGATCCCTCCCATGGCTGCCTTCAGCTGTTCCACCTGTTGGGCTTTGGGATCTACATCTTGGCGTTTTCTAGAGGATGTGGAAAGGTTGGTCCGCAGAGAGTCTCCCACGTTACTCATTTTTGCAGTTTGAGACTGTCATTTGGAAATGAAGTTTAACTGCCATAGTCCTCAACAAAATAAAAAAAATTCCTTCCAGTAGCACCTTAGAGACCAACTAAGTTTGTTCTTGGTATGAGCTTTCGTGTGCATGCACACTTCTTCCGATGCCATAGTCCTCATCATGTACAGAGCACATTTCAGAGCGGAAAGCACTCGGCATCTGCACATCTGGTCCCACGCACCCCTGGCAAGATGGAGGACACAATTTAGACAAGACAGTGTGTAGGGTGGGTGTGGGGTGTGGCCCAAGTAAGCAATGTTGACCCGTGTTCCCTATCCCTTTCCCCAGCCCCAGCCCAGTCCCCTGCATGCTGTTTGAGGTGTAAAAGTACAGTTCCCATTACTCTTTCGAGGAACAGGTAGATAGCCGTGTTGGTCTGTCATAGTCAAAACAAAATAAAAAAATTCCTTCCAGTAGCACCTTAGAGACCAACTCAGTTTGTTCTTGGTATGAGCTTTCATGTGCATGCACACTTCTTCAGATACGTCTTTCGAGGAAGTCATGCAGGGGGGGGGGGAGGACCAGAGCAATAGTAAAAAAAATAAAAAATCCTTACTCAGACCCCTTCGTGATGTTGTTGTTGTTCAGTCGTTCAGTCGTGTCCGCCTCTTCGTGACCCCCTGGACCAGAGCACGCCAGGCACGCCTATCCTTCACTGCCTCTCGCAGTTTGGCCAAACTCATTTTAGTAGCTTCGAGAACACTGTCCAACCATCTCCTCCTCTGCCGTCCCCTTCTCCTTGTGCCCTCCATCTTTCCCAACATCAGGGTCTTTTCCTGGGAGTCTTCTCTTCTCATGAGGTGGCCAAAGTACTGGAGCCTCAACTTCAGGATCTGTCCTTCTAATGAGCACTCAGGGCTGATTTCCTTCAGAATGGATAGGTTTGATCTTCTTGCAGTCCATGGGACTCTCAAGAGTCTCCTCCAGCACCATAATTCAAAAGGATCAATTCTTCGGCGATCAGCCTTCTTTATGGTCCAGCTCTCACTTCCATACATTACTACTGGGAAAACCAGAGCTTTAACTATACGGACCTTTGTTGGCAAAGTGATGTCTTTGCTTTTTAAGACGTTGTCTAGGTTTGTCATTGCTTTTCTCCCAAGAAGCAGGCGTCTTCTAATTTCGTGACTGCTGTCACCATCTGCAGTGATCATGGAACCCAAGAAAGTGAAATTTCTCACTGCCTCCATTTCTTCCCCTTCTATTTGCCAGGAGGTGATGGGACCAGTGGCCATGATCTTAGTTTTTTTGATGTTGAGCTTCAGACCATATCTTGCGCTCTCCTCTTTCACCCTCCTTAAAAGGTTCTTGAATTCCTCCTCACTTTCTGCCATCAAGGTTGTATCATCAGCATATCTGAGGTTGTGGATATTTCTTCCGGCCATCTTCATTCCGGTTTGGGATTCATCCAGTCCAGCCCCTTCGTGATACGGAGCAATAATTCATACCTAGGCACTGCGCTATTTACGACAGAAACTTCTCACTAAGTCGGAAGGGTCGCCCAAGACCCCTGCAATTCAGAAACAGTTATATGTGGAATAAAAATCCCGCAGTCCGAAGCATTGCAACCATAAAGCCCCTCTCCTGGGAAGATGGATGCTTTAAGTTCCTGCAGAAGCCGGGAGCGCGCAGAAAGTTTTCCGCAGGTGTTGGAAAGGTGATCCTTGAAGCAGCCTGCTGAATGCCTATTGGTGGAGCCATCCTCAGCTTGGGCCAATGGCAGGACAGGCTTTGCTTCTGCGGCTCAAAGGAGCGTCTTTCATCCGGATTGTCCCGCTGCTGAGCGCCAAGATTGAAGCAGGTCCTGCGGGCGGTGATTCGGGTGGGAGCGCACAAAAAGGTGAGCGGTGGGCTGCGCTGCGGGACCCTCCTCGGCTCTGGCGGGCATAGCTGTCAAGTTCTCCCTTATTTGAAGGGAAATTCCATTATGTCGAATAGGCTTCCTCGTGAGAAAAGGTCAAACTTGACAGCCGGGGCGTCCCGAGGGCAGGAAAGGGGACCCCGCTGCTCTTCTGCTCCTAACGCGAAGCCTCCGGGGGGGAGAATGGGTTCAACACGTAGCTCGTCCCCGGGCGGAGCATGTTGGGGGGGGTTGCAGCCCCCCGAGAGGCCCTGCAAAGATACCGCGTCATCTAAGGGTTTGTTGAGAAGGGGTGCGCGACTGCGCGTGTATTGGCGTGTGCGCGTGGAGCAACTGTGGTTGGCGCTCCATCCTTTGCCATTGCAAAGGTTTTTGCGCGTCAGAGATGGAAAGGACACGCGTGCGTGGGAACAAAACGCTGGAGCCGGGCTTGCAGAGCGGCTTGGCAGAAGACTTCTAGGGGGGGCCATACCTGGGAGGAAAGGCTGTCACACACACACCCCTTGAAACTGCCCCCTGAAAACGCTGCTCTCGGGCCTCATTGCAACAAGGAAGGGGGTTGCGGGGGGTGAGAGGGGTGGAGATTTAACTCCTTCCCTCCCTCAATTGGGTTGAGAAGAAGCCTCCCCAGCCCAGCCCTCATGGCGCCGTTTCGGGCTTGCTCTCCCAATCTTTGGGGTCCGGGGGGGGGGGGCGGATGGAAGTTGTTCTGCAAAGCCTCTGGAGCGGGCGGCAAGTTGGCCCCAAGTCTGGCTCTTGCGGATCAGTTCAGCTGGCTCCCTGGCAACGGTGCAGAAGTCGAGGCCATGGTGACATGCGAAGACCTTGGAAAAAGAGAGCGCAGGAGCCTGTTTTGCGTATGGTAAACTCGGGCTGGTCCAGGCAGGCAGGAGACAAGTGAAGGGCTAGATTCATCACAGCATTGCAGAGCCGGGAGGGACCCCAAGCGCCATCTAGTCGTGTCCGTTGAAGTCAGATGCAGAGAATGGCGGTAGAGAAATGGTCCAGTAAAATACATGAAATAAATTGGGGAAGCCACCACACTCTATGACTTGTTGTTGTTCAGTCGTTCAGTCGTGTCCGCCTCTTCGTGACCCCCTGGACCAGAGCACGCCAGGCACGCCTATCCTTCACTGCCTATCCATCCATCCATCCATCTATCCATCTATCTATCTATCTATCTATCTATCTATCTATCTATCTATCTATCTATCTATCCATCTATATTCAGTCGTTCAGTCGTGTCCGACTCTTCGTGACCCCATGGACCAGAGCACGCCAGGCACGCCTATCCTTCACTGCCTCTCGCAGTTTGGCCAAACTCATGTTAGTAGCTTCGAGAACACTGTCCAACCATCTCATCCTCTGGCGCCCCCTTCTCCTTCTGCCCTCCATCTTTCCCAACATCAGGGTCTTTTCTAGGGAGTCTTCTCTTCTCATGAGGTGGCCAAAGTACTGGAGCCTTAACCTCAGGATCTGTCCTTCTAGTGAGCACTCAGGGCTGATTTCTTTAAGAATGGATAGGTTTGATCTTCTTGCAGTCCATGGGACTCTCAAGAGTCTCCTCCAGCACCATAATTCAAAAGCATCAATTCTTCGGCGATCAGCCTTCTTGATGGTCCAGCTCTCACTTCCGTACATTACTACTGGGAAAACCATAGCTTTAACTATACGGACCTTTGTTGGCAAGGTGATGTCTTTGCTTTTTAAGATGCTGTCTAGGTTTGTCATTGCTTTTCTCCCAAGAAGCAGGCGTCTTCTAATTTCGTGACTGCTGTCACCATCTGCAGTGATCATGGAGCCCAAGAAAGTGAAATCTCTCCCTGCCTCCATTTCTTCCCCTTCTATTTGCCAGGAGGTGATGGGACCAGTGGCCATGATCTTAGTTTTTTTGATGTTGAGCTTCAGACCATATCTTGCGCTCTCCTCTTTCACCCTCCTTAAAAGGTTCTTGAATTCCTCCTCACTTTCTGCCATCAAGGTTGTATCATCAGCATATCTGAGGTTGTGGATATTTCTTCCGGCCATCTTCATTCCGGTTTGGGATTCATCCAGTCCAGCCCCTTCGTGATACGGAGCAATAATTCATACCTAGGCACTGCGCTATTTACGACAGAAACTTCTCACTAAGTCGGAAGGGTCGCCCAAGACCCCTGCAATTCAGAAACAGTTATATGTGGAATAAAAATCCCGCAGTCCGAAGCATTGCAACCATAAAGCCCCTCTCCTGGGAAGATGGATGCTTTAAGTTCCTGCAGAAGCCGGGAGCGCGCAGAAAGTTTTCCGCAGGTGTTGGAAAGGTGATCCTTGAAGCAGCCTGCTGAATGCCTATTGGTGGAGCCATCCTCAGCTTGGGCCAATGGCAGGACAGGCTTTGCTTCTGCGGCTCAAAGGAGCGTCTTTCATCCGGATTGTCCCGCTGCTGAGCGCCAAGATTGAAGCAGGTCCTGCGGGCGGTGATTCGGGTGGGAGCGCACAAAAAGGTGAGCGGTGGGCTGCGCTGCGGGACCCTCCTCGGCTCTGGCGGGCATAGCTGTCAAGTTCTCCCTTATTTGAAGGGAAATTCCATTATGTCGAATAGGCTTCCTCGTGAGAAAAGGTCAAACTTGACAGCCGGGGCGTCCCGAGGGCAGGAAAGGGGACCCCGCTGCTCTTCTGCTCCTAACGCGAAGCCTCCGGGGGGGAGAATGGGTTCAACACGTAGCTCGTCCCCGGGCGGAGCATGTTGGGGGGGGTTGCAGCCCCCCGAGAGGCCCTGCAAAGATACCGCGTCATCTAAGGGTTTGTTGAGAAGGGGTGCGCGACTGCGCGTGTATTGGCGTGTGCGCGTGGAGCAACTGTGGTTGGCGCTCCATCCTTTGCCATTGCCAAGGTTTTTGCGCGTCAGAGCTGGAAGGGACACGCGTGCGTGGGAACGAAACGCTGGAGCCGGGCTTGCAGAGGACTTCTGTTGTAGCCACGAGTCCTAGGGGGGCCACACGTGTCATCCACGGGTTTGTTCAGGAGGGGTGCGCGTGTATTGGCGTGTGCGCGTGGAGCAACTGAGGTTGGTGCTCCATCCTTTGCCATTGCCAAGGTTTTTGCGCGTCAGAGCTGGAAGGGACACGCGTGCGTGGGAACGAAACGCTGGAGCCGGGCTCGCAGAGCGGCTTGGCAGAAGATTCCTGTTGTAGCCACGAGTCCTAGAGGCGTAGCAAGCCCCGGTGGTACCCGGGGCGGAATATTTTTTTGTCACCCCCCCCCCACTTTAATTTAATTTAAAAAAAAAATTAAAAAGTGTCACCCCCCTCTGATGGTGCCACTTTGCGAGGTGTGGGGGTTTTGTGTGTGTGTGTGTGTGTGTGTGTGTGTGTCTATTATCTCTTTTTTCCAATAAAGTTAAAATAATAAAAAACAATAAAACATGACAAAAATTAAAAAAAAAAAAATTAAAAAGTTTCACCCCCCTCTGATGGTGCCACTTTGCGAGGTGTGGGGGTTTGGGGTGTGTGTGTGTGTGTGTGTGTGTATGTGTGTGTGTGTCTATGTGTCTATTATCTCTTTTTTTTCAATAAAGTTAAAATAATAAAAAATAATAATAAATGACACGCAAAAACCTTGGCAATGGCAAAGGATGGAGCACCAACCACAGTTGCTCCACGCGCACACGCGAATACACGCGTACCCCTTCTCAACAAACCCGTAGATGACACAGTCAGGGGCGTAGCAACGGGGGAGCGGGCCGCCCCGGGTTCCACCCCAGAGGGGGGTGACACTTAAAAAAATTTTTTTTTAATTTTTTTTTTAAATTTTAACTTCATTGAAAAAAAGAGATAATAGACACACACACAACCCCCCACACCTCACAAAGTGGCACCGTCAGAGGGGGGGGTGACACTTTTTATTTTTTTTAATTTTTTTATTATCATTTTTTATCATTTTTTATTATTTTAACTTCATTGAAAAAAAGAGATAATAGACACACACACAACCCCCCACACCTCGCAAAGTGGCACCATCAGAGGGGGTGACACTTTTTAATTTTTTTTTTATTTTTTAATTTTTACCATTTTTTATTATTTTAACTTTATTGGAAAAAAGAGATACTAGACACACACACACAAAACCCCCACACCTCGCAAAGTGGCACCATCAGAGGGGGGTGACACTTTTTAATTTTTTTTAAATTTTTTTTTAATTAGAGTGGTGGGGGGTGACAAAAAAAAATCTGCCCCCGGGTACCACCTGGGCTTGCTACGCCTCTGCGGGCCCAGCCCAGCCCTCATGGCGCCGTTTCGGGCTTGCTCTCCCAATCTTTGGGGTCCGGGGGGGCGGGTGGAAGTTGTTCTGCAAAGCCTCTGGAGCGGGCGGCAAGTTGGCCCCGAGTCTGGCTCTTGCGGATCAGTTCAGCTGGCTCCCTGGCAACGGTGCAGAAGTCGAGGCCATGGTGACATGCAGTGGCGTAGCGTGGGGGGTGCAGGGGGGGCCGGCCGCACCGGGCGCAACATCGGGGGGGGGCGCGCTCGCAGCTCGCAGCTCTCTGCCCCTGCCTGGCTCACTGAGTGTGAGTGTGCTGCTGGGGCGTATTTTCGGCGCTGCTGGGGCGTAGCCGCAGGGGCGGCCAGCGAGGAGGGGTGTCTGTTGTGATACCGATCTTGCCCACGATATCAAACGCAACGGGCTGAGGTGTGAGTTAACGAACTCCCAGCACCCACAGCCTGTACCTTCGTTGCGTTATTCCTCGCCCACACGCTTTCTCTGCGATGGACACTGCTATCAAAGCTTTCTTCTTCTTCAAAGCAGAGCGTCTTGCAAACGGAAGAAGATTAATGAGTCCTTGGCAATAAATCAAACAGCAAAGTCCGGCTGATTATTAAGATTTATTGATTTTAGGGCTTCGTGCCCAGAAAGATGTGACCCATCCACTGGGAGCCATAGGACGAACTGATGCAGCAGTTCGAGACACACAAGTATCATATACACTGATACAAACATCACATAGCAGGAACATAGATAAGCCCCGGATGTGATGTCATCCCTGTGGGGAAGGGCGACACACCAAGCCTTGTTAAAGCTCAAAACCTCACACCCCCTCTCGTCCTGCACCACAGGGAAAACGTAAATACCTCCTTACGTCACATACATTGTTGTTGTTGTTGTTCAGTCGTTCAGTCGTGTCCGCCTCTTCGTGACCCCCTGGACCAGAGCACGCCAGGCCCTCCTGTCTTCCACTGCCTATCCATCCATCCATCCATCCATCCATCCATCCATCCATCCATCTATGTTCAGTCGTGTCCGCCTCTTTGTGACCCCCTGGACCAGAGCACGCCCGGCACTCCTGTCTTCCACTGCCTATCCATCCATCCATCCATCCATCCATCCATCCATCCATCCATCCATGTTCAGTCGTGTCCGCCTCTTCGTGACCCCCTGGACCAGAGCACGCCAGGCCCTCCTGTCTTCCACTGCTTATCCATCCATCCATCCATCCATCCATCCATCCATGTTCAGTCGTGTCCGACTCTTCGTGACCCCCTGGACCAGAGCACACCAGGCACGCCTATCCTTCACTGCCTCTCGCAGTTTGGCCAAACTCATGTTAGTAGCTTCGAGAACACTGTCCAACCATCTCATCCTCTGCCGTCCCCTTCTCCTTGTGCCCTCAACCATTCCCAACATCAGGGTCTTTTCTAGGGTGCTATGGGGCGTTGTTGTTCAGTCGTTCAGTCGTGTCCGACTCTTCGTGACCCCCTGGACCAGAACACGCCAGGCCCTCCTGTCTTCCACTGCCTATCCATCCATTCATCCATCCATCCATCCATCTATGTTCAGTCGTGTCCGACTCTTCGTGACCCCCTGGACCAGAGCACGCCAGGCACGCCTATCCTTCACTGCCTCTCGCAGTTTGGCCAAACTCATGTTAGTAGCTTCGAGAACACTGTGCCCTCCTTGTGCCCTCCATCTTTCCCTCCATCTTTCCATCTTTCTCCTTGTGCCCTCCATCTTTCCCAACATCAGGGTCTTTTCTAGGGAGTCTTCTCTTCTCATGAGGTGGCCAAAGTACTGGAGCCTTAACCTCAGGATCTGTCCTTCTAGTGAGCACTCAGGGCTGATTTCTTTAAGAATGGATAGGTTGGATCTTCTTGCAGTCCATGGGACTCTCAAGAGTCTCCTCCAGCACCATAATTCAAAAGCATCAATTCTTCGGCGATCAGCCTTCTTGATGGTCCAGCTCTCACTTCCGTACATTACTACTGGGAAAACCAGAGCTTTAACTATACGGACCTTTGTTGGCAAGGTGATGCCTTTGCTTTTTAAGATGCTGTCTAGGTTTGTCATTGCTTTTCTCCCAAGAAGCAGGCGTCTTCTTATTTCGTGACTGCTGTCACCATCTGCAGTGATCATGGAACCCAAGAAAGTGAAATCTCTCACTGCCTCCATTTCTTCCCCTTCTATTTGCCAGGAGGTGATGGGACCAGTGGCCATGATCTTAGTTTTTTTATGTTGAGCTTCAGACCATATTTTGCGCTCTCCTCTTTCACCCTCATTAAAAGGTTCTTTAATTCCTCCTCACTTTCTGCCATCAAGGTTGTATCATCAGCATATCTGAGGTTGTGGATATTTCTTCCGGCCATCTTCATTCCGGTTTGGGATTCATCCAGTCCAGCCTTTCGCATGATGAATTCTGCATATAAGTTAAATAAGCAGGGAGACGTCACATACATACCACTGCAAAATTCCTCATACTGATGGAACTTTTCTGCTGGATTCCACTGGCTTGAACTGTACCCCAGTTTTACCAAGCCTGTCTGAATCCCATGACACACGTCTTGAAAAAGAACGTCTAGGCTTTTGAGTCTGACTTTGGCCTGTCCAGACTCTGCCAACACTAAGCAAAGTTGGTTGTCCTCCCAAACAGCTATGGGTAGGTACCACTTACCGCAGATCTCTAGGACCAAACACCTATAGTACTCCAGTTCCCAAAGCCCTGACAATGCATTGTCTGTGGCTTCTGCAGAGGAACGAGCAATGAGGCTCTGGTTCGGGGACTTCAAACCACTGAACAGAGCTCCTCCAAACATCCACACAACTATTCCAGACACAGATTCCCTGTCCTTGGCATGCGGCCAACTGCTGTCGCACCAGCACGTGAGCTGGGGCTCACCGGCATCCGACAACCTCAGGCTAAACTCCTGTGTCTTCTGCACTTCCTGAATGCCGTTCTTGGCATATCTACCAGGCTCTATAGCCTCTTTGCCGAGCAAATGCACAGCAGCCTCTGTGTCAGTTCTGCTCGACTGGGAAGGAAACAATCGCTTCCCTGACTGAAACACCTCGGAGCTCTGGAACCCAGAGCGTTCTCCGGTTTGACTGTCTTTAACTAGACCAGTCTCTCTGAATGCTCCGTCACTAGCACGTTCAGACATCATGAACATCTTCGACAACTGCACTATCTCACCTGTCTGACTGAGCAAGAAACTACTGTCTTCTTCAGCTCTGTCTACCTGCACACCTAGGTGAACACCAACAGGGCCTACGTTCATGAGCTTCAAACAGTGTCCCGCTTGTCGCTGACGTGACACCCCCCTTGCTGGCCGCCCCTGTGGCTCCGCCCTGGCAGCGCCGAAAATAGCCTCCTCCCCGCCGCAGGCTGGCTTGCGGCGCCGTGGCATGGAGGAAAGGGGCGGGCCAGCAGCCATGAGGGGTGTCACCCCCTCCTGGCTGGTCCGCCCCCCTCCTCCATGCCGCGGCTCCGCCCAGGGAGCGCAGTGGCGCAAAAAACAGCTGAAAGTGGGGCTTTGTCTTCCTTTCACCCCCTTTCAGCTGTTTTTTTCGCCCCGGCATGGAGGAGAGGGGCGGGCCAGTAGCATGGAGGAGTGCCCCCCCTTCTGGCTCTGGTCCGCCCCTCTCCTCCATGCTGACGCCGTAGCTCCGCCCGGGAGCGCAGCGGCGAAAAAAACCCGGCTTTTTTTGCCACGGCATGGGGCAAAGGAGTCGCTCTGTGCGCATGCGCGTTGTGACGTCATGCGCACGGAGCAGCGCCCCGCCCCCAGGGGTGCCGCTTGGCTTGCCGCCCCAGGTACCCAAGCGGCACGCTACGCCCCTGGTGACAGGCGAAGGCCTTGGAAAAAGAGAGCGCAGGAGCCTGTTTGGCGTATGGTAAACTCGGGCTGGTCCAGGCAGGCAGGAGACAAGTGAAGGGCTAGATTCATCACAGCATTGCAGAGCCGGGAGGGACCCCAAGCGCCATCTAGTCGTGTCCGTTGAAGTCAGATGCAGAGAATGGCGGCAGAGAAATGGTCCAGTAAAATACATGAAATACAGTTGGGGAAGCCACCACACTCTATGACGCGGCACAAGAGTTATTTTGCAGGGGCGAAGCAACGGGGGGCCGGGGGGCGGGCTGCCCTGGGTTCCACCCCAGAGGGGGTGACACTTTTTAAACAAAAAAATAAAAAAATAAATATTTTTTTTTTTTAAATTGTAACTTCATTGAAAAAAAGAGATAATAGACACACACACACACAACACCTCACAAAGTGGCACCATCAGAGGGGGGTGACACTTTTTAATTTTTTTTAATTTTTATCATTTTTTTTTATTTTAACTTTATTGAAAAAAAAGAGATAATACACACACACACACACAACCCCCCACACCTCACAAAGTGGCACCATCAGAGGGGGGTGGCACTTTTTAATTTTTTTTTAATTTTTTTAATTTTTAATTATTATTATTATTATTATTATTATTATTATTTTAACTTTATTGGAAAAAAGAGATAATAGACGCACAAAACCCCCACACCTCGCAAAGTGGCACCATCAGAGGGGGGTGACACTTTTTAATTTTTTTTTATTTTTTTTATTTTTTTTTATTTTTTATTATTTTAACTTTATTGAAAAAAAGAGATTTTTAAAAAAATTTTAAAAATTTTATTATTATTTTTTATTTTAACTTTATTGAAAAACAAAGAGATAATAGACACACACACACACACAAAACCCCCACACCTCGCAAAGTGGCACCATCAGAGGGGGGGGACGACGACACTTTTTAATGTTTTTTAAAAAATTTAAAATTAAAGGGGGGGGTTTGACTAAAAAAATTCCGCCCCGGGTACCACCGGGGCTTGCTACGCCTCTGTTATTTTGGTTTGTTAATTATGATGGAACAGACTTAACAACAACTATTCAAACATTCAGAAAACGAAAATCAAGAATAAGCTAAAAACATGTCAATTTCTTACATTTCTAAACAAACATGCTTTTTCTAATGTTTTGTCTTGATTTTTATCAAATCTTCAGCACTACTGGCAATAGAAGAAAGAATAATAAAATAAGACCAGATATACAATTATACAAAATAATGGCTGAAAACCGGTAAGTTAAGATCATTCATTTTTAAAATTTGCTGGGTTTTAAAAAAAATTGTTGTTTTGCTTTCTTTGTTATGGGGTTAAAAGGCATGATTGCCAGCCTGAAAATAAGCCTTTAATTATAAAACTATTCTATAATCTGAGGGGACTCCTATGTTATGTACCCCATTACCTGCACCTCATTAACTTTCTCTGTTTTAAATTACGGTTGTAAATTTTATAGTGATCGTTTTAAACTGCTTTTCGGTTTTTCTACAAACAAGTGGTATTGTTGCTGTTGTTCAGTCGTGTCCGCCTCTTCGTGGCCCCATGGACCAGAGCACGCCAGGCCCTCCTGTCTTCCACTGCCTATCCATCCGTCTATCTATCATCTATCTATCTATCTATCTATCTATCTATCTATCTATCTATCTATCTATCTATCTGCTTGTTGTTGTTGAGTCGTTCAGTCGTGTCCAACTCTTCGTGACCCCCTGGTCCAGAACACGCCAGGCCCTCCTGTCTTCCACTGCCTATCCATTCATCCATCCATCCATCCATCCATGTTCAGTCGTGTCCGCCTCTTCGTGACCCCCTGGACCAGAGCACGCCAGGCACGCCTATCCTTCACTGCCTCTCGCAGTTTGGCCAAACTCATGTTAGTAGCTTCGAGAACACTGTCCAACCATCTCATCCTCTGGCGCCCCCTTCTCCTTGTGCCCTCAACCATTCCCAATATCAGGGTCTTTTCTAGGGAGCTATGGGGCTTTGTTGTTCAGTCGTTCAGTCGTGTCCGACTCTTCGTGACCCCCTGGACCAGAACACGCCAGGCCCTCCTGTCTTCCACTGCCTATCCATCCATTCATCCATCCATCCATCCATGTTCAGTCGTGTCCGCCTCTTCGTGACCCCCTGGACCAGAGCACGCCAGGCACGCCTATCCTTCACTGCCTCTCGCAGTTTGGCCAAACTCATGTTAGTCACTTCGAGAACATTGTCCAACCATCTCATCCTCTGGCGCCCCCTTCTCCTTGTGCCCTCCATCTTTCCCAACATCAGGGTCTTTTCTAGGGAGTCTTCTCTTCTCATGAGGTGGCCAAAGTACTGGAGCTTCAACTTCAGGATCTGTCCTTCTAGTGAGCACTTAGGGCTGATTTCTTTAAGAATGGATCGGTTTGATCTTCTTGCAGTCCATGGGACTCTCAAGAGTCTCCTCCAGCACCATAATTCAAAAGCATCAATTCTTCGGCGATCAGCCTTCTTGATGGTCCAGCTCTCACTTCCGTACATTACTACTGGGAAAACCATAGCTTTAACTATTCGGACCTTTGTTGGCAAGGTGATGTCTTTGCTTTTTAAGATGCTGTCTAGGTTTGTCATTGCTTTTCTCCCAAGAAGCAATTTCGTGACTGCTGTCACCATCTGCAGTGATCATGGAACCCAAGAAAGTGAAATCTCTCACTGCCTTTTATTCCACAGTAAAGAGGAGGAAGGGAGGGCAAGAGCAGAGACTGACCCAGAGCCTTCAGATGGGGGAGAATCTGCCCACAGTGCTGACCCTCCTGTGGTTGGGGCACAAGTCAAGGGGCACTCATCTCCGCCAGAAGCCATGACGGACTCTGCAGAGTCAGAAGACATGGAAGAATCATGTGACGATGAAGCAACGATCAAAGAAGCAGAAAGGATCTGGGGACTCTTGAAAGTCTTTTATAGAGAAGGCGGCGAGAGTCCCATAAGCTTCTTTAAGTTTGTGACTGATCCAAATTCTTTTGCACAAACCCTGGATAACATGTATCATGTTTTATACTTGGTAAGGCATGGGCTGGCGAAAATAAAGGCGGATGAGGATGAGATTCCTGCTTTGGAGCCTTTAGATGCAGGACAAGGTGGTGGTGGCAGTTATGTTCCGCCACAAACCTCCGGCGTCATTCCATTGAGCATTGCATGCTGGGAGCAGATTGTGGAAGTTTTTGACATTTCACAGCCCATGATTCCACCTACCCCAGAGCCATAGGCAGGATATGAGCCCATCTGAATGCATCCTTCAGATTTGTAATGTTGTGTATTGATTCAAAGGTTATCATATCTGTATGACTATTGTCTATACAGATATGATAACCTTTGAATCAATACACAACATGTAAGTTAAAAAAATGCTATGTGGTATATTTCTTTCATAATATTTCATGAATGTGAAATAAATGATGTTAGGAAACACTGCTTTTGTCTATCACATAAATAAAAGGAAATGTCACCATTACTGCAATTCAAAAACAGTCTTCTTTATTCTTTGGCGATCGCTGGTAGCTGAGGAAGATTGTCTTCTATAAACACTAGGGTGGGTCATAAAAAATTTTTTTTAACACAGATAATTATAATAATAATAATAATTTATTATTTTTACCCCGCCCATCTGGCCGGGTCTCCCCAGCCACTCTAGGCGGCTTCCAACAAATATACAATTAAATATTTATTTATACTTTTGGCTTGGATAATAGGGTGGGTCATAAAAAAAAAATTCGAAAATGTTTCCTCCCATGATCTTATCTCAGGCGTATGGTATAAAAATAGTTAAATTTCAATTTTGGAACAAATCGGTTAATATTTAGACCCTGCTCCTACAAATTGAAATTTTGCCTTCCCACGAGTGATAAAAACATAGGAATTTGACTCCTTTAATTCTCAGTATGTTAAATTGTGAACTAATCAACAAAAATTGTACAATTCCCATCATCCCTGACCACTGGTCTTGCTACCTAGGGATCATGGGAGTTGTAGTCCTCAAACTTCTACAATTTGGGACTACAATTCCCATCATCCCTGACCACAGGTCCTGTTAGCTAGGGATCATGGGAGTTGTAGTCCCCAAACATCTACAATTTGGGACTATAATTCCCATCATCCCTGACCACTGGTCCTGTTAGCTAGGGATCATGGGAGTTGTAGTCCCCAAACATCAACAATTTGGGGCAACAATTCCCATCATCCCTGACAGCAGGTCCTGTTAGCTAGGGATCATGGGAGTTGTAGTCCTCAAACATCTACAATTTGGGACTACAATTCCCATCATCCCTGACCACTGGTCCTGTTAGCTAGGGATCATGGGAGTTTTAGTCCTCTAACATCTACAATTTGGGGCTACAATTCCCATCATCCCTGACCACAGGTCCTGTTAGCTAGGGATCATGGGAGTTGTAGTCCTCAAACACCTACAATTTGGGACTACAATTCCCATCATCCCTGACCACTGGTCCGGTTAGCTAGGGATCATGGGAGTTGTAGTCCCCAAACATCTACAATTTGTGGCTACAATTCCCATCATCCCTGACCACAGGTCCTGTTAGCTAGGGTTCATGGGAGTTGTAGTCCTCAAACATCTACAATTTGGGACTATAATTCCCATCATCCCTGACCACTGGTCCTGTTAGCTAGGGATCATGGGAGTTTTAGTCCTCAAATATCTACAATTTGGGACTACAATTCCCATCATCCCTGACTACAGGTTCTGTTAGCTAGGGATCATGGGAGTTTTAGTCCTCTAACATCTACAATTTGGGGCTACAATTCCCATCATCCCTGACCACAGGTCCTGTTAGCTAGGGATCATGGGAGTTGTAGTCCTCAAACACCTACAATTTGGGACTACAATTCCCATCATCCCTGACCACAGGTCCTGTTAGCTAGGGTTCATGGGAGTTGTAGTCCTCAAACATCTACAATTTGGGACTATAATTCCCATCATCCCTGACCACTGGTCCTGTTAGCTAGGGATCATGGGAGTTTTAGTCCTCAAATATCTACAATTTGGGACTACAATTCCCATCATCCCTGACTACAGGTTCTGTTAGCTAGGGATCATGGGAGTTGTAGTCCTCAAACATCTACAATATGGGACTACAATTCCCATCATCCCTGACCACTGGTCCTGTTAGCTAGGGATCATGGGAGTTGTAGTCCTCAAACATCTACAATTTGGGACTACAATTCCCATCATCCCTGACCACTGGTCCGGTTAGCTAGGGATCATGGGAGTTGTAGTCCCCAAACATCAACAATTTGGGGCAACAATTCCCATCATCCCTGACCACAGGTCCTGTTAGCTAGGGATCATGGGAGTTGTAGTCCTCAAACATCTACAATTTGGGACTACAATTCCCATCATCCCTGACCACTGGTCTTGCTAGTGAGGGATGATGGGAGTTGTAGTCCAAAAACAGCTGGAGGCCCAAGGTTGGCGAACAGTGGCTTACAGCATATATCGAAACATAATAAAACATCAAACATAAAAAAAACTTTCCCTAAACAGGGCTGCCTTCAGATGTCTTCTAAAAGTTATGTAGTTCTTTATCTCCTTGACATCTGAAGGGAGGGCGTTCCACAGGGAGGGCGCCACTACCGAGAAGGCCCTCTGCCTGGTTCCCTGTAGCTTGGCTTCTCGCAATGAGGGAACCGCCAGAAGGCCCTCGGCGCTGGACCTCAGTGTCCGGGCTGAACGGTGGGGGTGGAGACGCTCCTTCAGGTATACAGGACCGAGGCCGTTTAGGGCTTTCAAGGTCAGCACCAACACTTTGAATTGTGCTCGGAAACGTACTGGGAGCCAATGCAGATCTCTCAGGACCGGTGTTATGTGGTCCCGGCGGCCGCTCCCAGTCACCAGTCTAGCTGCCGCATTCTGGATTAATTGCAGTTTCCGGGTCACCTTCAAAGGTAGCCCCACGTAGAGCGCATTGCAGTAGTCCAAGCGGGAGATAACCAGAGCATGCACCACTCTGGCGAGACAGTCCGCGGGCAGGGAGGGTCTCATCCTGCGTCCCAGATGGAGCTGCCCTGGACACAGAATGGACCTGCGTCTCCATGGCTCCAGAATGACTCCCAGGCTGCGCACCTGGTCCTTCAGGGGCACAGTTACCCCATTCAGGACCAGGGAGTCCCCCACACCCGCCCGCCTCCTGTCCCCCAAAAACAGTACTTCTGTCTTGTCAGGATTCAACCTCAATCTGTTAGCCGCCAGCCATCCTCCAACAGCTTCCAAGCTCTCACTTCCAACCTACTCCTTTAATTCTCAGTCTGTTAAATTGTGAACTGATAAACATAAATTGTAGGTTTTATGTAGAGCAATTATAGTTGCCTACTATTAGGAGTGGCGTTGTATTGTTTCTGTTTAGTACACCGTTTGCTTAATTGTTCCATCTAATTTTTTTCCAAACCATTGGTTTTTCATGTACATTCTCAACATGTTTTCTCTTAAATAAATAAATATTGCAGAAAAGAATAGTATGCAACTATGATGGCTCTACATAAAACCTACAATTTATGTTTATTAGTTCACAATTTAACATACTGAGAATTAAATGAGTTCAATTCCTATGTTTTGATCATTCGTGGGGAGGCAAAATTTCAATTTGTAGGAGCAGGGTCTACCTATTAACCGATTTTTCCCAAAATTGAAATTTAACTATTTTAATTCCATACGCCTGAGATAAGATCAAGGGAGGAAACATTTTCGAATTTTTTTTTTATGACCCACCCTAATCCCTAGTCACTGCTCTTCTGCAATTTTCTGAAAGCCAGGCCACAGTTTGAAAACCCAGCGACAAGGCAGGGCATGGCCCTTCCACGACCTGACTGTATTGGATCCTACACACACTTTCCTGGGAGTAAGGCCCATGGAACACATTAGGGCTTATTCTCAAGTGCGTTGATAGAGTGTTACATTAGGGCTTATTCTCAAGTGTTTATAGAGGAAGAAGGTAAAGTTAGACTAAAAAAATACGAGGAGATAAAAGAATATCTCTCGGGATGGCTAGATTACCACCAAATAACAGGGATTTTCAAACAAGATCTAAAAATAGGATTGAATAAAAAAGCAACAGTAATATTAAAATATTATCCAAAATGTCTCACCTTCTTCTAGAATGGGAGGTTAAGGAAGAGGAGGTGAAGTCGACCATGATAAAATGGGCACAAGATATGGGTCGCCCAATTAGGATGGACGCATGGGAAAAACTTTGTTGGCGCACAGAGATGAACTTTACATCGTCTTATAACATCAGAGAGAATATGTATAAAATTCAACACAGGTGGTCCCTGACTCTGTTGAAATTGTCAAAAATATAGAGGAACCTGGCAAATGTATGTTGGAGGTGCGGGGAAAGTGTGGGTGATCTATACCAGGGGTGGCCAACTCCCAAGAGACTGTGACCTACTCACAGAGTTAAAAAAGTGGCAGTGATCTACCCCCTTTTTTGGGGTTGAAGTCAAAGTTCTTGAGATTTTTTTTGGAAGGAGCAAGGCCCATTTTGCGGGGGGGGGGGGGTTGGGTCCAAGTTGTTGAGTTTTTTCAGGGAGGAGGTAAAATGTTGAGCTTTTTTTAGGGGAGCCACAGTTGTTCAGCTTCTTTGGGGGGAGCCGATGATCTATCAGTGATCTACCACAGACGTCCAGTGATCTACCAGTAGATCACGATCTACCTGTTGGACATGCCTGATCTATACCATATGTGGTGGTTATGCAGAAAGATCAAGGTATTCTGGGGTGCAATATATGAGGAATGAAAGAAAATGTTAAAAATGACCTTCCCTAAAAAACCGGAAGCGTTCCTATTGAGCATCATTGGAAAAGATATTCCCCCAAAAGATAGAGAGATCTTTTTGTATGCCACAGCGGCAGCTCGGATGTTGATCGCAAAAGTCTGGAAAGATCCGGAGGCCCCGAAATTATCAGACTGGCAGCACAAACTACAAGAACTGGCCGAAATGGCGCAGTTGACAAATAGCATAAGAGGCAACGCCAGACAAGTATTTAGAGAACGATGGGATAAATATAAGTGTTATGTGAGGAACTATAGTAAAGGAACAGTCTCTATGTTGGCATTTGAATGATCTTGGTGAGAGAAACAGTTTGGTGACATAATTCAGTGTATAGACAGATACATGAATGTAAAACAAATAGAATAAGAAATGTAGAATAAAAGTCTTACATTCTCGTGTATGAAAAATGGACAGAAGGGATGGACAGGAAGTCGACCTGAATAGGTCGACTTCCTGTCCATTGTTGTTTGGATTATTGTTTCGTATTTTAGTTTGGTTCGTAAGCAAATGAAGATAATGGTAAATACAGAAATGTAGACAATCTTGAAATCCTTATTTATTTTGCTTTGTATTTTTATTTACATTGTACTCCATTATCAATATTGTAATTATCGGATTGTATTAGATGATGGAGTTTCAATAAAGTTTTTGCAAAAGGGCTTATTCTCAAGTGCACACATGCATAAATTGTGCTGTAACTCATAATCCAATATGCTGACCACGACATCATACTGGCTTAGAAAGTCAAGGTATCTTAACAGTCAATGCAAAATTACAAAATACATAGAACACAATCTTACGAAGGCTTACTCATCTTGCCACGATGTCATTTTAGACAGCCAATATACCATTTAAAATCCCCCAATATGGTGAGACAATTGCTTCCTCTGCCAATACTTCATTAGTAAGATTTATAGGGAAAAATAGTGTATCCATTAAGGGAGCCCTTAAGATTTTATTAAAGCTTTTTCATAATACGATAAGTTAAAAGAAACTAATTTAAATAAAAGCAAGAACAGAGATAGAAAGAGAAAACAGCAAAGGAAAACAAAAATAGAAGACAAGAAGAAAAGTTCTGATTTTCTGTTTGTTACTCACATGAACGAAATCATTCAAAATATTCACTCTAGCTTGACATCCAACTGATCCTATTTTCCCAATTTTCCAACCCAAAAGTCTCAGATTAATTCATTCTCCTTTTCACACAAAAAGTCCAAAAGGGTTATCTAATTTTTGTTATTAATAAATGTCAGCAATTGTTTTTCTCCATTCAAACATATCAGCTTCATCACCAATAATGCCAACAAATAATTCCTCCATATTAAACCATAATAAGGCTTTCCATCTTCTCCTCGCAAATCTCTCTGCTCTGATCATATATAAAAAGAATAATCCATATTTCTTTTCTTATTATGTATTCATAATTCAAGTTTGCAGGTGACACCCAATTGGGAGGGGTGGCTAAGACCCCAGAGGACAGGATCACACTTCAACATGACCTGAACAGATTAGAGAACTGGGCCAAGGCAAACAGGATGAATTTGAACAGGGAGAAATGTAAAGGGCAACAAAAATGAAAGGCCCAAATACAGGATGGGTGACACCTGGCTTGAGAGCAGTACAAGTGAAAAGGATCTAGGAGTCTTGGTAGACCACAAACTGGACATGAGTCCACAGTGTGATGCAGCAGCTCAAAAAGCCCATGCAATTCTGGGCTGCATCCATAGGAGTAGAGCATCTAGATCAAGGGAAGGAATAGTCCCACTGTATTCCGCTCTGGTCAGACCTCACCTGGAATACTGTGTCCAGTTCTGGGCACCCCAGTTCAAGAAGGAGACTGACAAGCTGGAGTGTGTCCAGAGGAGGGCAACCAAAATGGTCCAAGGCCTGGAAACGATGCCTTATGAGGAACGGCTTAGGGAGCTGGGTATGTTTAGCCTGGAGAAGAGAAGGTTCAGGGGTGATATGATAGCCATGTTCAAATATATAAAAGGATGTCATATAGAGGAGGGAGAAAGGTTGTTTTCTGCTGCTCCAGAGAAGCAGACATGGAGCAATGGATTCCAACGACAAGAAAGAAGATTCCACCTCGACATTAGGAAGAACTTCCTGACAGTAAGAGCTGTTTGACAGTGGGATTTGCTGCCAAGGAGTGTGGTGGAGTCTCCTTCTTTGGAGGTCTTTAAGCAGAGGCTTGACAGACACCTGTCAGGAATGCTTTGATGGTGTTTCCTGCTTGGCAGGGAGTTGGACTGGATGGCCCTTGGGGTCTCTTCCAACTCTATGATTCTATGATTCATCAATTCACACTCAGTTATGTATTTTCCATTTCCATTTCCTGCTGTATTTGCCGTGGTTTCTTCATCTTGATTTTGAAAAAAAAAATCCTTCAATTTATGCTTCTTTTATTATATTTCCAAGAAAAGCTCCAGAGGTTTGATAGCTTTTTCCTGGAAAATCACTCCGTTGTACACAGAGTCCTTTCTCTCTCTGTTATCTCTGCTAGCTCAGCATGTCTCTTCCACGGCTTCATTCCACTCCTCCAACATCTCAGCTTCACTATTTGACTCTTTCATTCTTCACCTTCCTGTTCTGGCAATCCTTTATCTATATTCTTCTCCAAAGTCTCTTTGTCATCTTGGAGTCCGCTTTCCATTTCATCCTCTGATCCTCTTTCATTAACTACCACTTCATCAATCCTAGCTTTAATTAAAGGTAAAAGGCAAAGGGACCCCTGACCATTAGGTCCAGTCACGGACGACTCTGGGGTTGCGGCGCTCATCTCGCTTTATTGGCCGAGGGAGCTGGCGTACAGCTTCCGGGTCATGTGACCAGCATGACTAAGCCGCTTCTGGCGAACCAGAGCAGCGCACGGAAACGCCATTGACCTTCCCGCCTGAGCGGTACCTATTGATCTACTTGCACTTTGACATGCTTTCGAACTGCTAGGTGGGCAGGAGCAGGGACCGAGCAACGGGAGCTCACCCCGTCGCGGGGATTGGAACCGCCGACCTTCTGATCTGCAAGCCCTAGGCTCTGGGGTTTAACCCACAGCGCCACCTGCTTTAGCCTACTTTTATTTGCTCATCAAACATTTGCCGAAGGATGCCAACAGTCAGCGAAATGTCCAGTGATATATTAGCCGTACTGAATGTTTTTGGCCTTACTAACATTTCAGTCTCTTTACATCTCCCATCCCCACCTTAAGATCTTCCCAGTGTTTTCTCTAATCAAAACACCTTCCTTTCCCATGGAGGAAATACAGGTGAAACTCGAAAAATTAGAATATCGTGGAAAAGTCCATTTATGTCAGCAACTGTTTTCATTAGCTACTGGAGTTTAATATATGAGATGGACTCATGACATGCCAAGCGAGATATGTCAAGCCTTTGCTTGTTATAATTGTGATGATTATGGCATACAGCTGATGAAAACCCCAAAGTTGAAATTGTTAAGTTGGGGTTCTCATCAGCTGTACGCCATAATAATCACAAGTATAACAAATAAAGGCTTGACAGATCTCGCTTGGCATGTCATGCGTCTATCTCATATATTAGTTTCACCTTTTCAGTTGAATTACTGAAAGAAATTACCCTTTCTACGATATTCTAATTTTTCGAGTTTCACCTGTATGAAGCGGCAAAATTATTTTTGATTTCAAGAAAAAAAGAATTTTCATCAAGAAAAAAGAAAATTAAAAATTAAGAAAATAAAAATTCTTAGCACTCATAATTTCCTGTAATCATTTAAAACTTTATTGGCTAAAACAATTAGAGCGTGCTTTCTGTTCTGCATTCCGCCTTTAACGATTGACTCTTCTTAAAGCCAGAAAGTAGCTCACACACCAGATGCAAATATCCACAGGCTAACAGAGAAACCTTTCTCAGTCATCCTATATAATAAAGTGCCTGTGTCCGTGCGTACGTTCCGTGTGTCAGTGGAAATGCGCTACTGCGCATGCGCCCCACTGACGCAGGGATTGGAGCGGGCGGAGAGGGGGCGTGTCCGAGAGGACGGCCGTGCGCAGGCGTGTCGTCAGTTGGGTCGGTGCCGCCTCCTCGCACGGTCGCCCTCCCAGGCCGCTGAGGGGGCAACCGACCGCCGCCGGGCTCGCCCTGCCCAGGCACCTCCGTGGACCTCAGGGGCGTAGCGTGCCGCTTGGGTACCCGGGGCGGCAAGCCAAGCGGCACCCCTGGGGGCGGGGCGTCGCTCCGTGCGCATGACGTCACAACGCGCATGCGCACAGAGTGACTCCTTTGCCCCTTTCAGCGGGTTTTTTCCGCCGCTGCGCTCCCGGGCAGAGCTACGGCGTCAGCATGGAGGGGTGACACTCCTCCATGCTACTGGCCCGCCCCTCTCCTCCATGCCGGGGCGAAAAAAACAGCTGAAAGGGGGTGAAAGGAAGACCAAGCCCCCTTTCAGCTGTTTTTTCCACCACTGCGCTTCCTGGGCGGAGCCGCGGCATGGAGGAGAGGGACGGACCAGCCAGGAGGGGGTGACACCCCTCCTGGCTGCTGGCCCGCCCCTCTCCTCCATGCCACGGCGCCGCAAGCCAGCCTGCGGCGGGGAGGAGGCTATTTTCGGCGCTGCCAGGGTGGAGCCACAGGGGCGGCCAGCAAGGGGGGTGTCACGTCAGCGACAAGCGGGACACCCCTCCTCGCTGGCCGCCCCTGCGGCTACGCCCCAGCAGCGCTGAAAATACACCCCAGCAGCACACTCACACTCAGTGAGCCAGGCAGGGGCAGAGAGCTGCGAGTGCGAGCGCGCCCCCCCAGATGTTGCGCCCGGTGCGGCCGGCCCCCCTGAACCCCCCACGCTACGCCACTGGCGGACCTGCCGGCTTCGCCAGAGGCGCTTCGGCCCTAGCGGAGCCTCCCTCCTCAACTGGGCGAGGGGGAGACCCGGACGCCGCCCTGGAGGCGGCTGAGGTGAGCGGCTCGGCTTTCACCTCGGCTCTCGCGGCCTCTGCAGCCACAGACCCGCCCGCCTCGCCTCGCCTCGCCTCACCTGCCCGGTCTGATGCGGCTGCAGCCTCGGATGGGGGAAGCGGCCCGAGGAGGACGCCGTGGCTGAGGCGGGATTTCAACCCGGGCCTCCTCGCCTCCTCCTCCTGGGGCTCTGCCTCCTCCTCCTCCTCTAGCGCCCGTTATTTAACGGGCTAACTTCAACTAGTAAATTATAACCATCTCGGAGATAATTAAAGAAAGGGAGGCTTTTGCAGACCTTATACCCGTCAGAGTTCTAACATATCTGTTGGAAAGATGTTGATTCCTCCACTCATAAGTCAGTCACCCCCTCTGGCTTCCCAGGAAATGACAGCTTCTCTGTCTCCTGATGTAGAAAATGTCTTTTTCAGAGCATCAGAGGTTAATTGCCTGTTCACTCTTACCTCCAGAGCAATAGTGTGCATTGGCAGTGCCTGGAGCAAGGCAGGGGTTACAAGGCAAGAGGCCAGCTTTGCTGCACCCCGTCAGCAGCTGCTCCTCATGGAGGTTGCCTGTTGGCAGAGGCGTAGCAAGCCCAGGTGGTACCCGGGGGTGGAATTTTTTTTGTCACCCCCCACCACTTTAATTTAAAAAAAATTTAAAAAAATTAAAAAGTGTCACCCCCCTCTGATGGTGCCACTTTGCGAGGTGTGGGGGGTTGTGTGTGTGTGTCTATTATCTCTTTTTTTCAATGAAGTTAAAAAAAATTTTTTTAAAAAAAGTTTTAAAATTTTTTCCTTTTTTTTTTAAAGTGTCACCCCCCTCTGGGGTGGAACCCGGGGCGACCCACCCCCCTGCCTCCCATTGCTATGCCCCTGATAAGCAAGCTGTGCCCCTTCCTTCCTCTGCTGCTGCAGTAGTAGTAGCTCCAGAGATTTAGGCTTTTAGCACCTTTCCCACTCTACAGATGGTTGCGGACCTGTTAGGACAGTTCACCCTCAGAGGCTGATGGATCCAATGGGTTTCCAGGCGGCTCTGGGAGATTTATGAGATTGAAGCCCTGGCCAACCTCCAGAACAGGCATGCCCAACAGGTAGATCGTGATCTACCGGTAGATCACTGGACATCTGCGGTAGATCACTGGCTCCCCCCAAAGAAGACGAACAACTGTGGCACCCCTTTAAAAAGCTCAACATTTTACCTCCTCCCTAAGAAAAGCTCAACAACTTTGACCTGAACCTCCCAAAAAGGGGGTAGATCACTGCCAAGTTTTTAACTCTGTGAGTACATTGCAGTCTCTTGGGAGTTGGCCAGCCCTGCTCTAGAATATCTGAATGGCTCAAGTTACAGGTAGATAGCCGTGTTGGTCTGTCATAGTCAAAACAAAATAAAAAAAAATAAAAAAATAAAAATAAAAAACTTCTGTTTCAGTGTATCTGAAGAAGTGTGCATGCACACGAAAGCTCATACCAAGAACAAACTTAGTTGGTCTCTAAGGTGCTACTGGAAGGAATTTTTTTATTTTATTTTTATTTTTATTTTTATTTTGTTTTGAATGGCTCAAGCCATTGACATGATTGCATCTGCTTGGAGAGCCTGCCTGGCTCCCAGGTATACAGTGGTACCTCGGGTTACAGACGCTTCAGGTTACAGACTCCGCTAACCCGGAAGTAGTACCTCGAGTGAAGAACTTTGCTTCAGGATGAGAACAGAAATCGTGAAGAGGCGCAGCGGCAGCGGGGGGAGGCCCCATTAGCTCAAGTGGTGCTTCAGGTTAAGAACGTTCTCAGGTTAAGAACGGATCTCCGGAATGAATTAAGTTCGTAACCAGAGGTACCACTGTACTGTAGAGCTTAGGGCAAGGAAATGAGCTGGGAGACAGCTTCAACTATGGGCGTGGCCAGGATTTTGGGTGGGGAGAGAGCAACGTAGCTAGCCACTTGGGTGCCTGGTGCAGGGTTGTGTCCTGTAGCTGGGGCTGGGGTGATCTGCCCGTGGGGACGGGGCGAGCCTCTCCAATGCTTGGAGCCTCTCTGCTGCCTCCCCTTCAGCTGTAGGGCCGCATCCCCTTCCTCCACCACTGGGGGGGGCAGAGCCTCAGTTAGCTATTTTTATTGATGGGGGGGGGCAGCTGGCCCTCCCTACCCACCCATGGCTTCCACGCAAGTGGAGAAAAACTCCAGTTGGATGCAGTTGAGCACTGGTGCAGGCTTCTCATCCAAGCCTACCTAGTGGCAGCGAAGAAGGCCCACTTTGCTGCCTCCATGGCATCCCTCTTCATCCTGGAGAGAAGGGACTAGTGGGGTGCCACAGGGTTCTGTCTTGGGCCCAGTCTTATTCAACATCTTGATCCATGACTTGGATGATGGGCTTGAGGGCATCCTGATCAAGTTTGCAGGTGACACCCAATTGGGAGGGGTGGCTAAGACCCCAGAGGACAGGATCACACTTCGAAATGACCTGAACAGATTAGAGAACTGGGCCAAGGCAAACAGGAGGAATTTTAACAAGGACAAATGTAAAGTACTACACTTGGGCCAAAAAAAAAATGAAAGGCACAAATACAGGATGGGTGACACCTGGCTTGAGAGCAGTACATGTGAAAAGGATCTAGGAGTCTTGGTAGACCACAAACTTGACATGAGTCCACAGTGTGATGCAGCAGCTCAAAAAGCCCATGCAATTCTGGGCTGCATCCAGAGGAGTATAGCATCTAGATCAAGGGAAGGAATAGTCCCACTGTATTCCGCTCTGGTCAGACCTCACCTGGAATACTGTGTCCAGTTCTGGGCACCCCAGTTCAAGAAGGAGACTGACAAGCTGGAACGTGTCCAGAGGAGGGCAACCCAAATGGTCAAAGGCTTGGAAACGATGCCTTATGAGGAACGGCTTAGGGAGCTGGGTATTTTTTAGCCTGGAGAAGAGAAGGTTCAGGGGTGATAGGATAGCCATGTTCAAATATATAAAAGGATGTCATCTAGAGGAGGGAGAAAGGTTGTTTTCTGCTGCTCCAGAGAAGCAGACACGGAGCAATGGATTCCAACTACAAGAAAGAAGATTCCACCTCAACATTAGGAAGAACTTCCTGACAGTAAGAGCTGTTCGACAGTGGGATTTGCGGCCAAGGAGGGTGGTGGAGTCTCCTTCTTTGGAGGTCTTTAAGCAGAGGCTTGACAGCCACCTGTCAGGAATGCTTGGATGGTGTTTCCTGCTTGGCAGGGGGTTGGACTGGATGGCCCTTGGGGTCTCTTCCAACTCTATGATTCTACGATTCTATGATCCCAGATGGTGCAGAACCTTTTAGTCTGGCCCAAAGGAGGTGGTGGGACCAACAGTAACACCCTGTGACTTGTTTGCGAAGCTCTTTGAGGATCAAATTGCTTGCATCCACTGGGACCTTGACTATGCTTTTTACAGCAGATGAATCTCAAGAAGTCTACTCCTGCTATGCTGGGTGAGTTACAGTTAGTAAGGCTCAAGGATGTGGACAAGGTGCTGGGATCAGTCAATACTTGTTGTTGTTGTTTGTATCTTGGTTAAAAGACAAAATGCTAGGTGTAATAAAATGAAGAATTCCACAGATAGCAAGATCCATAGAATCATAGAATCGTAGAGTTGGAAGAGACCCCAAGGGCCATCCAGTCCAACCCCCTGCCAAGCAGGAAACACCATCCAAGCATTCCTGACAGGTGGCTGTCAAGCCTCTGCTTCAAGACCTCCAAAGAAGGAGACTCCACCACACTCCTTGGCAGCAAATCCCACTGTCGAACAGCTCTTACTGTCAGGAAATTCTTCCTAATGTTTAGGTGGAATCTTCTTTCTTGTAGTTTGAATCCATTGCTCCGTGTCCGCTTCTCTGGAGCAGCAGAAAACAACCTTTCTCCCTCCTCTAGATGACATCCTTTTATATATTTGAACATGGCTATCCTATCACCCCTTAACCTTCTCTTCTCCAGGCTAAACATACCCAGCTCCCTAAGCCGTTCCTCATAAGGCATCGTTTCCAAGCCTTTGACCATTTTGGTTGCCCTCCTCTGGACACGTTCCAGCTTGTCAGTCTCCTTCTTGAACTGGGGTGCCCAGAACTGGACACAGTATTCCAGGTGAGGTCTGACCAGAGTGGGACTATTACTTCCCTTGATCTAGATGCTATACTCCTATGGATGCAGCCCAGAATTGCATGGGCTTTTTGAGCTGCTGCATCACACTGTGGACTCATGTCAAGTTTGTGGTCTACCAAGACTCCTAGATCCTTTTCACATGTACTGCTCTCAAGCCAGGTGTCACCCATCCTGTATTTGTGCCTTTCATTTTTTTGGCCCAAGTGTAGTACTTTACATTTCTCCCTGTTCAAATTCATCCAGGTTTGGGACAAGTACTCTTTGGTGATAAAACACTAGCTAAGATTGAACATCACAAAATATGCAAAATAAGTGTGGAATTGTTGTTGTTGTTGTTGTTCAGTCGTTCAGTCGTGTCCGCCTCTTCGTGACCCCATGGACCAGAGCACGCCAGGCTCTCCTGTCTTCCACTGCCCATCCATCCATCCATCCATCCATCTATGTTCAGTCATGTCCGACTCTTCGTGACCCCCTGGACCAGAGCACGCCAGGCCCTCCTGTCTTCCACTGCCTATCCATCCATCCATCCATCCATCCATCTATGTTCAGTCGTGTCCGACTCTTCGTGACCCCCTGGACCAGAGCACGCCAGGCACGCCTATCCTTCACTGCCTCTCGCAGTTTGGCCAAACTCATGTTAGTAGCTTCGAGAACACTGTCCCACCATCTCGTCCTCTGTCGTCCCCTTCTCCTTGTGCCCTCCATCTTTCCCAACATCAGGGTCTTTTCCAGGGAGTCTTCTCTTCTCATGAGGTGGCCAAAGTACTGGAGCCTCAACTTCAGGATCTGTCCTTCTAGTGAGCACTCAGGGCTGATTTCTTGAAGAATGGATAGGTTTGATCTTCTTGGAAGTTGTTACAAAGAACACAGACACAAAATCCAAAGAAACAAACTTATTTTTATAGGCCCACGATTCTTTTTTCCTTTCACAGTGCAGGGAACAATCAAAGATTTAGTCGTCATAAACCAAAAAAGGTGCAATTATGCTTCAGAATATAATTACAAGAACACCGCAACTATAGCAGTTAATAGTACCATGAAATTCCAACAGTAAGTAGAATAAACCAGAACTTGACCTATAGTGTCATTTGATGCAGAGAAATGTGTCCATTCTCTTCAGAGAAAAAGACAGCGCCAAAGGAAGAGGTTTCTTAATCTTTTATGCTCCTGTGTCACTAGACACTGCCTGTCAGGATCCGTACCTGGACCTGGGAGGCACTAAGTTCCCACAGCCGTATTTGTGGTCATTAAGGGTGGGGGAAGGGTGCAAAGACCCCCTGGAGATATTAAGCACAAATAATGTTCTACGTTAACGTCAAATAAATTAGTCAATACAAAATATTGGGAGTTATTTCTGGCAAATCATGGGTGAACCTTGGGCAATTTCAGTACAGTGGTACCTCGACTTACGAGTAACTCGACTTACGTTTTTTTCGAGTTACGAGTGGCCTGCGGTAAAACAAAATGGCCGCCGCATCCAAATTTCTTCGACTTACGAAAAGACATCGCGGCCGCTTTTAATAGGATTTTTTTGACTTACGAATTTTTGACCCGGATTTTTCGACTTACGAATTCGCCCCCAATGCATTCCTATGGGGATTCGCCTTACGAATTTTTTCGACTTACGAAAATCGCGTCGGAACGCATTATCGTCGTAAGTCGAGGTACCACTGTATATGTCTTTAATCAGTTCTGTTAAAAGGTTCTCTTTATTATTCACATGCAATAAAATCTGGGACCAAAACAATCGCCCTGACGAAAACAGAATATTCATCTAATGAGCATCAGAAATCTGGAACTTACAGCAGACTGTTGACATAAACATGCCAAGCAGCTAAATGTATGAAAGAAAGATGGGTAACTTACTACTACATAAAGAGAGAGATGGTTTTTTAAAAATGGAATTTCCATTTAGCAGAGATGCTCAGTAGGGTGGGTCATAAAAAAAAAATTTTCGAAAATGTTTCCTCCCTTGATCTTATCTCAGGCGTATGGAATTAAAATAGTTAAATTTCAATTTTGGGAAAAATCAGTTAATATTTAGACCCTGCTCCTACAAATTGAAATTTTGCCTCCCCACGAGTGATAAAAAAATAGGAATTGGACTCATTTAATTCTCAGTATGTTAAATGGTGAACTAATAAACATAAATTGTAGGTTTTATGTAGAGCAATCATAGTTGCATACTATTCTTTTCTGCAATATTTATTTATTTAAGATAAAAACATGTTGATAATGTACATGAAAAACCAATGGTTTGGAAAAAATTAGAAGGAACAATTAAGCAAACGGTGTACTAAACAGAAACAATACAACGCCACTCCTAATAGTAGGCAACTATGATTGCTCTACATCAAACCTACAATTTATGTTTATTAGTTCACAATTTAACATACTGAGAATTAAAGGAGTCCAATTCCGATGTTTTGATCACTCGTGGGGAGGCAAAATTTCAATGTGTAGGAGCAGGGTCTACATATTAACCGATTTGTCCCAAATTTGAAATTTAACTATGTTTATACCATACGCCTGAGATAAGATCAAGGGAGGAAACATTTTCCCCAAAAAAATTTTTATGACCCACCCTATTCTGTATGGCCCAGAGAACCCTTTTAAACCATGAATCATGGCGTGATAGTGGACCTGCTGACATCTTGGACAATTTACCCAGTAAATGACCAGAGGGTGACGTTTTATGTTAGCTTCTGTCGGAAGTCACAAATACTTATATGCTGTTTTGGGCATGTGATTTGATGTGATGTGATCTTTTATGTGATTTTTATGTGTTGGGCCAATGGCCGTAATAAATATATCTAAGAGCTGTACATTGAAAGGTTTTATACGGCAACTGTTTTCTCTGAAGAACACATGGCTTTCAGAAATCTTGGCTTCCAAAAACAGCCACTGCACCAAGTAAAAAATATCAAAAGGCTGAATGAAAAAATACCATGGCAGGATGAGGCTGAATATGCCAAGTGCAATATCAGCGAGTTGTTCAGTGCTCTTCCTCAGGCAAAAAACAAAACAAAAAACACGTCAAGAATCTATGGCAGCTCACAAATATATTCCTCGTTTCACATGAAAGAGACACAAGAACAAAAACCAAAGGTTGTGGTTTTTTATAGTCACACTAGTTGAAGTTAGCCCGTTCAATAACGGGTGCTAGAGGAGGAGGAGGCAGGAGGAGGCCGAGCCCCAGGAGGAGGAGGCGAGGAGGCCCGGGTTGAAATCCCGCCTCAGCCACGGCGTCCTCCTCGGGCCGCTTCCCCCGTCGGGCGCTAGAACAGCGGCCGCTGGGGGGTGGAGAGGGGCTCCCTCCCCCTTCTTCTTTTTCCCCGGGGGCGGCTGCAGCGGCAGCGGTAGCGGCGGCGAGGATGGGGCGGCCCTCCTTGGCTTCCGGAGCACCGGTGCTCCGCTGGATGGGCCGTCCCAGAGGGGCTCCCTCCCCCTTCTTCTTTTTCCCCAGTGGCGGTAGCGGCGGCGAGGATGGGGCGGCCCTCCTTGGCTTCCGGAGATCAAGGGAGGAAACATTTTCCAAAAAAAGTTTTTATGACCCACCCTAATATGTATGTTCTACAATTTGAATTGGTATGTATCATGTTCTGTTGATAATTTATTTTCATTACCTTGTATGTGTATTAACCTATGGGTCATCGCTTTGATATTATGATGACCTTATTATTTTTGTAGTTGTGCTGAAGAAGGATTCTACGATACAGCAAGAATTATCCGGAATTGCTGTGCACTCTACTACTTACTGTACAACTGGAACTACTTATTACAGTCATTGACTGACTACATCTATTATTGGAATTGTGTTTCAGACACTGTCTGACTACATTTCGAACTTTGTTACTTTGTTATCTCTTGATACAGATTTTGTTCATCTTTTGAAGTGTATTGATCCATTATTGGTCATTGTGTTGCCCTTTTTGCAGGTGTTTACTGTTTTGCGACACAAGGGTTTTTCGATTTATCCACTAAAGGAAGGCAGCCCAAACCACCTGCTCACCACCTGGGATGGACGGTAGGGTGGGTCATAAAAAAGAATTTTTCGACAATGCTTCCTCCCTTGATCGTATCTCAGGCGTATGGTATAAACATAGTTAAATTTCAAATTTGGGACAAATCGGTTAATAGGTAGACCCTGCTCCTACACATTGAAATTTTGCCTCCCCACGAGTGATAAAAACATAGGAATCTGACTCATTTAATTCTCAATATGTTAAATTGTGAATAAACATAAATTGTAGGTTTTATGTAGAGCAATCATAGTTGCATACTATGATTTTCTGCAATATTTATTTATTTAAGATAAAACAGGTTGATAATGTACATGAAAAACCAATGGTTTGGAAAAAAATATAGGGAACAATTAAGCAAACGGTGTACTAAACAGAAACAATACAACGCCACTCCTAATAGTATGCAACTATGATTGCTCTACATAAAACCTACAATTTATGTTTATTAGTTCACAATTTAACATACTGAGAATTAAAGGAGTCAAATTCCTATGTTTTTATCACTCATGGGGAGGCAAAATTTCAATTTGTAGGAGCAGGGTCTACATATTAACCGATTTGTCCCAAATTTGAAATTTAACTATGTTTATACCATATGCCTGAGATAACATCAAGGGAGGAAACATTTCCGAAATTTTTTTTTTTATGACCCACCCTAATGGACGGGGCAAAACGCAACCCAAGATGCCACCACCACCACCACTACCTCCTTCCTACTCTCAGGTAAGTGATGGGAAATTGCAAAAGTAAAAGCAGACTATTTGACACAAAGTTGGGAGGGAATATCTTGGCAGCAGTGTCCCCCCATAACAGAAATTTGTTCTAAAACAGTTTGACTGCTACACAGTATAGTCCATGAGTTTAACTTACGGAAATTCAGGAAGTTGCTCTTCCCAAGTTGTCTCATGTGGGTAGTTATATTCTCCTAACACCATATAAATAATCTTTATACAGCTTAGACATTCTGAGACATGCAGTAGTTTTTGTTGTTGTAGGTAGGACATTTTTCTTCATGATCGTATGTGGGTTTTTTTTTAATTGATCACCTTGTTACCAGCAGATCTCATGCCGGGCCATGTCTGGCATTGTCTACTACATTTGAGGGGGGCTCTGAATCATCCATGGGGAGAACGAGGCGTGTGCCCCTGATGACCAGTTCGTGGTCTCCCAACCCAAGCTCCCGGTCCAGGGTGTCCTCGGAACCGTTTCCCGCTGCCCTCCGAGATGCGCCGGACGTCGAGGAATCGGTGTTCACGGTGGAATCCCCGTAGGTCAAGCTGATGTCTCCGTCGTTCAAAATAAGGTCTGAATCGTCGTCTTTCAGCTGCTCTTGATTCTGAGCAAAAGGAAAAGAGCTATTTTACCAAGAAGCTAATATGCCGAGTTGAGACCTATCCCTGCTGCCCGAGATGTCTGACTGGCATAATCATATTGGAAAGTTTTCATTTGAGGACTGGGATTTTCGACAAGGTACCCATGTTCCAAGCAGGATATGAACCTTGGGCAATTTCAGTATATGTCTTTAATCAGTTCTGTTAAAAGGTTCTCTATATTATTCACATGCAATAAAATCTGGGACCAAAACAATTGCCCTGACGAAAACAGAATATTCATCTAATGAGCATCCGAAATCTGGAACTTACAGCAGACTGTTGACATAAACATTAGGGTGGGTCATAAAAAAATTTTTTTTGAAAATGTTTCCTCCCTTGATCTTATCTCAGGCGTATGGTATGAAAATAGTTAAATTTCAATTTTGGGACAAATCGGTTAATAGGTAGACCCTGCTCCTACAAATTGAAATTTTGCCTCCCCACGAGTGATAAAAACATAGGAATTTGACTCATTTAATTCTCAGTATGTTAAATTGTGAACCCTCATTCAAAGGTTCTTGAATTCCTCCTCACTTTCCGCCATCAAGGTTCTGCCATCAAGTAAGAAAGTGGCATATGATAAATAGATAAAAGACAGAAGCCAGTCTGATTTGGAAACTGAAAAGCAATCGCAGCACTCGGTGGGGAAAGCTGCTCCAAGAATACACTAACTGTTTTGCACAGCCAAATCTCAGCAGCTGTGGAAACACAACATACACAGAAAGGATGGCATGGTCATTCTGGGATGTTCTGCACGTACCTCGTAAGCCTGAGGGCTAGTCAGGCACCTGGCGATGGGGCCACAGCAGCTTGGGAGAGTCGTTGTTAGAGGGGGTCCACTGTGCGTCAGGAGGGGCTTCAGGTAACTGAAGGGGGCGTTATTAAGGCACAAATATAACAACAGGGAGAACATGTATAAGATTCAACATAGGTGGTACCCGACTCCATTAAAATTGTCAAAAATTTATAAGAATTTGGCAAATGTATGTTGGAGGTGCGGAGAAAATGTGGGTGACCTATATCATATGTGTGGCTATGCAGGAAGATCAAGGTATTCTGGGGCGCAATATATGAGGAGTTAAAGAAAACGTTAAAAATGACCTTCCCTAAAAAACCGGAAGCGTTCCTATTGAGCATCATTGGAAAAGAAATTCCCCCAAAAGATAGAGAGATCTTTTTGTATGCCACAGCGGCAGCTCAGATGTTGATCGCAAAAGTCCGGAAAGATCCGGAGGCCCCGAAATTATCAGACTGGCAGCACAAACTACAAGAACTGGCCGAAATGGCGCAGTTGACAACAGGGTGGATTTGATTTCAATCAAATTGATTTAAATCACGATTTAAATCACTCGTCAGTAAGACTTGATTTCAATATTTTTTTTTACAGAAAGACTCCTTCTTCCTGGTATAATCTTAATATTGACAACCATATGAAGGTTTCATTTTTGGAATAATTAATTTTGAGAGTAGTTTTTACAGTTACTGTATTTTCCTGCGTATAAGACCACTTTTTAACCCAGGAAAATCTTCTCAAAAGCCGGGGGTCGTCTTATACGCCGGGTCGTATTTCTTATACGGTGAGTATATCCCAAACTCTATATTTTAACTGGAAAAGTTGGGGGTCGTCTTATACGCCCAGTCGTCTTATACGCCAGAAAATACGGTACCGGTATATCAAAAATTACTGATTTGGTTATACTACTAGAAATACATAGACAGATAATGATGAAATGATGGTGAGGTTTAATAAGTTAACTGTTTATATTTGGACAACTTTTCTGCTGTACTTGATTGGAAGGAGAAAAATAATCATTTCCTTAATAACCATTTAAACAATTTATTTAACTAAAACAATAACATGATAGCATATGTATCCATGTTTGTTAACTGATGTGGTTAAACATTAAAAAAAAAGTTAGACTGAGTTTTAGCACACTTGATAAACTTAAAACAAATCCTTCTTTCCTGATGAATAGCCTTTGGACTACAATGTAACTTAAATAGAAGACTATATCTAGAAAGATTTTTCCTCCAAAAGCATTTTATTTTAAAAATCCAATTTAAATCAAAAAAATCAGATTTAAATCAAAAAAATCAGATTTTTTTGATTTTTTTAAAAAAATCATTGATTTTTATCCACCCTGATTGACAAATAGCATAAGAGGCAACGCCAGACAAGTATTTAGAGAACGATGGGATAAATATAAGTGCTATGTGAGGAACTATAGTAAAGGAACAGTCTCTATGTTGGCATTTGAATGATCTTGGTGAGAGAAACAGCTTGGTGATATAATTAAGTATACAGATAGATATATGAATGTAAAAAAAATAGAATAAGAAATGTACAATAAAAGGTCTGCATTCTTGTGTATGAAAAAGTATACAGATGGGATGGACAGTAGGGTGGGTCATAAAAAAAATTTTTTTGAAAATGTTTCCTCCCTTGATCGTATCTCAGGCGTATGGTATAAACATAGTTAAATTTCAAATTTGGGACAAATCGGTTAATAGGTAGACCCTGCTCCTACACATTGAAATTTTGCCTCCCGACGAGTGATAAAAACATAGGAATTGGACTCATTTAATTCTCAGCATGTTAAATTGTGGACTAATAAACGTAAATTGTAGGTTTTATGTAGAGCAATCATAGTTGCATACTATTATGAGTGGCGTTGTATTGTTGATGTTTAGTACACCGTTTGCTTAATTGTTCCCTATAATTTTTTCCAAACCATTGGTTTTTCATGTACATTATCAACATGTTTTATCTTAAATAAATAAATATTGCAGAAAATCATAGTATGCAACTATGATTGCTCTACATAAAACCTACAATTTATGTTTCTTAGTTCACCATTTAACATACTGAGAATTAAAGGAGTCCAATTCCTATGTTTTTATCACTCGTGGGGAGGCCAAATTTCAATGTGTAGGAGCAGGGTCTACCTATTAACCGATTTGTACCCAATTTGAAATTTAACTATGTTTATACCATACGCCTGAGATAAGATCAAGGGAGGAAACATTTTCAAAAAAAAATTTTTTATGACCCACCCTACTGAACAGGGCTGCCTTCAGGTATTTTCTAAAGGTCATATAGTTGTTGATCCCTTTGACGTATGATGGGAGGGCGCTCCACAGGGCGGGAGCCACTACCGAGAAGGCCCTCCGCCTGGTTCCCTGTAGCTTGGGCGGCCTCCAACAGACATTAAAATACATTAAAATATCACACATTAAATACTTCCCTAAACAGGGCTGCCTTCAGGTGTTTTCTAAATGTCAGGTAGTTATTTATCTCTTTGACATGGGATGGGAGGGCGTTCCACAGGGCGGGCGCCACCACCGAGAAGGCCCTCCGCCTGGTTCCCTGTAGCTTGGCTTCTCGCAGGGAGGGAACCGCCAGAAGGCCCTCGGCGCTGGACCTCAGCGTCTCTTAAGGATACTTATGGTCGAAGTTGTACCACAGCCGGAATAACCAAGCGCTCTCTGCTTCGGTACTCCTCCTCTCATTTTCCGGCGCTCCCTGAAACAAATCAATGAGGCACAATTACAGCATTTTGGTTCGCAAGAATCACACTCCAAACAAGGCGTTTGGCAAAGGACAAGAGACGCCTGCGACAGCCTGGCAAAGCATTCGCCTCAGAGGCTTGCAAGCCACAAACAGAAACTCCCCTCTTCCTGCCACCGCCTCTTTTGCTGGAAGGCCATGTTGAATTCTGTCCTAATTTCTGGCGGATTGAAATGTCCTGAGATCTGAAAGCTAGGAGCTAAATGGCGGCTTGAACCTAGGTTCTGGGCGCTGCAACTGAGTGTCTAGGCGTGCTTTTTTATAACAAGAATAAAGGTAATGCGCAAGCAACTATGCCATCCGGCTAGAATTAAAAATCCCTTCCCTTGAGAACACCTTATAATAATAATCCTATATAATAATCTTGAAGTGTCCCTGCTTTTCCGTGTGTCACGGAAGTGCGCTCTGTGCATGCCACACGCGGACGCAGGGATTGGCCAGCGGAAGGAGGTGACGGGCGCCCGCCCGCCTCCCTCACAGCCCTGCCGGAGGACGGCCGGCCCGGCCTGGAGGCAGCGGCAGTGAGGAGAACGAGGAGCCCGGGCCAGGCCGTGGCGGCAGCGCTGGGGCCTCGGCCAACCAGCTCGCCCTGGCGCTGCTGCTCCTGCGGAGGGGCGGCGAGGTGGGCGCTGGCGGGCGCCGCGGAACGCGCTCCAAGCGGGGGGAGCAGGGCGCGCCGGGGCCCTGCGAGCCGCTCGGAGGGGCGGCGAGGCGGGAGCGGCCGGAGCGTGCTAGAAGTGGGGGCCGGGAGCAGGGCGCGCCGGGGCCCCGCGAGCCACTCTGCCGCCTCCTGCCTCCTCTTCCTCTCTTCAGCTACCGTGTTTCTCCTAAAATAAGACACCGTCTTATATTTTTTCCCCCCTCCAAAAAACACAGTATGGCTTATTTTCGGGGGATGTCTTATTTTAACTGCTCCGCGTCGGGACGCAGCTTAAGCAGGCATCCGCAAACTTCGGCCCTACAGATGTTTTGGACTAAAATTCCCATCATCCCTGACCACTGGTCCTGTTAGCTAGGGATCATGGGAGTTGTAGTCCCCAAACATCTACCATTTGGGACTACAATTCCCATCATCCATGACCACTGGTCCTGTTAGCTAGGGATCATGGGAGTTGTAGGCCAAAACATCTGGAGGGCCGCAGTTTGGGGATGCCTGGTCTTAAGGGAGAGGCGCAACATCCCTATGTCTTATTTTCAGGGTATGGCTTATATTTCTCAAATGTGTAGAAATCCAGTAGCTAATGAAGACAATTGCTGACATCAATGGACTTTTCCACGATATTCTAACATGAGGCAATTAACCAAGATGGCGCCACAACAAATGTGAGGCTATCCACCACGGACACCCCTGTGTAAGAGGCAGAGAAAAAGAGCACAGCCACCTACCACGTTCTCTTGATCTGCATCCACACCAACCCTGCAGAGAAGAGGAAACAATTACTCAAGTTCCCCTGTGGGCTCCATCGACAAGGCCTCTCACTGCCCAGGTGCGGGGCTTAAAAGCTAAAAACACAAGCCCACAGCACTTGCCCACAGCACAGTATGCAATCACAGTTGCATACTATTCTTTTCTGCAATATTTATTTATTTAAGATAAAACAGGTTGATAATGTACATGAAAAACCAATGGTTTTGAAAAAATTATATGGAACAATTAAGCAAACGGTGTACTAAACAGAAACAATACAACGCCACTCCTAATAGTATGCAACTATGATTGCTCTACATCAAACCTACAATTTATGTTTATTAGTTCACAATTTAACATACTGAGAATTAAAGGAGTCAAATTCCTATGTTTTTATCACTCGTGGGGAGGCAAAATTTCAATTTGTAGGAGCAGGGTCTACATATTAACCGATTTGTCCCCAATTTGAAATTTAACTATGTTTATAGCATATGCCTGAGATAAGATCAAGGGAGGAAACATTTCCGAAAATTTTTTTTTATGACCCACCCTATTGGGGATGTCTTTTGTCACTATACCTGGAAGGAACGCTTCTGGCCTTTTCTGGAATGTTATTTTAAACATATTTTTTAATTCTTCATCAATATTACTCCAGAACTTTTTGATTTCATCACATCCCCACCATACATGATACATTGTACAGTAGGGTGGGTCATTAAAAACTTTTTTTAAAAAATGTTTCCTCCCTTGATCTTATCTCAGGCGTATGGTATAAACATAGTTAAATTTCAAATTTGGGACAAATCAGTTAATAGGTAGATCCTGCTCCTACAAACTGAAATTTTGCCTCCCCACGAGCGATAAAAACATAGGAATTTGACTCATTTAATTCTCAGTATGTTAAATTGTGAACTTATAAACATAAATTGCAGATTTTATGTAGAGCAATCATAGTTGCATACTATTATGAGTGGCGTTGTATGGTTGATGTTTAGTACACCGTTTGCTTAATTGTTCCATATAATTTTTTTCAAAACCATTGGTTTTTCATGTACATTATCAACATGTTTTATCTTAAATAAATAAATATTGCAGAAAATAATAGTATGCAACTATGATTGCTCTACATAAAACCTACAATTTATGTTTATTAGTTCACAATTTAACATACTGAGAATTAAATGAGTCCAATTCCTATGTTTTTATCACTTGTGGGGAGGCAAAATTTCAATGTGTAGGAGCAGGGTCTACATATTAACTGATTTGTCCCAAATTTGAAATTTAACTACGTTTATACCATACGCCTGAGATAAGATCAAGGGAGGAAACATTTTCAAAAAAAAAAAAATTTATGACCCACCCTAATGTATAATGAGATAAGAATCCAATGTCTTTGTTCAGACCAGGTCTCTCCATGGTTTGAAGCTTGGTAATGAGTTGCAATTCAGCAACTTCTCTTTCCAGTCTATTTCTGAAATTCCTTTGCAATAAGACAGCTACTTTGAGATCTTGTATAGAGTGTCCTGGGAGATATGTTTATAGCATATGCCTGAGATAAGATCAAGGGAGGAAACATTTCCGAAAATTTTTTTTTTATGACCCACCCTATTGGGGATGTCTTTTGTCACTATACCTGGAAGGAACGCTTCTGGCCTTTTCTGGAATGTTATTTTAAACGTATTTTTTAATTCTTCATCAATATTACTCCAGAACTTTTTGATTTCATCACATCCCCACCATACATGATGCAAGGTACAGATCACAGCAGGATTCCTTAGCTAAGGCAGCAGCACAAGACTTGCGCCGACACTCACCTGATATGAAGGCACGAGAGCATAGGAGTGGTGCCACCTCCAAAAACCCAGACGGTGAAGAAGACGATGAGAAGCGTTGTGCTGAACATCATCTGCCGCGCATAGGTGGCCGTGTCCCGAATTGCCAGCGCAAAAGCCATGGCTCCGCGGAGGCCTGGGAAGAAAGGCTCATCAAACCTTGTGTGGCCTATTGCCAGTCTCCTAAGAGCCTATTCCATTTATGTCCCGGAGGAACATGTGCGTGCGTGTTGAAAGTGATGGACTATATGGAGCTTGCTGAACTGACCGGGAGACTCTGCGACCAGAGGGAGGAAGCAGTGGAAGAAGATTGGAAAAAATTTAAAGATTACCTTAAAAAATATTACAAAATGTAGATATGAAATAATGTCGAAGTTATAGTAGTTTACAGATTAAATTTAGAATAGAAAATATTAAGTGATTTAAGATAAGAATTTATAGAGTGTTTAGGATGGATATGAAGTTAGAAAGTTCAATTGAAATAAGTTGAAGTAGGAAGTTGAATAAGGTGTAATGAATATAAGGATAGTAGGAACAATGATAAGTAAAGAGGCAAAAATAGAATAAGATAAAAGTAATATAAGTAAGGAAAATTAGAATATTGAAACATAAGAAAATGAATAATGAAATAGCCAATTGAGACAACAGAAATGTAAATGAAACACAGAGGGATTGACAGGAGGAAGTCAAATTAAGATGTTAAGGGAATTAGGAAAATAAAATTATTGAATTGGTAGGTGTAGTATTGTTATTTTTGTTTTGTTTTGTTTGTGTATGAGTGTGGTTTTATTTGTGTTTATGTGTATAAATTAATAAATATTATTTGAAAAAAAAACATGTGCGTGCGTGTGAGTGTATGCATGTGCATATGCACACACACACAAGCTCTTCTACTTTTCACCTTTCAAGTGAAAACCCCACCCCACTGTCCCCAGAAAACTCTCTTCCATTTCACGTGGTGTTGCAGGAGGGGATTGCTACTGTTCCAAGCTGCAACTTCCAGCAAAAAAGAATCTTGTAGTGACATCAAGGTGAGCACAGTTGTTACGTCATAAGCTTTCGTGGACCAGAATCTACAGTATGGTCACCAGGCAGCTGTCTTCCAGCTCCATCTGGTACGCAGGATGAGACCCTCCCTGCCCGCAGACTGTCTCGCCAGAGTGGTGCATGCTCTGGTTATCTCCCGCTTGGACTACTGCCATGCGCTCTACGTGGGGCTACCTTTGAAGGTGACCCGGAAACTGCATTTAATCCAGAATGCGACAGCTGGACTGGTGACTGGGAGCGGCCGCTGGGACCACATAACACCGGTCCTGAGAGAACTACATTGGCTCCCAGTACGTTTCCGAGCACAATTCAAAGTGTTGGTGCTGACCTTGAAAGCCCTAAACGGCCTCGGTCCTGTATACCTGAAGGAGCGTCTCCACCCCCACTGAGGGCCTTCTGGCGGTTCCCTCCCTGCGAGAAGTGAGGCTACAGGGAAGCAGGCAGAGGGCCTTCTCGGTAGTGGCGCCCGCCCTGTGGAACACCCTCCCATCAGATGTCAAGGAAATAAACAACCACCTGACTTTTAGAAGGCATCTGAAGGCAGCCCTGTTTGGGCAAGTTGTTAATGACTGATCTTTAAATGTAATTTTAATTTTTTGTTGGAAACCGCCCAGAGTGGCTGGGGAAACCCAGCCAGATGGGTGGGGTATAAATAAATTATTATTATTATTATTATTATTATTATTATTATTATTATTATTAAAAGCGAGGGCTCTCTTCCAGAAGCAGTGCCCATACACCACATTGCTCAAAGCCAAAGGCTGCTGGCTGGCAAGCTCTGCATGAAGGACCTCCCTGTGCCACCGCTGCCAGAGAAACAAGAAACCCTGGCTTCCTCTGATGCGCGAGGGAGCGGGAGAGAGGCAGGTAGAAGCAGCAGCTCTGTCCCAGACCCCTTGCGCAGCCGAGACAGGTGGGGTTTCTTCTCGCTCTGCCTGCCTGCCCTCCTCCCTTGGTCGCTTCCTCCCCGAAGTTGGGGAAGCTGCTGCTGCAAGAGCAAAGTGCGTGTGTGTGTAGTTGCAGTTGCGCAAGTAACATGCGTGTGACGAGATTATGCTGCACTTCTGCAGAGGCACGAGAGAAAGGCGTCCACACCTTCTCTTTCATGCGTCATATTCCACCCTGCCTAAAGGCCAATCTTCAAGAGATGCTTTGTTGTTGTTCAGTCTTTCAGTAGCATCCGACTCTTCGTGACCCCATGGACCAGAGCACGCCAGGCACTCCTGTCTTCCACTGCCTATCATCTATCTATCTATCTATCTATCTATCTATCTATCTATCTATCTATCTATCAATCTATCAATCTATCTATCTATCTATCTATCTATCTGCCTGTTGTGAGTCGTTCAGTCGTGTCCGACTCTTCGTGACCCCATGGACCAGAGCACGCCAGGCACTCCTGTCTTCCACTGCCTATCCATCTATCTATCTATCTATCTGTCTATCTATCTATCTATCTATCTGCCTGTTGTTGTTCAGTCGTGTCCGCCTCTTCGTGACCCCATGGACCAGAACACGCCAGGCCCTCCTGTCTTCCACTGCCTATCCATCCATCCATCCATTCATCCATCCATCCATCCATCTATGTTCAGTCGTGTCCACCTCTTCGTGAGGTCTGACCAGAGTGGGACTATTACTTCCCTTGATCTAGATGCTATACTCCTATGGATGCAGCCCAGAATTGCATTGGCTTTTTCAGCTGCTGCATCACACTGTGGACTCATGTCAAGTTTGTGGTCTACCAAGACTCCTAGATCCTTTTCACATGTACTGCTCTCAAGCCAGGTGTCACCCATCCTGTATTTGTGCCTTTCATTTTTTTGGCCCAAGTGTAGTACTTTACATTTCTCCCTGTTCAAATTCAATCAGGTTTGGGACAAGTACTCTTTGGTGATAAAACACTAGCTAAGATTGAACATCACAAAATATGCAAAATAAGTGTGGAATTGTTGTTGTTGTTGTTGTTCAGTCGTTCAGTCGTGTCCGCCTCTTCGTGACCCCATGGACCAGAGCACGCCAGGCTCTCCTGTCTTCCACTGCCCATCCATCCATCCATCCATCTATGTTCAGTCATGTCCGACTCTTCGTGACCCCCTGGACCAGAGCACGCCAGGCCCTCCTGTCTTCCACTGCCTATCCATCCATCCATCCATCCATCCATCTATGTTCAGTCGTGTCCGCCTCTTCGTGACCCCATGGACCAGAGCACGCCAGGCACGCCTATCCTTCACTGCCTCTCGCAGTTTGGCCAAACTCATGTTAGTAGCTTCGAGAACACTGTCCAACCATCTCGTCCTCTGTCATCCCCTTCTCCTTGTGCCCTCCATCTTTCCCAACATCAGGGTCTTTTCCAGGGAGTCTTCTCTTCTCATGAGGTGGCCAAAGTACTGGAGCCTCAACTTCAGGATCTGTCCTTCTAGTGAGCACTCAGGGCTGATTTCTTTAAGAATGGATCGGTTTGATCTTCTTGCAGTCCATGGGACTCTCAAGAGTCTCCTCCAGCACCAGAATTCAAAAGCGTCAATTCTTCGGCGATCAGCCTTCTTGATGGTCCAGCTCTCACTTCCGTACATTACAACTGGGAAAACCAGAGCTTTAACTATACGGACCTTTGTTGGCAAGGTGATGTCTTTGCTTTTTAAGATGCTGTCTAGGTTTGTCATTGCTTTTCTCCCAAGAAGCAGGCGTCTTCTAATTTCGTGACTGCTGTCACCATCTGCAGTGATCATGGAGCCCAAGAAAGTGAAATCTCTCACTGCCTCCATTTCTTCCCCTTCTATTTGCCAGGAGGTGATGGGATGTAAGAGATGCTTAGATCATCTTTTCAGCCTCTGCCATTGGAATGACGCCACCTTCACGTTTAGTGCAGTGACACCCATCAAATGGCAGGGGCTCGTATTTTTGCACTTTCCAAAACACAGCAAGTAGAAAGATAAATACAGGGGACAGGGCAAATCCTCTCTCTCCATTTCATCTGCACCAGGAACAGCTGTTTGGGTGCCTGAAAACAGGGATGGAGGACGGCTAATAAACCGAAGCTGAACCCAGATAAAGATGCGTTACCTGTGGAAATGGAGAGTGGCCTGAAAATAGTTAAGAAAGTGAAATATCTAGGGGTCGGGTCAACAGTGAGGAACCTTGACTTATTTCAAGATAACTACCGTATTTTTCGCTCCATAACGCACACCGGACCATAACGCACACCTCGTTTTTAAGAGGAGGAAAACCAGAAAAATATTTTTTTCCTGATTTTCGTCCTCTAAAAGGCTGGGAGGGAGGGAGGGGAGAGAGAGTGAGAGGAAGAGAGAGGGAAAGAAGGAGGGAGAGAGGGAGGGAAGAGAGAGGGAAGGGAGAGAGAGAGAGGAAGAGAGAGGGAAAGGAGGGAGAGAGGGAGGGAAGAGAGAGGGAAGGGAGAGAGAGAGAGGAAGAGAGAGGGAAAGGAGGGAGAGAGAGAGAGGAAGAGAGAGGGAAAGGAGGGAGAGAGGGAGGGAAGAGAGAGGGAAGGGAGAGAGAGGAAGAGAGAGGGAAAGGAGGGAGAGAGAGGGGAGGAAGAGAGAGGGAAGGGAGGGAGAGAGGGAGGGAAGAGAGAGGGAAGGGAGAGAGAGAGAGGGAGAGAGAGGGAAAGGAGGGAGAGAGGGAGGGAAGAGAGAGGGAAGGGGGAGAGAGAGAGGAAGAGAGAGGGAAAGGAGGGAGAGAGAGGGGAGGAAGAGAGAGGGAAGGGAGGGAGAGAGGGGGGGAAGAGAGAGGGAAGGGAGAGAGAGAGAGGGAGAGAGAGGGAAAGGAGGGAGAGAGGGAGGGAAGAGAGAGGGAAGGGGGAGAGAGAGAGGAAGAGAGAGGGAAAGGAGGGAGAGAGAGGGGAGGAAGAGAGAGGGAAGGGAGGGAGAGAGGGAGGGAAGAGAGAGGGAAGGGAGAGAGAGAGAGGGAGAGAGAGGGAAAGGAGGGAGAGAGGGAGGGAAGAGAGAGGGAAGGGGGAGAGAGAGAGGAAGAGAGAGGGAAAGAAGGAGGGAGAGAGGGAGGGAAGAGAGAGGGAAGGGAGAGAGAGAGAGAGGAAGAGAGAGGGAAAGAAGGAGGGAGAGAGGGAGGGAAGAGAGAGGGAAGGGGGAGAGAGAGAGGAAGAGAGAGGGAAAGAAGGAGGGAGAGAGGGAGGGAAGAGAGAGGGAAGGGAGAGAGAGAGAGAGGAAGAGAGAGGGAAAGAAGGAGGGAGAGAGGGAGGGAAGAGAGAGGGAAGGGAGAGAGAGAGAGGAAGAGAGAGGGAAAGAAGGAGGGAGAGAGGGAGGGAAGAGAGAGGGAAGGGAGAGAGAGAGAGGAAGAGAGAGGGAAAGAAGGAGGGAGAGAGGGAGGGAAGAGAGAGGGAAGGGAGAGAGAGAGAGGAAGAGAGAGGGAAAGAAGGAGGGAGAGAGGGAGGGAAGAGAGAGGGAAGGGAGAGAGAGAGAGGAAGAGAGAGGGAAAGAAGGAGGGAGAGAGGGAGGGAAGAGAGGGGGAAGGGGGAGAGAGAGAGGAAGAGAGAGGGAAAGGAGGGCGAGAGGGAGGGAAGAGAGAAGGAAGGGAGAGAGAGAGAGGAAGAGAGCGGAAAATATGTTTACATAAACGTTCGGCTTTTGGGAGATCTAAATATCTTCCTTCTGTCATCTTGGAGGGAAACATGTTGAATCTAGCCAGCATGAATCTAGCCTGCCCCCTTCCTGACTCTTCAGGTTGGCCATATATCCCCCTTTAAAGTCTCTACACATAGGGAGGTTCAGGTATAGAGGGGAGCAGGTACTGCGCCCCGCCACCTCGACTAAGTAGAGAATACTTTCCCTTATAAGAATGAATGAATGAATAGAATAAACTTTATTTGCGTAGCCGATAGGCCATAGCATCAAAAGAACAGATACCAACAAAAAACATTACAAATATGGTTGCCCTAAAATCTTATGACCTATTGGAACCTCAGGTAGAAGCTGCATTATCATTCATCAATGACCCTCTGTCCCATGGGCAGCGTCCTTTTCTCTGGTAGGTTGTTCCAGGCCGGTTAAGTAAATAGGCAAACCAAATTGGAGAATTATAAATATAAATATAGCCTTGAAGGGATGGTCAAGACAGGGAGAAAGATAGTTATAACCAACTGCAAATAGATTAATAATTTCCATACTTAGAACTTGGCAGGGGTTATAAAATACTCATAATAAAACTTAATAAGAATAATAAGAATAAGATCCTAAGCGGGGACTCCGGGTGACGCCACTGATGTCATTCAAATGACAGCTCTCAGTCTCGTTGCTTTCTCGATAAATTTGGCAACCTTCTCTGTTATCAAGCTGTTCCCTTATAAGAGTCTTTCTAATAATTTTCCATACATCTTTGAGGTCAATGTTTTCAAAATGCTCTATCTTGAATCCTGTTGAGTTCAACTTTCTCCTGCAAATCAGTGAAAGGGTATTACTAGCGTTATCACTTAGAAGATCGTATAGGAGAGAGTTAGGGGAAAGGGCTCTGTTCTGGAGGAAGATCCAGCATTGCAAAGTCCTCAGCCAAGCTCTTGTTGCTAAAGGCAGTGTTCCCAGCTCGCAGCATATTGACTCATATTTTACAGAGTTTCTCAATCCAAATAATGATCTCAGGAGAGATGCATGGAATTTATCCAGCTTCCTGAGGTCACCTAGTTAAAGCTCTGGTTTTCCCAGTAGTAATGTACGGAAGTGAGAGCTGGACCATAAAGAAGGCTGATCGCCGAAGAATTGATGCTTTTGAATTATGGTGCTGGAGGAGACTCTTGAGAGTCCCATGGACTGCAAGAAGATCAAACCTATCCATTCTTAAGGAAATCAGCCCTGAGTGCTCACTAGAAGGACAGATCCTGAAGTTGAGGCTCCAGTACTTTGGCCACCTCATGAGAAGAGAAGACTCCCTAGAAAAGACCCTGATGTTGGGAAAGGTTGAGGGCACAAGGAGAAGGGGACGGCAGAGGGTGAGATGGTTGGACAGTGTTCTCGAAGCTACTAACATGAGTTTGGCCAAACTGCGAGAGGCAGTGAAGGATAGGCGTGCCTGGCGTGCTCTGGTCCAGGGGGTCACGAAGAGGCGGACACGACTGAACGACTGAAAAACAGCAGGCAGATAGATAGATAGATAGATAGATAGATAGATAGATAGATGGATGGATGGATAGGCAGTGGAAGACAGGAGGGCCTGGCGTGCTCTGGTCCATGGGGCCACGAAGAGTCGGACACGACTGAACGACTGAACAACAACAGAGGTCACCTGAGATCCACAGTGGGGCTCCATATAAAAGTTGCTGGCGGAGTTTCATATCAATTACTAGCAGTGCCGCTGGGATATATCTATTTCCTTCAGGGGCGCAGACTTTCCCCCTTCCTTTTTAGGAGGAAAACAGTGTGCGTTCTGGAGCGGAAAATACGGTACATTAAACTATGGAAAGAGATTTAAAAAGAGTAGAGATTTGGGGAAGGATTAAACTTTCCCTACTAGCGAGAATTTCAGCTATCAAAATGAATGCTTTTTTTATTTCAATCGATCCCAATTATTGACAAACCAAGTTGCCTCAAGGAATGGAAAAGGGATATTTCTAAATTTGTCGGGGGGGGGGGAGACACGAATTAAACGCAAAATTTTGATTGACACAAAAGAAAGAGAATTGGCAACTGAAGATGTCAGAATATGCAGAATTAGCAGACCTAACAAGTACAGTGGTACCTCGCCTAACGAATAACTCGCCAAATGTCTTTTTCGCCTAACGAATGACTTCTGGCAAAACAAAATGGCCGCCGGAAACGAATTTCTTCGACTTCAGAAAAGACGTCGCGGCCGCTTTGAATAGGATTTCTTCGACTAATGAATTTTTGAATAGGATTTCTTCGACTAACGAATTTTTGAATAGGATTTCTTCGACTAACGAATTTTTCCCCAATGCGTTCCTATGGGGATTCGCCAAACGCATTTTTCCGCCTAACGACGATAGCGTCGGAACGCATTATCTTCGTTAGGCGAGGTACCACTGTAGAAGAAGAGAAGAAGAAGAACAGGTATTTAAAGAAGAGTGGAATCATTTTGTTGAGTATAATGAAAAGAATTGTGCACAGTTAAAAACGCTAGCAGCATTAAAGTAACTCAACAATATAACATATTCTGAACTGATGTAAGATAGGAAAATTAAATTAGATGGATATAATAGAATATGTAGGAATGGCGGATAAGTTAAATGAATCCTGGAAGAGGAGGGAGGGAAGTCAATGAGTGTATGGTATAATACCAGATGTTTAATTTGGAATGTAAAATTTGAAAATTTAATAAAAATTATTAATTTTTAAAAAGGTGCATTATCTGTGGGCTGGTGCTTCTCAGGTTAGACTGTTGTGATATGTGGCTTCCCTTGAAGTTGATCCAGTATTTGCAGCTAGCCAGGGTGGATTTGATTTAAATCAAATTGATTTAAATCACGATTTAAATCACTAGTCAGTAAGGCTTGATTTAAATCACTAGTCAGTAAGACTTGATTTAAATATAATTTTTACAGAAAGACTCCTTCTTGCTGGTATAATCTTAATATTTACAACCATATGAAGGTATCATTTTTGGAATAATAAATTTTCAGAGTACTTTTTACAGTTATATCAAAAATTACTGATTTGGTTATACTACTAGAAATACATAGACAGAGAATGATGAAATGATGGTGAGGTTTAATAAGTTAACTGTTTATATTTGGACAACTTTTCTGCTGTACTTTCTTGGAAGGAGAAAAAGAATCATTTCCTTAACAACCATTTAAACCATTTATTTAACTAAAACAATAACATGATAGCATATGTATCCATGTTTGTTAACTGATGTGGTTAAACATTTAAAAAAAAAAAACTTAGACTGAGTTTTAGCACACTTGATAAACTTAAAACAAATCCTTATTTCCTAATGAATAGCCTTTGGACTACAATGTAACTTAAATAGAAGACTATATTTAGAAAGAATTTTCCTCCAAAAGCATTTTATTTTAAAAATCCAATTTAAATAAAAAACATCCGATTTAAATAAAAAAAAATCCGATTTTTTTTAATTTTATTTTTAAAAATCATTGATTTTTATCCACCCTGGGGCCAGTCCACTGTCCCTCGGATAAAATAAAATAAAGCATTTTATTTTAAAAATCCAATTTAAATCAAAAACATCCGATTTAAATCAAAAAAATCCGATTTAAATAAAAAAAATCCGATTTTTTGATTTTTTTAAAAAAAATCATTGATTTTTATCCACCCTGCAGCTAGCGCATAATGCTGCTCTCTTGCAGTGAGATGGGACCATTTTACACTGAATTTGAAATCACTGCAGGAGAGCAACCAGGCCCATTTCGAAGAATAGGTACCAACAAACCAAGTCCAACCAGCCTAGGACCCAGGTGTTTGAAGGAGTGCCAGTACTACCCAAGCCAGGTTTGGATATCTGCAATAAAGGCCCTGCTGAATAGGGTGGGTCATAAAAAAAAATTGTTCGAAAATGTTTCCTCCCTTGATCTTATCTCAGGCGTATGGTATAAAAATAGTTAAATTTCAATTTTGGGACAAATCGGTTAATAGGTAGACCCTGCTCCTACACATTGAAATTTTGCCTCCCCACGAGTGATAAAAACATAGGAATTTGACTCCTTTAATTCTCAGAATGTTAAATGGTGAACTAATAGACATAAATTGTAGGTTTTATGTAGAGCAATCATAGTTGCATACTATTAGGAGTGGCGTTGTATTGTTTCTGTTTAGTACACCGTTTGCTTAATTGTTCCATCTAATTTTTTCCAAACCATTGGTTTTTCATGTACATTCTCAACATGTTTTATCTTAAATAAATAAATATTGCAGAAAAGAATAGTATGCAACTATGATTGCTCTACATAAAACCTACAATTTATGTTTATTAGTTCACAATTTAACATACTGAGAATTAAAGGAGTCCAATTCCTATGTTTTTATCACTCGTGGGGAGGCAAAATTTCAATTTGTAGGAGCAGGGTCTAAATATTAACCGATTTATCCCAAAATTGAAATTTAACTATTTTAATTCCATACGCCTGAGATAAGATCAAGGGAGGAAACATTTTCGAAAAAATTTTTTTTATGACCCACCCTACTGGCCATATAGTTGTACTTTAACTGTAAATTTGTCAATCAGGGTGGCTAAAAATCAATGGTGTTTTTTTAAAAAATAAAAAATAAAAATAGGGTTTTTTTTATTGAAATCGGAATTTTTTTAAATTTAAATTGGAATTTTAAAATAAAATGCTTTTAACCTTTCTAAAGATTTTCTCTTTAAGTTACATTCTAGTCCAAAGGCTGTTCATCAGGAAAGAAGGATTTGTTTTAAGTTTTTCATGTGTGCTAAAACTCAGTCTAAGTTGTTTTAACCATTTAACCACATCAGTTAACAAACATGGATCAATATGCTATCATGTTATTGTTTTAGTTAAATAAATTGTTTAAATGGTTATGAAGGAAATGATTGTTTTTCTCCTTCCAATCAAGTACAGCAGAAAAGTTGTCCAAATATAAACAGTTAACTTATTAAACCTCACCATCATTTCATCATTATCTGTCTATGTATTTCTAGGAGTTTACTCAAATCAGTAATTTTTGATGTCACTGTCAAAACTACTCTGAAAATTTATTATTCCAAAAATGAAACCTTCATCTGGTTGTCAATATTAAGATTATACCAGCAAGGATGAGTCTTGCTGTAAAAAAAAAAATGATTTAAATCAAGTCTTTCTGACTAGTGATTTAAATCGTGATTTAAATCAAATCCACCCTGTTGTCGATTCTACTTTGCTTTCACGTGTTGTTGTTTTTGTATTATTTTTATTTTTGATTGAAAGCAAGCCTGGGTGGGGAAGAGAAACAGCAAGTCTAAACAAAATTTTTCGCTCCATAGCGCGCACTTTTTTCCTCCTAAAAAGAAAGGGGGGAAGTCTGTGCGCGTTATGGAGCGAAGGCACTGGCCGGCAGCGGCATCCCTCGGCTGCCACTGCAGTCGTAAGCAGAGGGATGCCTCTGCCACCGGAGCCATAGCTCCCGGCGGGGCGGGAGAGGAACGGACAGCCCAAAAGCAGCCCTTTCGGGATTTCTGTTCCTCCCCACCCCACCCCTCCGCGCCCGCCAGGACAGCGGGAAAGAGGGCGGGAAAGGAACGGACAGCCCAAAAGATGCTTTCTCCCCCTCTCTCCCTCCCTCCCTCCCTCCTTCCTTCCCTCTCTCTCTTCCCTCCCTCCCTCCTTCTTTCCCTCTCTCTTCCTCTCTCTCTCTCTCCCTTCCTTCTCCCTCTCTTCCCTCCCTCCCTCCCTCCCTCCCAGCCTTTTAGAGGAGGAAAACCAGGAAAAAATATTTTTCTTGTTTTCCTCCTCTAAAAACGAGGTGCGAGTTATGGTTCGGTGCGCGTTATGGAGCGAAAAATACGGGTAAGCTAAAATGGCAGAATCACTGCAAGAAGCCAAAAGGTGGCCCCCGTGGTTGCTATTAATACTAAGCATGTATTCAAAACATTTTCACGCGCATTCTCCCAATCATGGTTAGTAATTACTGAGGACAGCCAGTAATTATCTTCCTTGCAGACATTTTCCGCTTGCAGGCTTCCTGGAGGAATCTGGCTGGCCTGGGGGCAAGGGACTAGAGACGGACCTTTGATCAGGCAGGCCAATCACTGTGTTCGCCCTAAGATAAAATCTAAGCTTCCATCCTTTGTCTCTTTCTACAAGCAGACTTTGTACAAGTCCTGAAGGCAGTAAAATAATCACATATAATAATGTTCAAGTGTCCCTGCGTCCACTGTGTGTCAGTGGAACTGCGCGAGTGCGTATGTCCCACAGGGACGCACGGATTGGAGAGCTCTACTCCCCCCCAACAGGGACGCAGTCATTGGAGCGGCCGGAGAGGGGGGGCGTGTCCGGGAGGCAGCGGCGGCGCACGCGCGTTGTCAGTTGCGACAGCGCCACCGCCTCGCACGGGTGTCTCCCTCGCCGCCCCGTCTCTCCAGCCTGTCAGCTGCAGTCAGCCGCCAGCCTCTGCCTCCTCCTCCTCCTCTAGCGCCCGTTAATGTAACGGGCTACCTTCAACTAGTAATAATAATAATAATACAGTAATAATAATTTATTACTGTATTAAGAGAAGACTCCCTAGAAAAGACCCTGATGTTGGGAAAGATGGAGGGCACAAGGAGAAGGGGACGGCAGAGGACGAGATGGTTGGGCAGTGTTCTCGAAGCTACTAACATGAGTTTGGCCAAACTGCGAGAGGCAGTGAAGGATAGGCGTGCCTGGCGTGCTCTGGTCCAGGGGGTCACGAAGAGTCGGACACGACTGAACAACAACAGGCAGATAGATAGATAGATAGACAGACAGATAGATAGATAGATAGATAGATGGATGGATAGGCAGTGGAAGACAGGAGTGCCTGCCGTGCTCTGGTCCAGGGGGCCACGAAGAGTCGGACACGACTGAACGATTGAACAACAACAATAATAATTTATTATTTATACCCTGCCCCTCTGGCTGGGCTTCCCCAGCCACTCTGGGCGGCTTCCAACAGAATATTAAAATACAATAATCTATTAAACATTAAAAGCTTCCCTAAACAGGGCTGCCTTCAGATGTCTTCTAAAAGTCTGGTACTGTAGTTGTTTTTCTCTTTGACCTCTGCTGGGAGGGCGTTCCACAGGGCGGGCGCCACCACCGAGAAGGCCCTCTGCCTGGTTCCCTGTAGCTTGGCTTCTCGCAGGGAGGGAACCGCCAGAAGGCCCTCGGCGCTGGACCTCAGTGTCTGGGCTGCACGGTGGGGGGTGGAGACGCTCCTTCAGCGTCTACTGGGCTGAGGCCATTTCGGGCTTTCAAGGTCAGCACTAACACTTTGAATTGTGCTTGGAAACGTCCTGGGAGCCAATGTAGGTCTTTCAGGACCGGTGTTATGTGGTCTCGGCAATTACTTATGAAAATAATCGATGAAGGAATGGATATGAAACACCCCAAGCGGTGATTACTCACCAGCAAACATCATCATATGTTGGAGATTGGTCCCGATCTTGTTTCTTCTCCCCAAATTAAGCAGGAAAGAGAGGGGGTAAATGTTTGCAGCTCTCCCCAGGAATACAGCCAGCTAGATTTGAGCACACATTAAGGATTTTTCACCCCTTGTTGACAGGCTTGCAAATATTAACATGCAATAGCTGACACTAAAGTTTACATTTAAAAACGGTGGGTTACCCATTAGGGTGGGTCATAAAAAAATTTTTTTTGAAAATGTTTCCTCCCTTGATCTTATCTCAGGCGTATGGTATAAACATAGTTAAATTTCAAATTGGGGACAAATCGGTTAATAGGTAGACCCTGCTCCTACAAATTGACATTTTGCCTCCCCACGAGTGATAAAAACATAGGAATTGGACTCATTTAATTCTCAGTATGTTAAATTGTGAACTAATCAACATAAATTGTAGGTTTGATGTAGAGCAATCCTAGTTGCATACTATTAGGAGTGGCGTTGTATTGTTTATGTTTAGTACACCGTTTGCTTAATTGTTCCATCTAATTTTTTCCAAACCATTGGTTTTTCATGTACATTATCAACATGTTTTATCTTAAATAAATATTGCAGAAAATAATAGTATGCAACTATGATTGCTCTACATAAAACCTACAATTTATGTTGATTAGTTCACAATTTAACATACTGAGAATTAAATAAGTCAAATTCCTATGTTTTTATCACTCGTGGGGAGGCAAAATTTCAATTTGTAGGAGCAGGGTCTAAATATTAACCGATTTTTCCCAAAATTGAAATTTAACTATTTTAATTCCATACGCCTCAGATAAGATCAAGGGAGGAAACATTTTCGAAATTTTTTTTTTATGACCCACCCCATTACCCATGTTCCTACTGCGCAAGAAAGAAGAGCTTTTATCCCAACAGTGACAAAAAAACAAATAACCATGCTAAGAAGGAGAACCAGTGGCCTTCAGAAAGCACGAGAACCTCTTGCAATCCCAAACTAGCAATTTTAGAACTGCAAAAAAAAGCAAAACCTGACTGCTGAGAAGCAATCTGCTCAGACACCCCAGCCATAACACCCAACATGGATTGGACCACTTCTGAGCACGGGAACATAGGAAACTGCCTTTTATGCAGACCCTTGCAGAGCCAGGCAGAGGCCCGGGCCAGGTAGATAATGTGCCCCCCCCTTTTTTTTACCCTGGGGATCTCCGATAACGTAATTTTTAAATCATGTATTATAATTTTAAATACATCTTACAATAAATACATTATTCATTTTAAAATGTATTATACAATTTTTAATCGTTCAAAAATCTATTTAAAAATCTATTTTTAAGTCGACAACTTTGACTATTATTTATGATCTTCTACTCTTAAAAAAAGATGTATGCTTGTGAGAAAGCCACTATTTCTTTAAAAAAACATGGTTTCCACCAAATTTTATCCTCATTGAGCTATATGTACTCCTCGGGTGTAAGTAATATTCCTGGCCTAGTCAACAAAAGTTTTAAAACTGGCCACATCTTCAATTTTTCGTTTTCAAAAAAAATTCAGCGATAAGAAAGCCAACACACTTATCTTTAAGTTAAAGGTAAAGGGACCCCTGACCATTAGGTCCAGTTGTGTCTGACTCTGAGGTTGCAGCGCTCATCTCGCATTATTGGCCGAGGGAGCCGGCGTACAGCTTCCGGGTCATGTGGCCAACAGGACTAAGCCACTTCTGGCGAACCGGAGCAGGTCACAGAAACGCCGTTGACCTTCCCACTGGAGTGGTACCTATTTATCTACTTGCACTTTGACGTGCTTTCGAACTGCTAGGTTGGTAGGAGCAGGGACCAAACGACGGGAGCTCACCCCGTCGCGGGTATTCGAACCGTCGACCTTCTGATCCGCAAGCCCTAGGCTCTGTGGTTGAACCCACAGCGCCACCCGCGTCCCCATCTTTAAGTTACGCGTGGTTTAAATTTTGGGCAAACAAGATTTCAAACAAAAACTCAACTTTTAATAGCATGAAAAGCATGGCCCATCACAAACACTTGACTTGACTATGACCTTACTTGCTTACCGAGGGCGTCTTCACAATCCCTCACCTCTCCAACACAAGCAGGTGAGCGACTGTGAAGATGCTGACTGCGGCCCCCTTGGGAATCGGAGGCCCGGGCCAAGTGGCCCATATGGCCCACCCTCGGTCTAGGGCTCCTTTTATGTAGTCAGGCCATTAGCTTGTCTAGCCTAGCAATGCTGGTGACTACCAGCAGCAGCCCTCCGGGAATCCAGGCACTGGATTTCTCCCCGCCCTACTGTGAGAGGTGTGTGATGTCTTCTCAAGAGTAGGCATCCACGCACGCTTCTTGCTAAACTCATAGCTTTATTTACAGCGTTAAACGTTACAGCGTTCAAACTTCATCATCCGTCTCACATATACAGAGGAATCCTCAAGATGTGAGCAATTGCATCTAGTAATAAGAACTCTTCACTGTATATTTAAGAAGATAGATGAGATATCTACCCATCTATCTAAGCTTCACCAGAAAATTGAGGATTTTAGACCAAAACCCCAGCAAAGCGATGTAGTAGCCGGGGAAAACCGCAATCGAACAACACTGCCAATAAACATCGGTGAAACTGTGGTTAAATATATCTGGAATAAAAACCTGGGCCAGCAATCTCTGACCTTACAAGCCAGGAAAATATGCCTCACCATCCGAGCTGAAACCACAAGATGGAGGACCTTGGGAGAAGCCAAGGAATCCCTTAGAGCCCTCCTAAAAATTGAGAACTCTCAGGTTGACCTATATGCAGTGCTTCCTTTAAATCAACAAGGTAGACCCTTGAAAGTAATACCGTGTTTCTCCTAAACTAAGACACCGTCTTATAATCTTTTTATCCTCCAAAAAACACAGTATGGCTTATTTTCGGGGGGTGTCTTATTTTTATTACCGTGTTTCTCCTAAAAAACCAAGAAAAAGCCACACACAAAAAAGCAGAGGATTATCTACCGCTAAATGGTTCTGCCAGATCGGTACCTTGGACTGCTGCTGCTGCTGGCTCCCGGTGGATCGGGGAGCCACTGGCGCGTGCTGCGGTTGCCGCTGGGTCCCAGCCACTCAGGGCTTCGCGCGGCGCGCTGCTGCTGGCTCCCGGTGGATCGGGCCTCCACGCGCTGTGCGCTGCAGCTGGGTCCCGCTGGATCGGATCCAAGTGGCGTGTGCTGCTGCTGCTGGCTGTGTCCTGCTGGATCGGGGCCCCACGCGCTGCGCGCTGCTGGGTGTTTAGGCAGGGCTGCAGCAGCATCCGGTTCCAGGCGCCAACTTCCTCTTCCTTGCCGCCCTCCAGAGATACCCGAGATCACTACCGGTACCCGGTACGTCTTATTTCCGGGGTACGCTTTATATTTTGCGACCCCTTGAAAATCCTGCTATGCCTTATATTTTAGGTATGTCTTATATTATGAGAAACACGGTATTAGCTTTCTATTCCACAAGGATTCCATCCATGATTATTAGGCGGAAAACGACCTTGGCCAGGGTGGATATTATACCAACGAGAGTCTTCACAGACAATATGATCAAAAACCCTGGTAATTAGATCTCGGGGCAACCTGACCCCATTCACTGTAAATCCAGCGGTACCCGATGAAGACAATAGGTCAGCCTCCGATGTTTCTGGAACGCTTCATAGACCGCCGACTCAGCATCCCTTGCAGACTTACTCTTGTGGAGACAACTGGCTGTCTTCTCCCGTCTCTTCTGAGTCAGATATCCGGAGTGGGGGGCTGACGGCTCCGCCCCCAGCATAAGAGCTTCGGGAAACCGAAGCGCCGCCTGCCTTCCTTCCGCTTCCACGATCTGGACCTGAGCAGGGTCGCGCTGGTCGCTTCCCCCATGCTCCCATCCTGAACGCTGGGCGGCTCTGCTCCTCTCCGTCCACCTCCACTTCCTGTCCCCTGCTTTCCGGTTGCTCTGGGGCTCTGGTGGTATCCTCGAGCCCCACTCCTCCTTCCTGCTGATCCGGTGCTTTAGCTTCATCCCAGAGCCTGAGCACCTCTTCTGGTGCCAGCGGAGCTCTGGCCTCTCCCCAGAGCCCCTCCTCCATCTGGGGCGCTTGGGTTTGCGCCTCCCCACTGCTGCCTGACTCCCCTGTGAGTCGCTATCCGATCTAAACTCCTTCCGTTGCCTCCAACTGCCTGTACCTTCCGACCCTGCCTTGGGAATGGACCAGTCCCGGACACCTACCTGGGGACGCAAGGAATTGAACCGGGGACCCTTCTGCATACGGAGCTGGCGTTGCGCCACTGAGCCACGGCCTTTCCCCAGAAAGCTTTAAGCATGCTGAATTCTTGTCAGAAGGCCCAGAGCTTCCATCAAGCACTCTGTGCCAGAGGTGTAGCAAGCCCCGGTAGTACCCGGGGCGGAATTTGTTTTGCCACCCCCCCACCACTTTAATTTTAAATTTTTTTTAAAAAAAATTAAAAAGTGTCACCCCCCTCTGAGGGTGCCACTTTGTGAGGTGTGTGTGTGTGTGTGTGTGTGTGTGTGTGTGTGTATTATCTCTTTTTTTTCAAGAAAGTTAAAATAAAAAATAATTTAAAAAAATGATAAAAATTAAAAAAAAATAAAAAGTGTCACCCCCCTCTGATGGCGCCACTTTGTGAGGTGTGGGAGGTTGTGTGTGTGTGTGTATTATCTCTTTTTTTTCAAGAAAGTTAAAATAAAAAATAATAAAAAAATGATAAAAAAAAAATTAAAAATAAAAAAAATAAAATAAAAAGTGCCACCCCCCAAACGGCTCAGGAAAAGCCCGAGGGGTAGCCGTGATACTTAGTAGAGACTTGAACTTCGAAGCCACAACAGTCCTAAAAGATAAAAAAGGCAGATTCATCTTCGTTAAAGGGACACTAGATGGCAGAACCAAACTGACAATCGGCTCTATATATGCCCCAAACTCAAAACAACTAGAATTCTTTCAGAAGACACTAAACAAGTTCCTCTCCTTCTCTGAAGGGGAAGTAATCCTAGGAGGCGATCTCAACCTAAATATGAAAGGCATATCCTTGAAAAACATCCACCCTACAACCTCAGGGGTAACCTTCCTCAAAAAGAAACCCCCAACAACTAGGGATTCTTACAAGCTACTAAAGATGCTAAAAAACAGGGGTCTCTATGATATTTGGGGTGAGCAGAATCCAAGAGATACCAGCCATACATTCCAATCTGCACGTCACGGCACGGTATCCAGACTGGACAGCATTTTACTTACACAGGGTCTGATCCCTTTAGTAAAATCGTCAAACATAGGCAACATCCGAATCACAGACCATGCCCCAGTAGAAGTCACAATTAAAATTGGAGTAGGAACACAAACCACCCCATTATGGTCCTTCAGTCCCATCTTAACTACTAATAAACAAATTCGAGAAAGTCTCACCAAAACTCTCCAAAACTACTTCAAAGAAAACGACGTAGACAATATAATAACCCCCCTCTTATGGGACGCAATGAAAGCGGTTACTAGAGGAGCATGCATAAAAGAGAAAACACTCCTTAAAAAACAAACCTCCTCTAAAATTAACGAGTTAGAACAAGACATCACCGCCCTCTCGTCACGGTACAAACAAACAGGATCTAAAAAACTCCTTCAACTCATGGAACAAAAAAGAAGAGAAATAGACTCCCTAGAAATCAACAAAACAATGATCAACATTTTATACTCTAAACAGCGTTTCTATGAATACGGAGGGAAAAACTCCAGACTACTGGCAAATAGATGTAGGAAGAAGGCACTCAAAGCAAGAGTGCACTGCATCACCAAAAAAGATGGCAGCACAACATTCTCCCCCGAGGAAATTTCTTCAGAATTTGCAGATTTCTATTCCAACCTATACACCTCCCGCAATCCACCTGAAAAGGAAATCAGAGAATTCCTAACAGGACTGACCATGCCTACACTGACTGATGAGGAACGGGAATTTATGGACAGTCCTATCACCCCAGAAGAAATAGACACGGTCCTCAAAAACTTGAAACCACACAAAGCCCCAGGCCCAGACGGCTTTACAGCGGAATTCTACAAGAAGTTCAAAGAACCCCTGATACCCTACATGACACGTCTATTCAATGACATCATGAAAGGAGGGCCCATTCCCGGAACCTGGACCCTCTCCAAAATAGTCTGCATCCCGAAACCACTGAAAGACGGTCTCAAAGTAGAATCATACCGTCCGATCTCATTAATAAACCAGGACTATAAGATATTCACATCAATCTTGGCCAACCGCCTGAAAATATTCTTGTCCAAATTAATTGCCCCAGATCAGACTGGCTTCGTCCCTGGCCGTAATATAACAGACCCCATCAGGAAACTACTGAACTTAATTGAAAACAGTAAGACAACTAAGCTCCCATTGACAATTATGTCCCTAGACATCCTCAAAGCTTTTGATTGCTTAGAGTGGAAATATCTATTAGCAGTACTAACCAGCATGAAATTTGGCCCCAACTTCCTACAAATCCTCAAACAAATATACTCCCAATCCTCAGCAAAATGCAGAATCAATAACCTGGACTCAAATACCATAGCAATCCAAAGAGGCACGAAACAAGGATGCCCACTGTCTCCTTTCTTATTTATCCTGGCTCTGGAACCCCTAGCAATCCGAATCCGAGCAACCACAAGCATCAAAGGAGTGGAAATAAAAGGTAAAACCTATAAATTAGGGCTTTTTGCAGATGATCTAATGATCACGACACCTGATCCCTTAAACACAGCACCCTTTCTAATTAGAGAACTCAACACACTTGCAACGGTGTCGGGCCTACAAGTAAATTTTGCAAAATCAGAAGCCATGTGCTTCCACACCCCTCCTCATATTCAAAGAGAACTCACTAACATCACCAAGATAAAACTCTGTCATACTAAATTCAGATATCTAGGGGTACAAATAACCAAAAACCTCAATAAATTATACCTCCACAACTACAAGCCCCTGTGGCAACAAATAAACAAAGACTTAAAAAGATGGAACAACATGAATTTCACTCTCTCGGACAAAATAGCCATGATCAAAATGATCACCCTTCCTAAACTAACCTATCTCTTCCAAACCCTCCCAATCTGGATTCCTCCAACCCAACTCCGCAAGTGGCAGAGAAGGCTACACTCTTTTATCTTTTCACACAAAAAACCAAGAATAAGCATCAAATACCTACACCTCCCCACCTCAGAAGGAGGATGGGGAATCCCCAACATAGAAACGTACTACAATGCCAACCAAATACGCCATATAATACCATACATACTAGAAGATGAGACAAAACAGTGGATACACTTGGAGAGGGACACAATTGATAATATCTGTACTACAGCATACCCACTCCTCCCAAACAAACTAAGAAAAATCCCCACAACACTTAGTAGGTACACACAAACCATGTTCAAAACGTGGAAAACAGAAACAAGCAAACTACCCTCAACCCCATCCCCACTAATTCCCCTAGTCCATCACCCATTATTCTACCATGCAGCACAGAACCTCCAAATAAAAACCTGGCAAACAAAAGGCCTATATCACTTAACAGACTTCTACAAAAATAACAAACCCTTGTCAATACAGGAAATACAGGACAAATTAGAAGACACCCAAATGCCCTGGTTAGCACAACACCAAATACACGCCTTCTTAAACAATCCAGCAGTGAAATCAGCAGCAACTAGACCTCTGATGGCCCTCGAAAATCTCATCCTAACGACAAAGGGACAAGGCAAAGGAATGGTATCCGCAATATATAAAATACTGCGCAAAGATCCTACAAACTCCCTAGAAGCAATCAAAAAACAATGGGAGGCCGACATAGGCTATGAAATCAACCCCACCCAATGGACCAGAATGTGGTTTAAACCACCCTTTAAATCCATATCAACGAAAAGAAAAGAACTCGCCCTAAAACTAACCTACAGATGGTACCTGACACCAAGAAAATTAGCGTTGATATGCCCAGGAACCTCACCAAAATGTTGGAGAGGATGCATCTCCACAGGTACATACCTCCATATGTGGTGGGAATGCCCTGAAATTCAACGATTCTGGACAACAATCATGCAAGAAATAGCTAAAATAACCAAACAAGTTCTAGAAATCACCCCCGAATTGGTCTTGCTAAACATCTTCCAAGACAACAACGCCCACTCACAACACAAAGAACTCATCACCCATCTACTCTCAGCAGCCAGAAACATCATTACCAGGCACTGGAAAGACCTGTCAGGAGCAAACATGGACCAATGGTACCAAGTAGTATGGGAAACAGCCCTTCTAGAAAAACTAACCAATAAGCTGAAACTGACACGGGGACAAACAGAAGAAGACACCTTCATCCCGGTATGGCTCCCCTTCATCACATACACAGCCCAAATAGACAATGACAGAAATCTACCGGCAGCATACAAATCAATTTGGCTAACCTAACCAAAAACACTCACCCACCCCTCTCACACAGGAAACCAAAGATCACCACAGCCTACCACAAATGAACAATCACACCCTACACCAACCCTGACCTCTCTCACCACTAAAAGAGCACAAGCAAACAACAGAGAACCTACACAAAAGACGCTGACACTCAACTCTGCATATATTAAGTAAAATAGAAATACCGCCACCCCATCCTACCCATCTCCCCATCCTACCCACACCTCTCCCCCTTCTCTCCCTAATGTCTCAACAAATGAAACTGCTGTATAAAAATGTTAAACAATGCATATACCTTTACAAATCAAGAATATCCTTAATTTAAAAAATAAATAAATGAATGAATGAATATATGGAAGATAACTATAAAGCTGAAAACACTGGCAGCACCATGATAATTTCAACAGAGTAAATAATTTTTGATGGCTGTAAAAGTGGGAAACTGATTTGCATGGAAAATATGCGGGAATGATATGTAACATGAAGGAGAAGAAGGGCAGTCATTGGTTATTTTAAAGTTTGTAAAATGTTTATTTTGAAATGTAAAATTGAAAAATTTAATAAAAATTATTATTAAAAAAAAAAAAAAGTGCCACCCCCCTCTGATGGTGCCACTTTGTGAGGTGTTGTGTGTGTGTGTCTATTATCTCTTTTTTGCAATGAAGTTAAAAATAATAATAATAAAATGTAAAAAAAATTAAAAATTAAAAAAAAAAGTGTCACCCCCCTCTGGGGTGGAACCTGGGGCGGCCCGCCCCCCCGTTGCTACGCCCCTGATTTCCTGCTTATGGTGGAACGATATGCTCCCAGGCTGCAGGCGTCTGTCCCCACCACCTCTCTTTCCCTTTCCTTTTCCATTCTGTTATCCTACGCAACTTACGCTGTTGTGATTTATATCGGAGGTTTCTCCCCATTCCATATCTGTTGATTGGGGAGGTGGCAAATTGCAACTTCTACTCTTCTGCAATCAAAGGATACGAAAGCTCCCACTACAAATGTTGGATTAAACACATGATTCTGGAAGGTGAACAGCGTAAGGCCCATGTAGGAGAAGATGAAGTTTTCAGCCAAGAAATTGAGGAGCTCAAACAACTACAGTAAAAAAACAAACACACACGCACACACACAAGGGAGAGAGAAGGAATATCAATTATAGCTTTGACACATGTCAAGATAGTATAGAAAACACCAAGTATGTCCATAAGTGAAATGTCTGGGCAGGGAATTTCTTTGGAGAAAAAAGAAAAAAAGATGAGTTTATGATTTCTGGCACAATACCGGTAGTTTGTGATTACTTTAAGCCAGGGGTCAGCAATTTTTTTCAGTAGGGGGCCGGTCCACTGTCCCTCAGACCTTGTGGGGGGCCGAACTACATTTTTTTGGGGGGGGGGAATGAACAAATTCCTATGCCCCACAAATAACCCACAGATGCATCCTATATAATAATCTCCCTGTGTCCCTGCGTCCACCGTCCATGTGTCAGTGGAATTGGCCAACTACGCATGCGCTCCACTGACACAGAGATTGGAGCGCAGAGAGGAGGAGGAGGCTGATTGGTTGGAGCGCAGCACGAGCCTCCGAAGCTCTCCGCTTCAAACGCCGCCGCCACCGCTCCTACCGCCTCCTCCTGCTCCGGGGCCAGAAGCCGCAATGGCGGGCGCTCCCCGCGCGCTGCTGCTTCTCCCCCTCCCTTCTTTCTCCCCACCTCAGCCGCCCGTGGCGGCGGCGGGGAGGGCGGCCGTCGCCGGGGCTGCCGGCGGGGCAGCGGCAACAGGCGGCTCCACCATGGCGGTGGCTTGGCCGGCTGAGGCGGGGAGAAGGAAGGGAGGGGGACAACTGCATATTGCGCCTCGGGTCCCAGTCGCCGCCGCTAACGCCCATTATTAATGGGCTGAATTCAACTAGTTTTCAATAAAAGGACATGTTCTACTCATGGGCCATTCCATTGTCACGGGTGGGACACTTGGACCATGTTTTTTGGTATTCACACATGTGTAACAATGTAAATATACATAAAAATTAACAACCAAAATTTAAACTATGTTCTTAATAAGATACTGAACATTTTACTAATTTTTAAATTATTTTTATGGATATTTTTGACAATTTTATTAAATGTTAAAGTATTGTCACGGGTGGGGCAAAAAAAGGACATGGAGCTTGAGATAAGTTTGATTTATGGAAAAACTCTGTGAGTTGGGAGGTGAATCAATGATAAACTCAGCATATCTGTTTAAATCCATGTTTCTTGGTTACAACTATCCAATCAGAAATTAAGTTTAAGAAATTTAACGATACAAAATTAAGGGAAAAATGCTGTGACGGGTGGGACAATCATCAGAAAACCTTTAACTTGAACACTTCTGTGAAGGCTACGTGGGTGGACTTTTGAATAGAAGGTCCATAAACTGAACTTCTTTTGTCTTTAGCTTTAAAAAAAAATGGTTAGACTGCACGTTTGGAATCTGTTTAGGTAATGAAACTATAAGTAAAAGAAGTATATTTTAAAAAATATTTTTTCTTCTTATCAGGCTCATTTTTCATGGAATGGCCCTCATGTCAAAGCACCAGGCAAAACACAAATCACCCAGAGATGCATCCTATATAATAATCTTGCTGTGTCCCTGCGTCCAACTTCAACTTTCTGTGTGTCACGGAAGTGCGCTACTGCGCATGGCACACAGGGACGCAGGGATTGGAGAGGGGGGCGTGTCCGGAAGGCAGCGGCGGCGCATGCGCGTTCTCAGTTGCGCCAGCGCCGCTGCCTCGCACGGACATGGCGAGGCTGCCGAGGCCCACTGCGGGGGGAAGCGCCGCTCCCGCCACTCCCGCCGCCGCCTTTACTGCTCGCCAAAGCGCGGGGGAAGCCGGCCGCACACCTCCAGCGCCCAGCTGGGGCCACTGCTGCAAGCGGCCGGCCGTGCGCGCCGTCTCCACCACCGCCCTCTTCTCTTCCCCAAAGGGAAAAGCGCGGGGGAAGGCTTCCCCCCTCCTTGGCCTGAGTCGCTCAGCGACCCGCCACCGCGTTCCTCTCATGCATCGCCCGCCTACAGCTCCGCTCCTCCCACAGACCCGCCACCAGGCCCTGCTGGTGCAGCAGCAGCAGCGCTAGCCGGGAAAAGCGTCTACCTTCAGGAGGCGACGCAGACGCGCAGCCTGGGACGTCACGGGACCGAGAAGCGCCCCCACCCGCCCTCCCTCCTGCCCGGCTCTTCTCCTGCACGGCTGGAGCCGCTGAGGGAGCTGGGCGCGCGCGGCGGTGCCGGCCTCCGAGGAGGCGTCCGGGGTTGGGGGGCTCCCCGGTTTCCCCGCGCTCAGCCTCCTCCCTCCGCAGCGGCTGGAGCGCAGCCGCGGCTGTGCCCCCCGCCCCGCATGGCGCGCGCGTGTGCTGCTGGGCTAGCGCCCGTTATCTCAATGGGCTTCAATTCACTAGTTGTAAATAAAAGCACACATTCTACTCATGTAAAGACACATTGATTCCTGGACCGTCCGCGGGCCGCATTTAGAAGGCGATTGGGCCAGATCCGGCCCCCTGACCTTAGTTGACCTACCCATGCTGTAAGCCATCCTATGCCCAACACATAGTCAACACAATCAAAAAACTAAAAAGAATTGCAGTGATGCAGGTTAGAACAGAAGTTTTCAAGTAGAATTTAAAAAAGAAAAACCGTAAAAGGCACCCAAACTACTGGATGTCTGGTGTTTTGGTGGGTTCATGAAAATGGATGGTGCGGAAGAGAGAACATTTAAAACCTATTAAGGAGAATGAAATTGGATGATGAAGGGGCAGCGGGACCCACAGGTCGCCACTTGGACACCCGAGGACTCACCTGTTTAGTTCTGTGCTGGGACTCAGTGGACAAGTTGTTGTAAGTATAATGGGCCTGAGTGATGCCACAAAACAGCACAGCTACAACACCTGGGGGCAGAGAATTCTATTAAAACTGGCACAAAGTACATGGAACGGAGATGTGTTTCAACCAGTACTGCAAACATGGGCTTTTCTGTTGGACGGAGCTTCTTTCCCAAGCAGGATGGCATAGAAACAGTCGACTGGGCACGTCTGGGCTGGCAGAACCACAGGAACTCAAGCGGCTGTCTTACTTTGAGTCAGGTTGCTGGTTTAAGGGGGTGGGGGAATATACACCGGTTTCACTGCAGGCTTCTGTGCCACACCAAGTATGTCAGAAAAAGGAGATACCTTTATATAATAAATAATGGGAGACTTCCAACTCCCCCAATCCTATATAATAAAGTGGCTGTGTCCCTGCGTCCAACTTTCCGTGTGTCACGGAAGTGCGCTACTGCGCATGTCCGACACGGACGCAGGGATTGGAGCAGGGGTTGGAGAGGGGGGCGTGTCCGGAAGGCAGCGGCGGCGCACGCACGTTGTCAGTTGCGCCAGCGCCGCTGCCTCGCACGGACATGGGGAGGATGGCTTCCTGCTGGGGTGCCCCTGTCCGCCTGCGCTCACCCGCTGCCGCCGCCTCCGAGGCTGCTGAGGCCCACTGTTCGGGCTCCGGCTCGGGCTGCTGTTCCGGTGCCCCTCCGCGAGTCACCCCCTCCCGCGGGCGCTGCCGCTCGCCGGCCCGCCGCTCCCCGCTCGCCCATCCCGCCGCTCGGCTCCTCCGGCCGCTGCTTCTTCTCCTCCCGCACAGCCCCTATGTTCTAGCGCCCGTTATCAACTAGTATAATAATATCCCTGTGTCCGTGCGTACGTTCTGTGTGTCAGTGGAAATTTTCCACTGCGCATGTCGCAGACGGGCGCAGGGATTGGATGACAGGAGAGGGGGGGGTGTCCGAGAGGCAGTGGCGGCGCACGCGCGTCGTCATTTGGGGCAGCACCGCCGCCTCGCACGGAGCTCGCGCCGCTCTCCTCTCCTCAGGGCGCCGGCGGGGGCTCCGTCCTGTGGAAGTTGTGCGCTCTCTGCCTAGCGCCGTGGGGCGAGGCGGCGAGGGGCTGCGCGAGCCCGGCGGCCGCCAGGAGCTTCAAGGGCCGCGCGCTACAGGAGAGCTTTCCCGCCGCGGAATGGCCGCCCACTTGCCCGTGCGAGGGCGGACGGGGGGAGAGGGGGCGTGGGTATCTAGCGCCCGTTATGAACGGGCTAAATTCACTAGTACCTTTATATAATAGTAATGGGAGACTTCCAACTCCCCCAATATCTGATAGAACTCAAACTCTGCCAGGAATATAAGGTCCAACAAATTCCTCAGTTGCCTCACTGACAACAAGGGGATCATCTATCTGACTATTTAAGAAGAAGATTGACAAGCTGGAAGGTATGCAGAGGAGGGCAACCAAGATGATCAATGGTCTGGAAGCCAAGCCTGATGAGGAACGGTTGAAGGAGCTGGGTATGTTTAGCCTGGAGGAGACGGAGAGGAGATACGAGAGCCATCTTCAAATAGATTGAGGGCTGTCCCATGGAAGATGGAGCCATCTCTGCTGAGATTCCCTTCCAACTCTACACTGTTCCGATTCTAAGACCCTGTAGCTGTTATCCCCCACATCACATCAAGCAACCCAACACACACAGACAAGCAGGCAGGCCATAGCTTACCTGTAAAGCCACAAGCTTCAGCCAATAGAAAGGTGCTCCACGACATCAGGAAAAACAAGCCCGTCTCCAGCAGCTGGAACTCACGGAGTTTGGTGAACTTGGTGACGTGACAGAGGGGTTAAGGAAAAGACACAGCTGGGCTCCTCTGCGGATGAAAATATTCAGCAGGGGGAAATAGAGCGAGAAGCAAGTCATCTCCCAATTTGATTATACAGGCCCCGAAGGACAGTCATAGATGCATGTTGATTATATGCACTGTTACCCTGCTGATTCATTCTTTGCTAGGAAGTACAGTGGTACCTCGCCTAACGAAGATAATGCGTTCCGACGCGATCGTCGTTAGGCGAAAAAATGCGTTTGGCGAATCCCCATAGGAACGCATTGGGGAAAAATTCGTTAGTCGAAGAAATCCTATTCAAAAATTCGTTAGTCGAAGAAATCCTATTCAAAAATTTGTTAGTCGAAGAAATCCTATTCAAAGCGGCCGCGACGTCTTTTCTGAAGTCGAACAAATTCGTTTCCGGCGGCCATTTTGTTTTGCCGGAAGTCAATCGTTAGGCGAAAAAGACGTTAGGCGAGTTATTCGTTAGGCGAGGTACCACTGGATCAGGATCTTTTAGAAATAGCAAAAATAAAAACAACCCCACCCCCCCAGACTGATACCGGTAGTGTAATTTCTGAGTTTGGACCCAACATGCCAAAAATCAAGTGGTTATTACACCTAAGTCCCATTTCAATACACCAGCTTGATTCAAAATGGCTCCTGGAGTCCAAATATTGACAAAGACCACCACCACCTCCTCAAGAACCCTTGTGCTGAGTTTGGTGATGATATCTCAAGAGGAAGCCAAACATATGTCAAGAAATGTGCCAAGTGATGTTCTGGTCTGCCATCTTGATTCAAATGGTGTCCAGTAGGGTGGGCCATAAAAAAAACTTTTGGAAAATGTTTCCTCCCTTGATCTTATCCCAGGCGTATGGTATAAACATAGTTAAATTTCAAATTTGGGACAAATCAGTTAATAGGTAGACCCTGCTCCTACAAATTGAAATTTTGCCTCCCCACGAGTGAGAAAAACATAGGAATTGGACTCCTTTAATTCTCAGTATGTTAAATTGTGAACTAATCAACATAAATTGTAGTTTTTATGTAGAGCAATCATAGTTGCATACTATTATGAGTGGCGTTGTATTGTTTATGTTTAGTACACCGTTTGCTTAATTGGTCCATCTAATTTTTTCCAAACCATTGGTTTTTCATGTACATTATCAACATGTTTTATCTTAAATAAATCAATATTGCAGAAAATAATAGTATGCAACTAGGATTGCTCTACATAAAACCTACAATTTATGTTGATTAGTTCACAATTTAACATACTGAGAATTAAATGAGTCCAATTCCTATGTTTTTATCACTTGTGGGGAGGCAAAATTTCAATTTGTAAGAGCAGGGTCTAAATATTAACCGATTTTTCCCAAATTTGAAATTTAACTATTTTAATTCCATACACCTGAGATAAGATCAAGGGAGGAAACATTTTCCAAATTTTTTTTTTTATGACCCACCCTAGTGTCCAGTATCCTAATGGTGACAAAGTCTGCCATCCTTCCCCATGTCAGGAACCCTTGTGCTAGGTTTGGCGCTGAGTTTTATCTCAAGAGCCAGCCAAGCCTATGCCCCCAAAATGGGCAGTGTCACACCAAAACCACGTTTGTCTGCCATCTTGATCCAAAATGGTGCCTGGCACCTGAACTTCAACACAGACCCCCAACCCCACCTCAGAAAGCCTTGTGCCAAGGTTGGGGGCAGTACCATATCACAAAAGGTGGCTGAATCAATGACAAAACGCGGGCAAAGTCACATTTCAGCCTGCTATCTTGATTCAAAATGACACCAAAATTCAAGTTACACAAAAAAGGATACAAACAAGTGTTTTCCATATGTACTACCTCCCCCACCAATATCTATAATAATGGAAACAGAGCTCTTCGTATATGATCTTATCTTCCATTCCAGGATCAGAGGAAGCAAGCCCATTCCTTTCCAAGCAGAATGCCATTTTGTGCTCCCTGTTTCACCTGCGGCACCCAGGCTACATTATTTAAGGCTGCAGCATTATTATTATTATTAAAAACAAAAATAAAAAAATCCCTTCCCATAGCACCTTAGAGACCAACTAAGTTTGTTCTTGGTATGAGCTTTCGTGTGCATGCACACTTCTTCAGATACACTGAAACAGAAGTCACCAGACCCTTAGATATAGTGAGAGGGTGGGGAGGGGTATTACTCAGAGGGGTGGTGGGAATGGGTGACAGGCTGATAGCTGTGGTCAACCTGTTGACGACTGTTAACGACTGCAATTAGTCTTACAGGAAAAAGCAAGTTAAAGGTAGATAGCCGTGTTGGTCTGTCATAGTCAAAGCAAAATAAAATAAAAAAATTCCTTCCCGTAGCACCTTAGAGACCAACTGGAAAGAGAAGTTGCTGAATTGCAACTCATTACCAAGCTTCAAACCATGGAGAGACCTGATCTGAACAAAGACATTGGATTCTTATCTCATTATACATGACAAAGCTTTTTTAACCTTCTCACCCCTTGCTTTTTCCTGCAAGACCAATTGCAGTCGTTAACAGTCGTCAACAGGTTCACCACAGCTATCAACCTTTCACCCATTCCCACCACCCCTCTGAGTAATACCCCTCCCCACCCTCTCACTATATATAAGGGTCTGGTGACTTCTGTTTCAGTGTATCTGAAGAAGTGTGCATGCACACGAAAGCTCATACCAAGAACAAACTGAGTTGGTCTCGAAGGTGCTATTGGAAGATATTTTTTTATTTTATTTTGCTTTGACTATGACAGACCAACATGGCTATCTACCTTTAACTCTTGTTCAGTATTATGCTGAAGAAAAATGGTTCGAATTTGCAGAGACATGAAGCAGTTAGAAAGGCAAGTAACACTCATTGAACTTAAAGGATATCAAAGCAGTCACAACCCCAGTAGCTGCTCCCATGGCAAATGATCCACTGAAGATCCCCAGGAAAATCCCAATGGACTTGAACATTGCCGTTAAATCAAAAGTGTGGCTGTTGTCCCCTGCTGGTTGGTAGGCTACAATCGAGCTGGATGCAAACATACACAAAGGTTTCTTATTAGCATACCTTGCTGGGTATCAAGAGGCATTGCAGGGCAGCTGTGTGCACAGGAAAGTCCCGTTCAACATCAGGGCAACTGAAGCAGCCCACAGCAGAGAACAGCGTCTTAAATCCTATATAATAAAGTTGCTGTGTCCCTGCGTCCAGTCCGTGTGTCAGTGGAATTGCGCTACTGCGCATTAGGGTGGGTCATTAAAAACGTTTTTTGAAAATGTTTCCTCCCTTGATCTTATCTCAGGCGTATGGAATTAAAATAGTTAATTAACCCCTGGGAATTCCCGGTCAGGTTGGGGAATGCGACAAGCGACATGTCCCCCTGACCGTTCGCTCCGGCACACCGACCGGAAGTCTCCAAAAAAATTTTTTTATGACCCACCCTAATGCCCACGGTCAGGGTGTGTGGTGAACCTGCTGTGGCTCCCCAGTAAATGGCATTCAGAGGTGTGCTGCTTCGGGACACAGTTGGAAGCAGCAGTGCTTCTGAATGGCAGTTATAATAATAATAAATAATAATAATAATAATAATAATAATTAATAATAAACTTTTATTTATATCCCGCCCTTCCCAGCGAAACCGGGCTCAGTTGCCAGAAACCACAGGAGGGGAGAGGGTTCTTGTGCTCAAACTCGGCCTGCGCGATTCCTACAGGCGTCTTGGCTGGCCACTGTGAGACTAGATGGGACATTGGCCTGATCCAGCAGGCGCTTCTTGTGTTCTTATGACCTCGGGGTTCCCTATTCCTGTCAAAACTAGACACCCAAATTCCCCATTCTCGCCTGCACCCCTTTGATTGGAAAGGCAACCAAGCGTTCTCATGACTTTCCTTGCTCGTAATATTTAACACTAGTTGAAGTTAGCCCATTAAATAACGGGCGCTAGAGGTGGAGGAGGCAGGAGGAGGCCGAGCCCCAGGAGGAGGAGGCGAGGAGGCCCGGGTTGAAATCCCGCCTCAGCCACGGCGTCCTCCTTGGGCTGCTTCCCCCGTCGGGCGCTAGAACAGCGGCCGCTGGGGGCTGGAGAGGGGCTCCCTCCCCCTTCTTCTTTTTCCCTGGGGGCGGCGGTAGCGGCGGCGGTAGCGGCGGCGAGGATGGGGCGGCCCTCCTTGGCTTCCGGAGCACCGGCGCTCCGCTGGATGGGCCATCTCAGGCCGCTAGGCCTCGGAGCCGCGGGGATCGGGCTCTGCGTCCGTGCGAGGCAGCGGCGCTGGCGCAACTGACAACGCGCTTGCGCCGCCGCCGCCTCTCGGACACACACCCCTCTCTGCCCGCTCCAATCCCTGCGTCCGTGTGGGACATGGACATGCGCAGTAGGGTGGGTCATTAAAAAAAATTTCGAAAATGTTTCCTCCCTTGATCGTATCTCAGGCGTATGGAATTAAAATAGTTAAATTTCAATATTGGGAAAAATCGGTTAATATTTAGACCCTGCTCCTACAAATTGAAATTTTGCCTCCCCACAAGTGATAAAAACATAGGAATTTGACTCCTTTAATTCTCAGTATGTTAAATGGTGAACTAATAAACATAAATTGTAGGTTTTGTGTAGAGCAATCATAGTAGCATACTATTATGAGTGGCGTTGTATTGTTTATGTTTAGTACACCGTTTGCTTAATTGTTCCACATAATGTTTTCAATACCATTGGTTTTTCATGTACATTATCAACCTGTTTTATCTTAAATAAATATATATTGCAGAAAATAATAGTATGCAACTATGATTGCTCTACATAAAACCTACAATTTATGTTGATTAGTTCACAATTTAACATACTGAGAATTAAATGAGTCAAATTCCTATGTTCTTATCACTCATGGGGAGGCAAAATTTCAGTTTGTAGGAGCAGGGTCTAAATACTAACCGATTTGTCCCAAATTTAAGTTAGTTAGTTAACCCCTGGGAAGGGCGTCCCAGGGTCTCAGCAGTCCGGCTGAGCTTTCCACGCCGATCCTGCTCCCCGGGAGACCCGAGCAAGGGCTCCCGAGAGTGAGCGGGAGGCGGAGCTCCACGGACTTGACAACCCCGTCGGGAGAAGCTGTGAGGCCGTTCGCTCGGAGCGCGCTGATTCCTCCAAGAACAAGAACATGATTCGGACTGGAGATGTGAGTAAAAAGGCTTTAAATTAGGACTTAATCAGAGACCGGCTTGGGACGTTAACACGGAGGTCCGTCCCCTGCCATTGTGACACTGTAACAGAGAACTGATACCGAGGCATTTAAACTGAACTACAAGAGATACCCTGTAACAGTGAAACGATCCAGCTGTCACCCCTGGCCAGGGGGGTAGCTAATTGGATTTACAGTGGAATATTTTGAGTTGTGGATTTATTGGATGTATTGGATTAAATTTTGATATTTTGAATTGTGCAAGCCGTGCCCTGAAAGATGGCGGAGAATAGTGATGAAAATTGGTGGAAAATTTTAGAGGCATGGGAAGAATGCAGAGCGGAAATGAAACAGTGGAGTGCTGAAATTCGAGACTCCACTAAACAGATAAGACAACGTATACATGAAGTGGCGGCAAGGCCAGATGGCCAAGAGAAGGAGGAGGGGAAAGCCCACGTCAAGGTTAAACAGCAGGAGAAACAATCAACATTATCCAGCGGCAAGAAAGACTTTGTTAAACGTAAAAAAAATGGAGCTGTCAAACGACGAAAGGAGAAAAGGATGATGAAGAAATCCAGCAAAATTGGATGTAAAAAGAAGCAGCAAAAAGTGGAACTTGAGGACCAGACTGTACAGTGGGAGGTCTGGTCCCAGACTTCGGAAAGCAGCCTGCAAGAGACAACATGGATTTGGACTTTGGAACCAACAGGAGAGGGGTGATGTATATTAAGTACTTTATTTTGGAGTTTCAGGTGAAGACTACGGACTATGGACACGGCAAAGAATTGAACAAGGATTGAATAAGAGATAATATTATAGTTACATACCCAAGGACCGAGGGGAGATGGAAGGGTAATAAATATATGAAGTTGAATATAAGTATGCTGAGGAGAATTCTTGTCAATGTAATAACATAATAATATAATTGAAAATGTAATGAAATATGAAGTATGAATCTGTTTTGGAATTTGAATTTTTAACAAAATGGAAACAATGGGGTGGATGTGAGGAAGTCGTATGCAAATGTTAGAATAATGAATGTGACCTGGCCTGGAATAGGGCCAGGCGAAAATTGTAAAATCAATAAAAATTATTTGGGAAAAAAAAGAAAAAAAAATTTTTTTGAAAATGTTTCCTCCCTTGATCTTATCTCAGGCGTATGGTATAAACATAGTTAAATTTCAAATTTGGGACAAATTGGTTAATAGGTAGACCCTGCTCCTACACATTGAAATTTTGCCTCCCCACGAGTGATAAAAACATAGGAATTGGACTCCTTTAATTCTCAGTATGTTAAATTGTGAACTAATCAACATAAATTGTAGTTTTTATGTAGAGCAATCATAGTTGCATACTATTATGAGTGGCGTTGTATTGTTTATGTTTAGTACACCGTTTGCTTAATTGTTCCATCTAATTTTTTCCAAACCATTGGTTTTTCATGTACATTATCAACATGTTTGATCTTAAATAAATAAATATTGCAGAAAATAATAGTATGCAACTATGATTGCTCTACATAAAACCTACAATTTATGTTTATTAGTTCACAATTTAACATACTGAGAATTAAATGAGTCCAATTCTGATGTTTTTATCACTCGTGGGCATAGGGACCAGGTGGCGCTGTGGGTTAAACCACAGGCTTGCTGATCAGAAGGTCAGCGGTTCGAATCCCTGCGACGGGGTGAGCTCCCGTTGTTCGGTCCCAGCTCCTGCCCACCTAGCAGTTCGAAAGCACGTCAAAGTGCAAGTAGATAAATAGGTACCACTCCGGCGGGAAGGTAAACGGCGTTTCCGTGCGCTGCTCTGGTTCGCCAGAAGCAGCTTTGTCATGCTGGCCACATGACCTGGAGGCTGTCTTCGGACAAACGCCGGCTCCCTCGGCCTATAGAGCGAGATGAGCACGCAACCCCAGAGTCGGACACGACTGGACCTGATGGTCAGGGGTCCCTTTACCCTTTACCTTTATCACTCGTGGGGAGGCAAAATTTCAATTTGTAGGAGCAGGGTCTAAATATTAACCGATTTTCCCCAAAATTGAAATTTAACTATTTTAATTCCATACGCCTGAGATAAGATCAAGGGAGGAAACATTTTCGAAAAAAATTTTTTATGACCCACCCTAGTGGGCATCCTGGCGCCACCAGGCAAACCACAATGGGGACCAGGTTGCTGGACTAGATGGACTTTGGTCTGATCCAGCAAGGCTCACCTTATAATGGACGCAAACAATGGGTTGTTCCTTTGAAAACCAGCAATGACTTGGTTTGGAGGTAGTTTCCCTTTTTCTGCACCGCTTACAGATCCTCCCCGTTACAGCTTCCTTGGCAGCACTGTGTGTTCCTAGAGGCATCTACCGCTGGCATGAAGGCTTCCCAGATGACATCCGTAGTGGCTCATGCGAAATGCCGCTTACCGTATTTTTCGCTCCATAAGACGCTCTTTTTTTCTCCTAGAAAGTAAGGGGGAATGTCTGTGCGTCTTATGGAGCGAATGTGTGATCCCTGGAGCTGAACTACCCAGGGGCATAAGCAAATCATGCTTTTTTTAAAAAAGAGAGAGAAGGGGGTGTTGAAAGGAAGCCCGCTGAGCAGCTGCTCAGCAAATGATCAGGGAGAGAGATAAGGGAGAGAGATTCCAGCCCCGCCCCCTTGCAGAGGGAGGCTGTTTCCCCAGTGACATGGGACTGGCGGATTAGATTATCTGTCTGGAAACTGTAGAAATGGCTTCCTGAAACTGCAGAACTGTGAGTTAAACCCCATAAAACAGGGTTTTTCCCCTTTGCAAAGTAAGCTCAACAACTTTGAGCTGATCCTCAAAAAAGGGGGCTTTTCTCCTTTGCAAAAGAAGCTGCAGAAATTTGAGCTGATCCACAAAAAAGGGGGCTTTTCTCCTTTGCAAAAGAAGCTGCAGAAATTTGAGCTGATCCTCAAAAAATGGGGCTTTTCTCCTTTGCAAAAGAAGCTGCAGAAATTTGAGCTGATCCTCAAAAAATGGGGCTTTTCTCCTTTGCAAAAGAAGCTGCATCAAAAAATGGGGCTTTTCTCCTTGCAAAAGAAGCTGCAGAAATTTGAGCTGATCCTCAAAAAATGGGGCTTTTCCCCTCTAAAAGCTAGGTGCGCCCTATGGTCAGGTGCGCCTTATAGAGCGAACAATACAGTACTTAAACTTTGAGAAAGACGACAGAGAACTTACGAAGACAGGACGATGGCAACTGCATCATTGAGGACACTCTCGCCAAACAGAAGGGCATATAGTTCAACGTCCACTTGAAGCTCGTGGAAAATGGCAAGTACAGTCACTGTCCAAGAAAACAAGAAAGGAAAGTTGAAAAATGAAATTCAGACCAACGGGCTCTTGCTAGAACTCTGTATTGTTACCAGCACCTTGAGGCAATCATTCTAAATTTCAGAAGGGTTTCTTCTGGGTCTTTTTTCATTTCCTGTGTATATCATAACCATTCATCTAAGTGAAGTACTCATAGCTCTTTGTATGAATTATCTCAGACATACTGACAGCAACCCTTCAATGTAGAGATGCCAGTATTGTTTTGCCCATGTTGTAGATGTGGAGGCTTATTTTTATCACATTTATATCCCAACTAGTAGATCTGATGCCCGTTAAAATAACGGGCGCTAGAAGGTTAGTCTGCCCTGCGCCGCCATAGCCTCGGCCCCGGCTGCCTTTGCCCTCGGAGCGTCTCAGAGCAGCCGCCGCCGCCGGCCACCTGCGCCCGCCCGCCCAACCGCCCCTTCCCGCGCGTCGCCTCACGGCCGCCGCTCCTCTGTCCCCTCAGCCATGTTCGCAGCCGCTCAGCTCATCCTCCCCAGCTCCGTGCGAGGCGCCGGCGCCGCCCCAATTGACGATGCACGTGCGTTGCCGCTGCCTCTCGGACACGCCCCCCTCTCCGCCCGCTCCAATCCCTGTGTCCGTGAGGCTCATGCGCAGTAGCGCAATTCCACTGACACACGGACTGGACGCAGAGACACAGGGACGTTATTATATAGTAGGGTGGGTCATAAAAAAACTTTTTCGAAAATGTTTCCTCCCTTGATCTTATCTCAGGCGTATGGAATTAAAATAGTTAAATTTCAATTTTGGGGAAAATCAGTTAATATTTAGACCCTGCTCCTACAAATTGAAATTTTGCCTCCCCACAAGTGATAAAAACATAGGAATTTGACTCCTTTAATTCTCAGTATGTTAACCTGTGAACTAATAAACCTAAATTGTAGGTTTTACGTAGAGCAATCATAGTTGCATACTATTATTTTCTGCAATATTTATTTATTTAAGATAAAACATGTTGATAATGTACATGAAAAACCAATGGTTTGGAAAAAATTATATGGAACAATTAAGCAAACGGTGTACTAGACATCAACAATACAACGCCACTCCTAATAGTATGCAACTATGATTGCCCTACATAAAACCTACAATTTATGTTTATTAGTTCACCATTTAACATACTGAGAATTAAAGGAGTCAAATTCCTATGTTTTTATCACTCGTGGGGAGGCCAAATTTCAATGTGTAGGAGCAGGGTCTACCTATTAACCGATTTGTCCCAAATTTGAAATTTAACTATGTTTATACCATATGCCTGAGATAAGATCAAGGGAGGAAACATTTTCAAAAAAAAATTTTTTATGACCCACCCTATTATATAGGATAGCTCAGGAGTACATTGTTTTCCTCCCATTTTACCCTCACAACAATGTGGTGATACAGATCAGACAAGCAGAGGGGTCATGCTCCCAGGTCAATCACTGAATTTTATGGCTGTGTTGGAATTTCAACCCAGATCTTGACACCACCACAGCGGTGACCCAGTTCCAGCCTTGACACCACCACACCACGCTGCCTCCTGGCATTCCAGTAATTTGAACTGGGGGTTTCTAGCTCATGCCAGTTCCTAACTCATATACTAGGTTGGCTGTTCTCTATATACGGTCTTTCTTTCTCATGAAAAAAGCCAGATCTTCCCCCAAAGACGAATGACTCCTCACATTATAAATCCACTACAAACATGTTAGGATTACTTCAGAAGTACAGTGGTCCCTCGACTTACGAAGTACTCGACATCCGTATTTTTCGACTTACGAATGAAAAAAGTGGCCGCATGCCTACGAATTTTTCGACATCCGAATGGAAATCGTTGCCGGTTTTAGATGCGGTTTTTTTGACTTACGAATTTTAGATGCGGCTTTTTCAACTGACGAATTTTTCCGAATATTTTTTCTCCCAATGCATCCCTATGGGAGAAAGTCGCTTTTTCGACTTACGGACTTTTCGACCTACGAATGTCCATTCGGAAAGGATTAAATTCGTAAGTTGAGGGACCACTGTACAGTTACTTTATGTATGTATGTATGTATGTGTATTTATTTTCCAAAGTTCTCCCTATTACTTGTATAGGCACTTGTTCCCAAGCACATTTTCTTCAGTGATGAAGGACCAATGCTAGGGGTTTTGGCGCCCTAGGTGAGGGGGCAGGGCACGTGACGTCATTGCGCATGACATACGGTGCCCCGCCCCCTGCCCGCCGGGCACCCCGCCGCGATTTTCGCCACTGGTTGGGGCAGCACCGGGTGGCGGCGGGGGGCAGGCTGGCCAGTGCCCCCTCCATTTTGGCACTCTAGGCAGTTGCCTAGTTCGCCTAAATGGACGCGCCGGCCCTGAGTACATATACGACTATATTTCCCCCCAAATTTTTAAAGTTTAAAATTGGGGGGTTGTCTTATACACAGAATGTTGCAATTAATTATTTCTTGATTTTGGGCTCAAAAAATAGGGGTCGTCTTATACATGGGAGCGTCTTATACATGGAAAAATACAGACTTAGGCATCTCAACTTAGTTTAGATTACCTAACGAAGCCAAGATGTGCACCCAAATGTGTTTTAGGGATTCAATTTCACTAAAGAGAGCTCACACAGACTTAGGCAAGTCTCAGGTAGCAGGGTGGATAAAAATCAATGATTTTTTTAAAAAAATCAAAAAAATCGTTTTTTTTATTTAAATCGGATTTTTTTTATTTAAATTGGATTTTTAAAATAAAATGCTTTTGAAGGAAAAATCTTTCTAAATATAGTCTTCTATTTAAGTTACATTGTAGTCCAAAGGCTATTCATCAGGAAAGAAGGATTTGTTTTAAGTTTATCAAGTGTGCTAAAACTCAGTCTAAGTTTTTTTTTAATGTTTAACCACATCAGTTAACAAACATGGATACATATGCTATCATGTTATTGTTTTAGTTAAATAAATTGTTTAAATGGTTATTAAGGAAATGATTATTTTTCTCCTTCCAATAAAGTACAGCAGAAAAGTTGTCCAAATATAAACAGTTAACTTATTAAACCTCACCATCATTTCATCATTATCTGTCTATGTATTTCTAGTAGTATAACCAAATCAGTAATCAAAGCAAAAAAAAAAAAATTTTTTTTTTTATTTTGCTTTGACTATGACAGACCAACACAGCTATCTACCTTTAACCAAATCAGTAATTTTTGATATAACTGTAAAAACTACTCTGAAAAATTATTATTCCAAAAATGAAACCTTCATATGGTTGTAAATATTAATGAGTCTTTCTGTAAAAAAAATATTTAAATCAAGTCTTACTGACTAGTGATTTAAATCGTGATTTAAATCAAATCCACGCTGCAGGTATGTAAAACTTTTCATACAATCTGAGAGCTCAAGTGCTCTTTGTTACCAATAACAGCCCCCCAAATCCCATTTGTTATCAATCAATAAAAAAAGCAGGGGGCAGGGAAGAAAACCCGAATCCTTTGGGCTGTCTGGCTTACAAGTAGCGCCTGCCCTAAGCCCAGGTTTGACAATCGGATTTGTTGCCACATTATGTGCTGGTGGCCAGGAACTTTAAAAGATTAGACAAATTGATGGATGTCAGGTATACTAAGCACTGCCTCTAGGAGCAGAACACAACTGGAACTGCCAGTTGCCATGGAAACACAAGCTGGAGGGGACCACGGCCCTGATGGGCTCGCTAGAGGAAACATCTGGCCGGCCACTGCGAGAAAAGAGGGTGGGCTGCCTTTGTGTCTGATCCAGCTGCGCTTTTCTTGTGTTCTTATGCCTGCCCATTCTCAACTTAAAAAAAACTATCTCCACTCTTAGATAATAAGAAAGGATTTGGATACACCATATCTAGATTTCAAAGAGAAATTGTAGATGATCCTAATAAACTCTTAAAGAAAACGTACAATTTATTAGTTAAAGGTAGATAGCCGTGTTGGTCTGTCATAGTCAAAGCAAAATAAAATAAAAAAACTCCTTCCAGTAGCACCTTAGAGACCAACTAAGTTTGTTCTTGGTATGAGCTTTCGTGTGCATGCACACTTCTTCAGATACACTGAAACAGAAGTCACCAGACCCTTATATATAGTGAGAGGGTAGGGAGGGGTATTACTCAGAGGGGTGGTGGGAATGGGTGAAAGGCTGATAGCTGTGGTAAACCTGTTGATGACTGTTAACGACTGCAATTAGTCTTGCAGGAAAAAGCAAGGGGGGAGAAGGTTAAAAATAGCTTTGTCGTGTATAATGAGATAAGAATCCAATGTCTTTGTTCAGACCAGGTCTCTCCATGGTTTGAAGCTTAGTAATGAGTTGCAATTCAGCAACTTCTCTTTCCAGTCTATTTCTGAAATTCCTTTGCAATAAGACAGGTACTTTGAGATCTTGTCTAGAGTGTCCTGGGAGATTGAAGTGCTCTCCTACTGGTTTCTCTGTCTTGTGATTCCTGATGTCAGATTTATGTCCATTTATCCTTTGGCGTAGGGTTTGGCCTGTTTGTCCAATATAGAGAGCTGAAGGGCACTGTTAGAGCCAGTGTGGTGTAGTGGTTAAGAGCGGTAGACTCTAATCTGGGAGACCGGGTTCGAGTCTCCACTCCTCCACATGCAGCTGCTGGGTGACCTTGGGCTAGTCACACTTCTCTGAAGTCTCTCGGCCCCACTCACCTCACAGAGTGTTTGTTGTGGGGCAGGAAGGGAAAGGAGAATGTGAGCCGCTTGGAGACTCCTTCGGGTAGTGATAAAGCGGGATATCAAATCCAAACTCTTCTTCTTCTTCTTCTTCTTCTTCTTCTTCTGTTGGCATTTGATGGCATACACAATGTTAGATGGTGAGCAATTAAATAGTCCTGAGATGGTATGTTTGATGTTGTTGGGGCCAGTAATGGTGTTGTCCGGGTGTATGTGGCAGCAAAGTTGGCATCTGGGTTTATTGCAGGCTCTGGTGCCAGTGTCTGTGTTAAGTCTGGTTGTAGTATTGTTGTGGGTGAGGAGTTGTTTAAGATTGGGTAGCTGTATGTAGGCGATGAAAGGTAGCTGTCTTATTGCAAAGGAATTTCAGAAAGAGACTGGAAAGAGAAGTTGCTGAATTGCAACTCATTACCAAGCTTCAAACCATGGAGAGACCTGGTCTGAACAAAGACATTGGATTCTTATCTCATTATACAGGACAAAGCTTTTTTAACCTTCTCACCCCTTGCTTTTTCCTGTAAGACTAATTGCAGTCGTTAACAGTCGTCAACAGGTTCACCACAGCTATCAACCTTTCACCCATTCCCACCACCCCTCTGAGTAATACCCCTCCCTACCCTCTCACTATATATAAGGGTCTGGTGACTTCTGTTTCAGTGTATCTGACGAAGTGTGCATGCACATGAAAGCTCATACCAAGAACAAACTGAGTTGGTCTCTAAGGTGCTACTGGTACAATTTATTGTTAGAATGGGAGACTATGATGTATAGATGACACATCACACCTGCTAAACTGTTTAAAATATATAGGACAGGAAGCCCTAACTGCTGGAAATGCCATGTGAAAGAGGGTAACTATTTTCATCTATGGTGGAATTGCGACAAAGTAAAAGTATTTTGGGAAAACATTTACAACGAGCTAAAAAAGCTATTTAAATACACATTCAGAAAAACACCTGAGGCATTTCTCTTGGGAATGGTGGGAGCGGATGTATTAAAGGAAGATCAAACGTTCTTCCAATATGCAATGGCAGGAGCAAGGTTATTGCTTGCCCAGGTATGGAAACAAGACAAGATACCAACCATAGCAGAGTGGCAGCAAAAGATAGTGGGCTATCTAGACATTGCAAGAATAACGGGAACAATCAGGCAACAGGACAGTGGTGTATTCCAAAGAGATTGGGGGAAGTTTCTGGAGAATATAGACAAATTATGTTAGACGATAAACAGGACCAAATGGGAACTCAATTTGTACCATTGGATTAGATGTCACATGTCAACGGAGGGGTAATTGATGTAAATCATGAACAGTGTTCATGAACCTTTTAATGAGGGTGAAAGAGGAGAGCGCAAAATATGGTATGAAGCTCAACATCAAAAAAACTAAGATCATGGCCACTGGTCCCATCACCTCCTGGCAAATAGAAGGGGAAGAAATGGAGGCAGTGAGAGATTTCACTTTCTTGGGTTCCATGATCACTGCAGATGGTGACAGCAGTCACGAAATTAGAAGACGCCTGCTTCTTGGGAGAAAAGCAATGACAAACCTAGACAACGTCTTAAAAAGCAAAGACATCACCTTGCCGACAAAGGTCCGTATAGTTAAAGCTCTGGTTTTCCCAGTAGTAATGTAAGGAAGTGAGAGCTGGACCATAAAGAAGGCTGATCGCCGAAGAATTGATGCTTTTGAATTATGGTGCTGGAGGAGACTCTTGAGAGTCCCATGGACTGCAAGAAGATCAAACCTATCCATTCTTCAAGAAATCAGCCCTGAGTGCTCACTGGAAGGACAGATCCTGAGGTTAAGGCTCCAGTACTTTGGCCACCTCATGAGAAGAGAAGACTCCCTAGAAAAGACCCTGATGTTGGGAATGGTTGAGGGCACAAGGAGAAGGGGACGGCAGAGGATGAGATGGTTGGACAGTGTTCTCGAAGCTACTAACATGAGTTTGGCCAAACTGCGAGAGGCAGTGAAGGATAGGCGTGCCTGGCGTGCTCTGGTCCAGGGGGTCACGAAGAGTCGGACACGACTGAACATCGATGGATGGATGGATGGATAGGCAGTGGAAGACAGGAGGGCCTGGCATGCTCTGGTCCAGGGGGTCACGAAGAGTCGGACACGACTGAACATCGATGGATGGATGGATGGATAGGCAGTGGAAGACAGGAGGGCCTGGCATGCTCTGGTCCAGGGGGTCACGAAGAGTCGGACACGACTGAACGACTGAACAACAACAATGAACAGTGTGAATCGAAACCCAACAACGAAATCAAAACGTGTGGATTGTAAAGGATTGTAACAACATGGACGGGCGTTATAAGAGAGGAAGTCTTGTATTCTCAAATTTTAAATGTATTGTATCTTTTTTCTACTTTATGTAACTAGTATGTAACTATTTAAAATCAATAAAAAATTAATAAAATTAAAAAAAATAGAATGGGAGACTAAAGATGAAGAGGTCAAATCTGTAATGATTAAATGGGCACAATATATAGGGCACAATATACAAATGGAAGATTGAGAAAAATTATGGAAAGTCAACTTAAAATGTACTGACTGTACTGTATATTGTTAAAAGAGAATTATATGAAAAGGATGTATTGATGGTATATCACACCTGTGAAAATGGCAAAAATGTATAGAACATGCTCTAGTAAGTGCTGGAAATGTGAAGAAAAAAAAGTACATTTTTTCATATGTGGTGGAATTGTAAAATAATTAAAAATTACTGGGAAGTGATTTATAATGAAATAAAAAAAGCTTTTTTATTACGCATTTCAGGCAAAGATCTGCCAAAAGATAAGAAGAATTTATTTATGTATGCTACAAAAGCAACTAGGATTTTGCTAGCCCAAAGATGGAAAAATGATGAAATGCCTACGAAAGAACAATGGCAAGAAAAACTGATGGAATATGCTGAAATGGTGAAGTTGACTGAAAGATTAAAAGATAGGGACAACAGAGACTTTTAAAAAGACTGGGAACCTTTTAAGTTATATTTACAGAAACAATGTAAGGAAATGAACTCACTTACAGGGTTTGACTCAACACAATGAGCGAAACAAAAAGCGAAACAAAATATAAAAATGAGGTTAAAACGTTAAGAACAAAATAAATAATAAGCAGGAGAAATGAATGTGTAAGAAACCAGGAAGGGAAGTTGGGGGAAGTCGTGGGGAGGGGGTAATCAAGAATTTATTTTGTGTTTATATTGTTAGTTGCAGGGTGGATTTGATTTAAATCAAATTGATTTAAATCATGATTTAAATCACGATTTAAATCACTAGTCAGTAAGGCTTGATTTAAATCACTAGTCAGTAAGACTTGATTTAAATATTTTTTTTACAGAAAGACTCATTCTTGCTGGTATAATCTTAATATTTACAACCATATAAAGGTTTCATTTTTGGAATAATAAATTTTCAGAGTAGTTTTTACAGTTATATCAAAAATTACTGATTTGGTTATTCTACTAGAAATACATAGATAGCTAAGTATGAAATTATGGTGAAGTTTAATAAGTTAACTGTTTATATTTAGACAACTTTTCTGCTGTACTTTATTGGAAGGAGAAAAATAAACATTTCCTTAATAACCATTTAAACAATTTATTTAACTAAAACAATAACATGATAGCATATGTATCCATGTTTGTTAACTGATGTAGTTAAACATTAAAAAAAAAAACTTAGACTGAGTTTTAGCACACTTAAAACAATAACATGATAGCATATGTATCCATGTTTGTTAACTGATGTAGTTAAACACTTAAAAAAAAAACTTAGACTGAGTTTTAGCACACTTGATAAACTTAAAACAAATCCTTATTTCCTGATGAATAGACTTTGGACTACAATGTAACTTAAATAGAAGACTATATTTAGAAAGATTTTTCCTCCAAAAGCATTTTATTTTAAAAATTCAATTTAAATCAAAAAAATCCGATTTAAATCAAAAAAATCCGATTTAAATCAAAAAAATCTGATTTTTTTGATTTTTTTTTAAAAAATCATTGATTTTTATCCACCCTGGTTAGTTGTGATTATGTTAAAAAAACATGTAAAATTCAATAAAAATCATTTTTTTAAAAAACCTATCTCCACTCTTGTAGCAGACAGAAAAACCCAAGAACAAAAAGTGAGCTGGGATGCACGGAATATCTTCCGTGGAACATCTGGCCCAACTCTGCAACACACCTGGGTCAGTAGCAGAGGCGATGGCACCGAACAAGAGGCAGTCAGTAAAGTAGAAATCTCCTCCAAGCTGTCCCATCACCTTCATCAGAGAAACACAGCCATACACGATAGACCTGGTGATTCAACAGGAACATGGACAGGTGACATTTTCTCATTTCTCTCTCTCTTTTTTTTTTAAATCTTTATTGGTTTTTATTACACATTTAAAAATCAAACAAATACATCAACACAGAAAAACAAATGCACTAATACTTATATCCATACATGTCCATATATCTCCTAATGCAGCGTTTCTCAACCGGTGTGCCGCAGCACACTAGTGTGCCACGAGACACCGGCTGCTGTGCCGTGGGAAAACCGTGGTTCGGGACCCCATGCCGCAGCCGCAAACGCGTAGCAGCGGCTGCAGTGGGGGAAAGGGAGCGCAGAAACCCACCGCCGACCTACCGCGCATGCGCCAGCTTGGAGCTCCCCGCCGATTCTGATTGGTTGCCAGGGACCAATAGGAAGACAGAGGAAGGGGACGCGAGGGCTGCCGGTAGCCACCCGGTCAAAATGGCCGCCACCCTAAGGAGGAGCGCTCTGCGAGCGCTCCAACCGCCAGCCAGCCAGCTGAGAAGCCTCCCCGGCTCCACTCGCCGTCCTCACTCGCTGCCTGGGATCAGCTAAGTCTTTCCTTTCGGGTTTTCTTTCACAGTCCCAGGGGCGGGCTTTTCATACCAGTGGGGCTGCTTTGGGCGCATAACTCCGTGATTTCCGTTACCATAGCGATGTTGCCGCCGCCATTTTGTGGGTGGTGTGCCGCGAGATTTTTTTCATAAAACAAGTGTGCCGTATTTCACCTCCTTCGTACGCTTTACATTATATAAATTTGCTTTATCCTTGTTACATATTCTCTATCTAGTTCTAATATTTACATTGTAAGTAGTTTGTCATATCCTGTGAATGTATTCCTTACATTACAATCTTTCTTTAAATATTCAATAAACTTACTCCATTCCAGTTTAAGCTCTTGGTCTTTTTGTTCCCCCGATTCTGATTGTTAATTTCGCTAATTGCATATATTCAACCAATTTTGATCTCCATTCCTCCAAAGTTGGTACTTCTGTAGTTTTCCATTTCCGGGCCCATAATATTCTAGCGGCAGTGGTGGCATATAAAAATAATTTTTGATCATTTCTATTAATTTCTCTCCCCACCATTCCTAGCAAAAAACTTTCTGGTGTTTTTGGGAAGTTGTATCTTAATATTTTCTGTAATTCATTATATATAACGTCCCAGAAGGCTTTTGCCTTGCCACATTTCCACCACATATGATAGAGGTTTCCCTCCTCTGTCCTACACTTCCAACATTTTTTATCTTTCTTTCTATACATTTTTGCTAATTTGGTGGGTGTTATATTCAACTGGAACATGGACAGGTGACATTTTCTCATTTCTCATTTAATTTGTATACTGCCTTCCAACATTGCTATAGACAAGGCAGCATAAAGGCCACACTTCCTACATCAATCCGGTCCAATACAAATAAGTCGTAACAAAAAAAATATGACTATATTTATATTATAAAATATGACTATTAAAATAAACTTAAATAAAGTAAGGTAATATTCAACATTTTGCTTCTGACATTACATGAGAAAACCAACTCTCAAAATCAGCAACTTGGAATTGTACAGAAAATCATTCCCAACAATTACAATTCATTACTAGACTATGGTTAACTATAGACTATATAGACTATAGGGTAGGGTGGGTCATAAAAAAATTTTTTCGAAAATGTTTCCTCCCTTGATCTTATCTCAGGCGTATGGAATTAAAATAGTTAAATTTCAATTTTGGGGGAAATCGGTTAATATTTAGACCCTGCTCCTACAAATTGAAATTTTGCCTCCCCACGAGTGATAAAAACATAGGAATTTGACTCATTTAATTCTCAGTCTGTTAAATTGTGAACTAATCAACATAAATTGTAGGTTTTATGTAGAGCAATCATAGTTGCCTACTATTATTTTCTGCAATATTTATTTATTTAAGATAAAACATGTTGATAATGTACATGAAAAACCAATGGTTTTGAAAAAATTAGATGGAACAATTAAGCAAACGGTGTACTAAACATCAACAATACAACGCCACTCCTAATAGTAGGCAACTATGATTGCTCTACATAAAACCTACAATTTAGGTTTATTAGTTCACAATTTAACATACTGAGAATTAAAGGAGTCTAATTCCTATGTTTTTATCCCTCGTGGGGAGGCAAAATTTCAATGTGTAGGAGCAGGGTCTACCTATTAACCGATTTGTCCCAAATTTGAAATTTAACTATGTTTCTACTATACGCCTGAGATAAGATCAAGGGAGGAAACATTTCCCCCAAAAAAATTTTTATGACCCACCCTACTATAGGGACCCAGGGACTATAGGGACTATATAGACTATATATAGACTATAGGGACCCAGGTGGCGCTGTGGGTTAAACCACAGAGCCTAGGGCTTGCTGATCATAAGGTCGGCGGTTCGAATCCCCGCGACGGGGTGAGCTCCCGTTGCTCGGTCCCAGCTCCTGCCAACCTAGCAGTTCGAAAGCACGTCAAAGTGCAAGTAGATAAATAGGAACCGCTCTGGCGGGAAGGTAAACGGCGTTTCCGTGCGCTGCTCTGGTTCGCCAGAAGCGGCTTTGTCATGCTGGCCACATGACCCGGAAGCTGTATGTTGGCTCTCTCGGCCAATAATGCGAGATGAGCGCCGCAACCCCAGAGTTGGACATGACTGGACCTAATGGTCAGGGGTCCCTAGCTTTCTGTTAGTTCGACCCAACCTGACCCTCGTGCTATAATATAATACTGTAAATAAGACTCTCTCCTATTCTTTCATATTCATGGGCTGCTACGTTAAGATGGTTGTAATTTTTAATCTTTTAATCTGTATAGTTAATTAATTGTTTTTCTTTTTATGCTTGATGTTTTATTGTGATTTTAGTGATGGGAGCCGCCCTGAGCCTGGCGTTGCTGGGGAGGGCGGGGTATAAATAAATATTATTATTATTATTATTATTATTATTATTTACCTTTTACTAGACTATGGTTAATGAAAATAACAGTAAAGCCACAATACAAAAAATACCACAGCCCAATGCAGCCCATGTAAAAATAGATAACTGAGCAGCAAAGTTACATACAGTGGTACCTCGACTAGCGAATAACTCGCCCAACGTATTTTTCGCCTAACGAAGGATCGTGGCGGCCGCGAGTTAACGAATTTCTTCGCCTTCCGAATCGGAAGCCGAGGTTTTTATTTTATTTTATTTTTGTTTTTTTTGTACAGGTCACATGGAAGGGGAGAGAAGGCGGGACTTCGCTCCAGCAGCCATTTTGGTTGGAGCGGAGCCTGGAGCAGCTGGAGGCTGCTGCTTCTCCTCCTTCCTCATCATGGCGGTTTTTGGCACGGGATTTGATTTTTGGCCGCATTTTTCGGGTTGGTGTTTTTTTTTTGTTTTTTTTTTGCTTTTTCCGGGTTTTTTTTGCTTTTTTCCCCTCGCCGTGGCGGCGGTTTCCCTCCTGCCCGCCATGGCTGGAGGCAGGCGGCTCCGCAGCCGCATTTTTCGGGTTTGTTTGTTTTTTGCTTTTTTTGCTTTTTTCGGGCTTTTTTTTTTTTTTTTTGCATGGTGGTTGCGGCAGTGGCGAGCACCCCTCAGAGGTGCCTGCAAGCAAAGGAGAGCTGCGGGAGCCCGGCCGTCCACATCAAAAAGGTAAGTGACCCCCGATTTCTCTTCCCATAGGAGCGCATTAATCCGTTTTTAATGCATTCCTATGGGAAATCGCGTTTCGACTAACGTATTTTTCGCGTAACGAATGCCTATTCGGAACGCATTAAATTCGTTAGTCGAGGTTCCACTGTAGCTTGTAACGTTACAAAATGCACTAACACAGGATTTTGTTAAATGCTGGTCCAGGGCAGGATGAATGAAGATTAATGTGATAATCTCCTCAAGTACAATAACAACACTGATTTTTAAACTGAACATTGAGCACCTTCAGATTCCTAAGCTTAATAACAAAAAAAACAAAAAATCATAGAGAAATAAGAATGCTTTCTACATCTGGTGTAGACTAAAAAGGTGCTCAAAGGGGACCACACACACATGATCCACTCTCCTTCCATTTTCAAGTAGTCTAGAGCAGTGTTCCCCAACCTTGGGCCTCCAGATGTTTTGGGACTACAATTCCCATCATCCCTGACCACTGGTCTTGCTAGCGAGGGATTATGGGAGTTGTAGTCCAAAAACAGCTGGAGGCCCAAGGTCAGTGTTCCCCAACCTTGGGCCTCCATCTGTTTTCGGACTACAATTCCCATCATCCCTCACCACTGGTCTTGCTAGCTAGGGATCATGGGAGTTGTAGTCCTCAACCATCTACAATTTGGGACTACAATTCCCATCATCCCTGACCACTGGTCTTGCTAGCGAGGGATCATGGGAGTTGTAGTCCTCAACCATCTACAATTTGGGACTACAATTCCCATCATCCCTGACCACCGGTCTTGCTAGCTAGGGATCATGGGAGTTATAGTCCTCAACCATCTACAATTTGGGACTACAATTCCCATCATCCCTGACCACTGGCCCTGCTAGCGAGGGATGATGGGAGTTGTAGTCCAAAAACAGCGGGAGGCCCAAGGTTGGGGAAGACTGGTCTAGAGAAACAGAGCAAACACTCACCCGATCACAAAGCAGGAAATGGCCGTTCCAAGGAAAGCGTACGCCAAGATGGATCCCAGGTTTCGAAAGAAATGCCGCTAAGAGGCAAGAAAGAGAGTCTTCCATTAAATTAAACAGCTTCAGAGCCGATGGTCAAATAATTGTTCAAGTGGGTTCCTGATTTACCTGTTCCAAAATGCGCAATCTCTCCACTAGCTCAGGCCATGCACCCCAGGGTGGATTTGATTTAAATCACGATTTAAATCACTAGTCAGTAAGGCTGGATTTAAATCACTAGTCAGTAAGACTTGATTTCAATAATTTTTTTTACAGACGATTTAAATCACGATTTAAATCACTAGTCAGTAAGGCTGGATTTAAATCACTAGTCAGTAAGACTTGATTTCAATAATTTTTGTTACAGACAATTTAAATCACGATTTAAACAACTAGTCAGTAAGGCTGGATTTAAATCACTAGTCAGTAAGACTTGATTTTTACAGAAAGACTCCTTCTTGCTGGTATAATCTTAATATTTACAACCATATGAAGGTTTCATTTTTGGAATAATAAATTTTCAGAGTAGTTTTGACAGCTATATCAAAAATGACTGATTTGGTTATACTACTAGAAATACATAGACAGATAATTATGAAATTATGGTGAGGTTTAATAAGCTAACTGTTTATATTTGGACAACATTTCTGCTGTACTTTCTTGGAAGGAGAAAAATAATCATTTCCTTAATAACCATTTAAACAATTTATTTAACTAAAACAATAACATGATAGCATATGTATCCATGTGTGTTAACTGATGTGGTTAAACATTAAAAAAAAAAAAACTTAGACTGAGTTTTAGCCCACTTGATAAACTTAAAACAAATCCTTATTTCCTGATGAATAGCCTTTGGACTACAATGTAACTTAAATAGAAGACTATATTTAGAAAGATTTTTCCTCCAAAAGCATTTTATTTTAAAAATCCGATTTAAATCAAAAAAATCCGATTTTTTTTATTTTTTTTAAAAAAATCATTGATTTTTATCCACCCTGATGCACCCCCAAGAAGAGAAATAAAATAAGAGGGTGGCACATGCTTGGGAGATGCAATGGGTCCCCAACACTTACAGAGTCCAGCTGTAAGCTTTATTTTTACAGTTACAGGTAGGTAGCCGTGTTGGGTCTGCCGTAGACGAAACAAAATAAAAAAATTCCTTCCAGTAGCACCTTAGAGACCAACTAAGTTTGTTCTTGGTATGAGCTTTTGTGTCCATGCACGAAATCTGAAGAAGTGTGCATGCACACGAAAGCTCATACCAAGAACAAACTGAGTTGGTCTCTAAGGTGCTACTGGAACGGATTTTTTTACTTTATTTTTACAACCTACTTGGTTATAGTTTAGAGGCACTACCGTTACTTCTGGCTTTCGCCCAATACAGTGCTTAGGGCAAAGAATAAACGTGTGCTGGCGAGGAGAGAAGCCTGGGGGGTGGACTCCCCAGACTTATAGGCTTGCACACTAGGGTGGGTCATAAAAAAGAATTTTTCGACAATGTTTCCTCCCTTGATCTTATCTCAGGTGTATGGTATAAACATAGTTAAATTTCAAATTTGGGACAAATCGGTTAATAGGTAGACCCTGCTCCTACACATTGAAATTTTGCCTCCCCACGAGTGATAAAAACATAGGAATCGGACTCATTTAATTCTCAGTATGTTAAATTGTGAATAAACATAAATTGTAGGTTTTATGTAGAGCAATCACAGTTGCATACTATTCTTTTCTGCAATATTTATTTATTTAAGATAAAACATGTTGAGAATGTACATGAAAAACCAATGGTTTGGAAAAAATTATAGGGAACAATTAAGCAAACGGTGTACTAAACATAAACAATACAACGCCACTCCTAATAGTATGCAACTATGATTGCTCTACATAAAACCTACAATTTATGTTTATTAGTTCACAATTTAACAGACTGAGAATTAAATGAGTCAAATTCCTATGTTTTTATCACTCGTGGGGAGGCAAAATTTCAATTTGTAGGAGCAGGGTCTACATATTAACCGATTTGTCCCAAATTTGAAATTTAACTATGTTTATAGCATATGCCTGAGATACGATCAAGGGAGGAAACATTTCCGAAATTTTTTTTTTATGACCCACCCTATTGCACACTGCTTGGTCATTTCACAAAGGTGATTAGGTGAGTAGGTGATTTCACAAAGGCGAGGGATTCACCCTGTCTAGAAAAGTCATAAGCCCCGTGGCTCCTTCTTCAAGTAAATTATACTCTTCCGACAGTCACTACCACACTGAGAATCAGGGTAGAAGGGGACATATGTGAAGCCTTGGATTACAAAGGATAGCCTTTGATAATGTTCAGATGGAAATCATTTTCCTTGACACGCAGGCACTGGCCTGGTGTGAGTTGTTTATATTGCTGCTGGAAGTGAAACCGGCATCCACCAGGGGAATTTCCCCTCCTCTCAGAATACTGGAAGTTGAGGCCACCCAATTAAACTGGCATGAAGTCCAGAAACAGAGGGAGAAATAAATAAAACACTTATTCGCACCATGCATAACTAATTTATGCAACTCATTACCAAAGATGTGTTGGAGGCCATTAGTTTAGATGGTTTTTTAACAAGGGTTAGAAAGCTTGGCGGAGGATGGGCATATCGAAAGCTAATAGCTTATAACAGCTGAACCTCCAGTGGCAAAACCCTCTGCAGTGTTGTTGTTCAGTCGTTCAGTCGTGTCCGACTCTTCGTGACCCCCTGGACCAGAGCACGCCAGGCCCTCCTGTCTTCCACTGCCCATCCATCCATCCATCTATGTTTAGTCGTGTCCGACTCTTTGTGACCCCCTGGACCAGAGCACGCCAGGCCCTCCTGTCTTCCACTGCCCATCCATCCATCCATCCATCCATCTATGTTTAGTCGTGTCCGCCTCTTCGTGACCCCCTGGACTAGAGCACGCCAGGCCCTCCTGTCTTCCACTGCCCATCCATCCATCCATCCATCTATGTTCAGTCGTGTCCGAAGAGTCAGACACGACTGAACGACTGAATGACGACGACAAGATAGAGCAGAATTCACATCTGACAAAGGTGTAAAAGCGCCAGAATTTATTTCAACATGTTAAAGCATAGGTTTAAACGAGGAAGGCCATACCCTTTTCAAGCTGTATCCTGCATAAAATATAATTGGAGGGAGCAAGATGTTGAAGAATACTTCTGGATCAAATGTCACCTGTAGAAGTTAAAAAAGAAGAAGAAGAAGAACGAATAAAAATCCAGGTAAAGAAAGTTTTACATAAGACTGTATATAAAACTTAATTAAGTACACTTTAAATGAAGAATTGAAAGAGGGGACCAGGTGGCGCTGTGGGTTAAACCACAGGCTTGCTGATCAGAAGGTCAGCGGTTCGAATCCCCGCAACGGGGTGAGCTCCCGTTGCTTGGTCCCAGCTCCTGCCCACCTAGCAGTTCGAAAGCACGTCAAAGTGCAAGTAGATAAATAGGGACCGCTCAGGCGGGAAGGTAAACAGCGTTTCCGTGCGCTGCTCTGGTTCGCCAGAAGCGGCTTTGTCATGCTGGCCACATGACCCGGAGGCTGTCTTCGGACAAACGCCGGCTCCCTCGGCCTATAGAGCGAGATGAGCACGCAACCCCAGAGTCGGACACGACTGGACCTGATGGTCAGGGGTCCCTTGACCTTTACCTTTAAACGAAGAATAAAAACGTTAGCAAACACAACTGCTTCAGGGAGTCCAATGTTTTGCTTTTACAACCTGGGAACGATGGATAATTTCGCAAGAAAAAGCTCCCATTAATCTAAACAGGAACACCCTTCGCCATACATGGAACTGGAAAGTTTTAGGTATTGCAGAAATGCGATTTGTGTGTACAGGAAGCAAAAAAACGATAAGGCTACACACAGGAAACTTCCATTCTGGAGGCTCTACCTAAGGAATTCAAGATGAAATAGATAGTGCTATTAGCTAATTACCTTGGAGCGCATGAGGGTGGGCAGACAAGGATGGGAAAGGAATTCAGGGTGTGGGGTTCATGTAGGATTGTGTTTAAGGAAAATATGTCTTTCTCTGTTCATTGTGCGAGTGAGCAATATCATTCCGATGTCCAGTTCTGAATTGTGTGAGTGTGACGTTCCTTGCTGGTCCAGAAAAGCATGTTCTCCTGACCAATCTTACAGGACACCAAATTGGCAAGGAATTGGCTACTGCTGCTTCCATAACTTTAGGATGGGAGAGTCACGTCTCTCTCTTTAGAATTAGCATTTGCTGTACCAGATGTTACAACTGACTGGCAAAAATGTTTCTTAGGTGTGTTCCTTTGATATTCATAGTATCTTTTCCCCTTGAAGTAAATCTTAGAGCCTGATGTAATTACCAACAGGCCAAATGGCAAGGATGTTTGCTAAGGATGTTTATTTCCTTTTCCTGCTTCCTAATCTATCCTTTCATGTACTTGAGCTTTGGAATGCAAATAGATACTAGAGTAGGGAAGGTAGTTCTAAGGGGGGAAACCAGATCTGCAACTTCAAAGTGTCTTTCTTCTACTTTATTCCCACGTGGAGTTTTTGGGGAACCATTGGATGATTTTCATTGGTTGTTTTGAATGCTGTGACGAGATGCTTTGTGTTAATAAAAGTAGCCTGAGGCTGGGGTGCGAGGGAGAGCACTTACGACTCAGAGCTTTTGCAGGTCAAACCTCTGTGTCAGTCTTTATTTCGAACTCATGCCAACTCTGCGCAACGCAGAGGGACGCAACACAGGGCACATGAACAGGTTTCCAGAACAGCACACAGAAGGACCAGCGGCCACATCAATCAATCAATTTATTTCGGCTATTTGCCCACATAGAAACAAAACAACCAGCCAAACAAGGCAAAAGAGACCAAACAAAACAAAACAACCAACTAACAATGCAAAATAGAACAACAACAACCGGTAACGAAGGACCAGTGGGATGGAGGAGGAGGATACACGAGAAAGCCTACCAAACCAGGTTTCTTGCTTGCTTGCTTCAGGGCCCACCTGCCCCGGTCAGCCCAGCCCAGCCAGACTGGTTTGGGAAGCCAGAGTCGGAACCGAGAAAGCCTTTCTCGGGTGGAGGGGCAAAGAAGAGAAGGGAGAAGACGGAAACCAGCTTACCTTTCTGAGCATCTCATTGTCCTGAACGTTATTCGGTTCGTGGGAACTGATCTCCCCTTTCAGGGTATACTCGTAGAACTTTCCACTGAGGTTCACCAACAGAGTTGCAGGGCTGGTCTGCACTGGGCAGCTCAAGGTCACGTTGTTGATATCACTGGGGATGTGGATGCCGTAGCGAAGGACGACACCCACCAGGACACCTGGGAAGAGTAAATTCAGTGCTCTTTCAGCGTCTGCGCGGTTGCCTTCTGCCAATGGTTTTATTCCGCTGCTGTGGTTGTATTTTGTTTTAGATCAAACTGCACCAGCCAGGCACCCTTGTGGGAATAATGCAAGCCACAAAGTACAGTCTGCTCTGTCCTGTCTCCACACACCATGGAAGCATGGGGCGGGGGGACCTGACAATGCAGATGGAGTACTCTAGCAAACATTGCTTGAGAGCGGCTAGGCCGAACGGCTGCATGACCCCAAGTCCGTGTTCTCGTAACTTGCACATGCCTCCCCCATGAGCACCATGACTCCCAAGTCTGCATACCTCAAACGCAAAGGTTCACTCCTCAGTTTAATATATGAACTATGATGGATGCATGTCCTAATGCATAAGCCATGATGAATGGATGTGCTCCGCAAAAGTACACTCCCTGGTTTAATACACAAGCCATGCTAAATGATGTGTCAACGAGCAAAACCATGCTGAACTACGATAGATAGATGTACGACATGATAGATAGATGCATGACGTAGATCAGAGCACATGCGAGCACTGAAGCATCCTGCTTTACCATTGGGTACTACGAAATGAGGCTAGAGGGGCGGACAATAATGATTGGCTATTATCTGTGATTGGCTATTGCCTATGATTGGCTGTTGCCCTAATGTATGCATGTTTAATTTCCTAATAAAAGATGGTGCCGGGAGTATTCATTTGCTCTCGTCCCTCGACTGATTGCTTACATCAATGGTCCTGTCTTATCCTTCATGAGAGCCCGCCATCTTGTGGCAAAGCCTCGCTGCTACACACCCTCCAGGTATTTTGGATAATAACAATAATAATAATAATAATAATTTATTATTTATACCCCAGCCACTCTGGGCGGCTTTCAACAGAACGTTAAAATACAGTAACATATCAAACATTAAAAGCCTCTGCCATCAGCCCCAGAAAGCAAGGTCATGCTGGTCAGGGCTGGTGAGTGTTGTTTTGGACTGAGGGGAGAAGTTTTGATCAGGAGGGTGCTAGGCTCACAAAAGCCGTTTTAGATTTTGTGTTTCATGTTCTATTTTTATAGCTTAGCGTCTTCCTTTTTAACCTGCAAGCTACAGGGAGAATTCCTGTTAGTGGGCAGTATATAAAATATTGGAAATAAATAAAGTCATAGAATAGAATCGTAGAGTTGGAAGAGACCCCAAGGGCCATCCAGTCCAACCCCCTGCCAAGCAGGAAACACCATCCAAGCATTCCTGACAGGTGGCTGTCAAGCCTCTGCTTCAAGACCTCCAAAGAAGGAGACTCCACCACCCTCCTTGGCAGCAAATCCCACTGTCAAACAGCTCTTACTGTCAGGAAGTTCTTCCTAATGTTGAGGTGGAATCTTCTTTCTTGTAGTTTGAATCCATTGCTCCATGTCCGCTTCTCTGGAGCAGCAGAAAGCAACCTTTCTCCCTCCTCTATATGACATCCTTTTATATATTTGAACATGGCTATCATATCACCCCTGAACCTTCTCTTCTCCAGGCTAAACATACCCAGCTCCCTAAGCCGTTCCTCATAAGATCGTTTCCAGGCCTTGGACCATTTTGGTTGCCCTCCTCTGGACACGTTCCAGCTTGTCAGTATCCTTCTTGAACTGGGGTGCCCAGAACTGGACACAGTATTCCAGGTGAGGTCTGACCAGAGCGGAATACAGTGGGACTATTCCTTCCCTTGATCTAGATGCTCTACTCCTATGGATGCAGCCCAGAATTGCATGGGCTTTTTGAGCTGCTGCATCACACTGTGGACTCATGTCAAGTTTGGGGTCTACCAAGACTCCTAGATCCTTTTCACTTGTACTGCTCTCAAGCCAGGTGTCACCCATCCTGTATTTGTGCCTTTCATTTTTTTTGCCCTTTACATTTCTCCCTGTTAAAATTTATCCTGTTTGCCTTGGCCCAGTTCTCTAATCTGTTCAGGTCATTTTGAAGTGTGATCCTGTCCTCTGGGGTCTTAGCCACCCCTCCCAATTTGGTGTCATCTGCAAACTTGATCAGGATGCCCTCAAGCCCATCACCCAAGTCCTTGATCAAGATGTTGAATAAGACTGGGCCCAAGACAGAACCCTGTGGCACCCCACTAGTCCCTTCTCTCCAGGATGAAGAGGAGCCATTGATGAGCACCCTTTCGGTTCGGTCAGGCAGCCAGTTACAAATCCACTGAATGGTAGCATTGTCTAGCCCGCATTTGACCAGCTTCTTTCCAAGAATATCATGGGGCACCTTGTCAAAGGCCTTGCTGAAATCAAGATAGGCTACATCCACAGCGTTCCCTTCGTCTACCAGGCTTGTGTGATCCTGTCCTCTGGGGTATTAGCCACCCCTCCCAATTTGGTGTCACCTGCAAACTTGATCAGGATGCCCTCACGCCCATCATCAAGTAAAAGGGAGCGCTGAATGACAAGAACTGCAGCCACCGCCAAGAGATTTTAAGGCTTGGGGCTACAAGATCTCAGGATGTAACACTCAAAAGGACCGCTTTGTTTGCCACATTTGTAAAGTGCACAAATGAAACTGTGATGTACCCTGTTTCTCCTAAAATAAGACGTAGCCATAAAATAAGCCGTAGCAGGATTTCTACGCATTTGTGAAAAATAAGCCATACCCCGAGAAGAAGTATGCACATAGTAAACACATTTTAAAAAAATGTGCAAGTACAGACAACAAGGAACTTGGACTGTCTGTAGTGCCAAGGCACTTAATTACTATAAGGACTCATAAAAATAACGAGAGAACCACTTGGACAAACCCTCCATGCTCACATGACACACGTTCACGATGCTATTAGGTACTATCTTGCATAACCCAAGCCTGTAACCTCTGGTTGAAAGTTCATCTTAATCTGCAAGGCCTTACCCCGTTGATCTTAAGAGATAAACTTTGCTCACTTTGGAGCAAATCCACAGAAAACAAGATGAAAAGTATGGGCCTATATCCAGCCTACCTAAGTACTCAGACCTATAACATGGCAAGAGCATTAATCAAGCAGAGGATTAAGGACATCGAACGGCAAAACGACCTATGTAAAGTCCCTTACTTTTTATCACCAGAAGAGGGGAGATATGCACTGCTTCCAGCTAGGTACCCTATCTAACCCAGCTCAAAGTCCCATCCCATAGAAGGGCGTTCACTTTGGCCTGTCATCATGTGTTGCCACCCGCCGTTCTGGATGGGAAGTATAGACGGGTTCCACTGGAAGACAGACTCTGCCCATGTAACACCAGTGATGTTGAGACAACAGAACACGTGCTGCTCCGTTGCCGTTTTTACAGGACTTTACGGAATGAACTTATTTCCCCCTTATTAAGTGATGGCCTACCCGGGATGGCCTGAAGACTAGGGTGGGTCATAAAAATTTTTTTTTCGAAAATGTTTCCTCCCTTGATCTTATCTCAGGCGTATGGTATAAACATAGTTAAATTTCAATTTTGGGACAAATCGGTTAATAGGTAGACCCTGCTCCTACACATTGAACTTTTGCCTCCCCACAAGTGATAAAAACATAGGAATTAGACTCCTTTAATTCTCAGTATGTTAAATTGTGAACTAATCAACATAAATTGTAGGTTTTATGTAGAGCAATCATAGTTGCATACTATTAGGAGTGGCGTTGTATTGTTTCTGTTTAGTACACCGTTTGCTTAATTGTTCCATCTAATTTTTTCCAAACCATTGGTTTTTCATGTACATTATCAACATGCTTTCTCTTAAATAAATAAATATTGCAGAAAATAATAGTATGCAACTAGGATTGCTCTACATCAAACCTACAATTTATGTTGATTAGTTCACAATTTAACATACTGAGAATTAAAGGAGTCCAATTCCTATGTTTTTATCACTCGTGGGGAGGCAAAATTTCAATTTGTAGGAGCAGGGTCTAAATATTAACCGATTTTTCCCAAAATTGAAATTTAACTATTTTAATTCCATACGCCTGAGATAAGATCAAGGGAGGAAACATTTTCGAAAAAAATTTTTTAATGACCCACCCTACTGAAGACTACTATATGTTCTGGCTACTCTCCGATTCCAATCCTAAGGTCACTGCCGCAGTGGCAAAGTTTTGCGTTGTTGCAATTAAGCTTCGGGCAGCGCAAATAAGAGGCTTCAGATCTGTTTTCTCGGGTTAAGCAACACTATCCTATGACCAGTTGATTCTTATAATTATTTTAATTTCAATTCTTATAAAGCAATGATGATTAATCATATTTTAATAGCAAGGTGGTCACCTCTATTTAGTAACATCAGACCGATTTTATTCTATATTTTTTCAGCTGATATGTATGTAATTCTGCGTGTATGCGTGTATATACTGGTCGTTGACCGTAATAAAAGGATTGATTGATTGAATGATTGCATAACAGATTGACTAAAGGGAGCAGGAGGGGATAGGAAAGAGGAAGGCTGAGCAACGGCGGAGTAGCCTGGGAGCAAGGAAGTGGCTAGAGTCCCCTGGAAGAATGGCAGATGAAACTGATGGACTACATGGAGCTCGCTGAACTGACCGGGAGACTCCGCGACCAGAGGGAGGAAGCAGTGGAAGAAGATTGGAAGAAATTTAAAGATTATCTTAAAAAATATTGCAAAATTTGAAGTGAAGCAATGTCGAAGCTAGAGTAGTTTACAGATTAAATGTAGGAAAGTAAAATATTAAGATGAAGTTTGAAAGAATAATAGATAGAAATTGAATTTGAATAGTTGAATTTAATGCATGAGAAGTAGAGTAAGAGAGAAATTTATAGAATGAAAGTTAAGAATAATATAAGTAATGGATAGATATAGACAATTTGATAAGCAAATTAGAATAAGAAGGAATAAATATAAGAATAGAAAATTAAGATATTAAAATATCATGTTAAAAGGAAGAATAAAATTGCCAAGTGAAACAAGAGAAATGTAAATGAAACACAGAGGGATTGACAGGAGGAAGTCAAACCAAAATGTTAAGGAAATTAGGAAAGGAAGCTTAGCAATTTGATAAGTGTAGTAATGTAGTGTTTCTTTTTTGTTGTTTGTTTTATGTATGTGTGAGTTATGTCGTATTTGTGTTTATGTGGTAAAACCAATAAATATTATTTGGGGGGGGAATAGAGTCCCCTGAAAGAAAGACAGAAAGAAGGAAGGAAGGAAGGAAGGAAGGAAGGAAGGAAGGAAGGAAGGAAGGAAGGAAGGAAAGAAAGAAAGAAAGAAAGAAAGAAAGAAAGAAAGAAAGAAAGAAAGAAAGAAAGAAAGAAAGAAAGAAAGAAAGACAGAAAGAAAGAAGGAAGGAAGGAAGGAAGGAAGGAAGGAAGGAAGGAAGGAAGGAAGGAAAGAAAGAAAGAAAGAAGGAAGGGCCATAGCTCAGAAGCCTTTGCATGCGAAAGGTCCTTGGTTCAATCCCCAGCATCTCCACATCCCTGCCTGAACCCATGCTGCCCACCAGTAGGCATAGCAAATACTGAACTAGGTGGGCTCTTCCCACGAAGAGTCCGAATCCACCTTTTCATTGCGCAGGTCTGGCACCTCCTTCCAGGAGATCAGCCTCTTCACTGCTTCTCAGGTGTTAATGTTCCCTACAAAGCAGAATGCCATTTGAGAGTGCTGATCTTCTGGAAAGCCCCCACCCTGCAATCTGAATTGATGGTTTGGAACTCAGCCAAGGAAAAGCTCAGCCAAGGAAATTTCCATGACACTGTCACCCAATTGGGAGGGGTGGCTAAGACCCCAGAGGACAGGATCACACTTCAAAAGGACCTGAACAGATTAGAGAACTGGGCCAAGGCAAACAGGATGAATTTGAACAGGGAGAAATGTAAAGTACTACACTTGGGCAAAAAAAAGGAAAGGCACAAATACAGGATGGGTGACACCTGGCTTGAGAGCAGTACAAGTGAAAAGGATCTAGGAGTCTTGGTAGACCACAAACTTGACATGAGTCCACAGTGTGATGCAGCAGCTCAAAAAGCCCATGCAATTCGGGGCTGCATCCAGAGGAGTATAGCATCTAGATCAAGGGAAGGAATAGTCCCACTGTATTCCGCTCTGGTCAGACCTCACCTGGAATACTGTGTCCAGTTCTGGGCACCCCAGTTCAAGAAGGAGACTGACAAGCTGGAGCGTGTCCAGAGGAGGGCAACCAAAATGGTCAAAGGCCTGGAAACGATGCCTTATGAGGAACGGCTTAGGGAGCTGGGTATTTTTTAGCCTGGAGAAGAGAAGGTTAAGGGGGGATATGATAGCCATGTTCAAATATATAAAAGGATGTCATATAGAGGAGGGAGAAAGGTTGTTTTCTGCTTCTCCAGAGAAGCGGACACGGAGCAATGGATTCAAACTGCAAGAAAGAAGATTCCACCTCAACATTAGGAAGAACTTCCTGACAGTAAGAGCTGTTTGACAGTGGGATTTGCTGCCAAGGAGGGTGGTGGAGTCTCCTTCTTTGGAGGTCTTGAAGCAGAGGCTTGACGGACACCTGTCAGGAATGCTTTGATGGTGTTTCCTGCTTGGCAGGGGGTTGGGCTGGATGGCCCTTGGGGTCTCTTCCAACTCTAGGATTCTATGATTCTATCTCTTTGCTTTACAGTGGTACCTAGGTTCTCAAACGCCTTGTGTCAGGGACCTGGCCTCGCGCAAGGCACCTGAGACGGGGAAGGCGGGGTGGAGGGAAGCACAGCCTCTCCTGGGAAGCAGTTCGGAGTCCAGCGGGGACAGTAAGGAGAGCCCCAGTGGTGAGGAGCAGGAACGGCCAAGATGTGCGGTGGAGCTGAGGGCTAGGGAAGCGGAGTGGTCTGAGAAGCAAAGCGGTCAGCTACTTCCGTCGCCCCAACTGCGTAGGGGGGGAAAGCGTAAGGAAAGAAGACGACGCTTTGGGATACCGAAACTCTTATGTTGGGGGAGGAACCGGCGAAAGCCACTCCCGGATTCTGGAACCGACTCAAGCAGACATGAATCTTTACATAGTCTGTAAATAAAGTTATTAGCTTTAAAGAAACGGAGGTTTCTGGTTCTTTACTCTCGAGGAGACAACCCCCGAGCCCTTACACCTTGGTACTCAAACAACTTGGAACCCAGTTACAGGCAGGTATCCGTGTTGGTCTGCCATAGTCAAAACAAAATAAAAAAATAAAGAAATTCCTTCCAGTAGCACCTTAGAGACCAACTAAGTTTGTTCTTGGTATGAGCTTTCGTGTGCATGCACACTTCTTCAGATACCTTCCTTCCCAAACACTGCAAACTCGGAAGGAAGTGTTCTAGTTTGCGAACTTTTTTCAGAAGCCAAACGCGATGCGTTTTGAGTGCCATGCTTCCATTTTGAGTGTTATTTTTCTGGTTTGAGTATTAAAGGTAAAGGATAAAGGGACCCCTGACTATTAGGTCCAGTCGTGACCAACTCTAGGGCTGCGCGCTCATCTCACATTATTGGCCGAGAGCCGGCGTACAGCTTCTGGGTCATGTGGCCAGCATGACTAAGCCACTTCTGGCGAACCAGAGCAGCACACGGAAACGCCGTTTACCTTCCCGCCGGAGTGGTACCTATTTATCTACTTTGACGTGCTTTCGAACTGCTAGGTTGGCAGGAGCAGGGACCGAGCAATGGGAGCTCACCCCGTCGCGGGGATTCGAACCGCCGACCTCCTGATCAGCAAGCCCTAGGCTCTGTGGTTTCACCCACAGCGCTACCCGCGCCCCTTGGTTTGAGTGTTACGCTTCCGATTTGAGTGTTACGCTGATGTCTGTCTGTTTTTGCTATTCATTTGCATTTTTGTGGCTGTTTTTTTGTTTTTGTTACTGTGTGGAACCCAGTTCAGCTACTGATTGATTGACTGACTTTGTAACTGCAGTACATCATTTATTGCTTTCCTCTTATAGATCCACTAGTAGAATGTAAGCCCGTTAAATTAACGGGCGCTAGAACATCCCCGTCAGGTGGGCCGCCTAGAGCGCTCTTACCAGGGAGTAGACCCCACAGAACACAGGGACCTTACTCGTGCGCAGGCTTAAGCCGGGCTAAGTCTCCTCCTCTCCCCCCCCCCACTTATTTTCGCTCCTCTGGCTCCCTCTCAGCGGGCGGTGGGGGTGGGGGGAGAGAAGCTGGTGCGGCCGCTGGACTCGCGACTCCGCTTGACCCTGCTGCTGCCCCTGTTCCACGGCTGTGACTGGCGGAGGAGCCGCTGCTCCCAAGTCTGTGAGCTCCCTCGCACTCTGACGGGCTTCACGGAGACATCGCAGCCCACCAGCGGGAGCTACGAGGAGGAAAGGAAGGGCGGCTGAGGCGGCCTCATGCGGCTGCTCGCTCTGCCCCTCTCTCTCTCTCCCAGGAGCCCAACCGCTCCTGTCTGAGCCCAAACTGTCTGAGGGGAATGAAGCGGACAGCGAGGCAGCTGCGGAGGCTCGCGAAGCGCGCGCGCTTCGCTCGTGCGACTAACGTCTCTGCGTCATCCAATCCCTGTCCCCTCAGCCATGTTCGCAGCCGCTCAGCTCCTCCTCCCCAGCTCCGTGCGAGGCGGCGGCGCTGCCCCAACTGACGGCGCGCGTGCGCCGCCGCTGCCTCGCGGACACGCCCCACTCTCCGCCCGCTCCAATCCCTGCGTCCGTGGGGGACATGCGCAGTAGCGCAATTCCACTGACACACGGACTGGACGCAGGGACACAGGGACTTGATTCTATAGGATGGTCTCGTTAGATAGTAAAATTCATGTTCAATTGCTGTTTTAGGGGTCGTTTTTAAAAGTCTGGAACGGATTAATCCGTTTGGCACTACTTTCTATGGGAAAGTGCGTCTTGGTTTTAGAATGCTTTGGTTTTGGAACAGACTTCCGGAACGGATTAAGTTTGAGAACCAAGGGGCCACTGTACTCTGTACCCTGAGCACATGGGTAAAAACTTTGCCATATGAGAGAGAATGGAACAGGACTTGAGAAACAGCACTTGCTTCACTTCTCAGAAAGAGAAGCTGCTTATGCACGGATCTGGTAACCGACAAGAGGGGAAAGCAACCAATACTTCTATGTACGATATTATTTACTGAATCTCTTTAGCCATCTTTCTCAAAAATGACGCAAAGATATAAGACGAATATAAAAGATACACAACAAAGGATCTAACCCACTGGTGGTTAGTCCCTGGTCTGGAGGCCTGGTTTGGCCAGCTATGCCATTTTTTCTGGCTGTCCAAGAACAAATTAATCTTGGCAGCGGTCAGGGTGGATTTGATTTAAATCAAATTGATTTAAATCATGATTTAAATCACGATTTAAATCATGATTTAAATCACGATTTAAATCATGATTTAAATCGATTTAAATCACTAGTCAGTAAGGCTTGATTTTAATCACTAGTCAGTAAGACTAGATTTAAATTTTTTTTTACAGAAAGACTCATTCTTGCTGGTATGATCTTAATATTTACAACCATATGAGGTTTTCATTTTTGGAATAATAAATTTTCAGAGTAGTTTTTACAGTTATATCAAAAAGTACTGATTTGGTTATACTACTAGAAATATATAGATAATTATGAAATTATGGTGAGGTTTAATAAGTTAACTGTTTATATTTGGACAACTTTTCTGCTGTACTTGATTGGAAGGAGAAAAATAATCATTTCCTTAATAACCATTTAAACAATTTATTTAACTAAAACAATAACATGATAGCATATGTATCCAGTGTGGTGAGCCAGTGTGGTGTAGTGGTTAAGAGCGGTAGACTCTAATCTGGGAGACCGGGTTCGAGTCTCCACTCCTCCACATGCAGCTGCTGGGTGACCTTGGGCTAGTCACACTTCTTTGAAGTCTCTCAGCCCCACTCACCTCACAGAGTGTTTGTTGTGGGGAGGAAGGGAAAGCAGAATGTGAGCCGTTTTGAGACTCCTTCGGGTAGTGATAAAGCGGGATATCAAATCCAAACTCTTCTTCTTCTTCTTCTTCATCCATGTTTGTTAACTGATGTGGTTAAACATTTTTTTAAAAAAAACTTAGACTGAGTTTTAGCACACTTGATAAACTTAAAACAAATCCTTCTTTCCTAATGAATAGCCTTTAGACTACAATGTAACTTAAATAGAAGACTATATTTAGAAAGATTTTTCCTCCAAAAGCATTTTATTTTAAAAATCCGATTTAAATCAAAAAAATCTGATTTTTTTTATTTTATTTTTTAAAAATCATTGATTTTTATCCACCCTGGCAGCGGTGATGTAAAAATGGTTTGCTTGAAAAAAAGAGATGCAGCTCAGCACCCTGACAGTAATGTCAATCGTCCCCTTCTTCATCTCAGACTGATCATTTGATGAGGGAGGGGGGAGATGAACTCCGTGGATCAGCTGGAGGGGTGCCTCTGGGTAAGGGGGGGTCAGCCACCCCCACCCCTTGTGTGTGTTCCCCAAACGGCTGTCTAAGGGCCAATGTGGTTAGCCACGCATTATAGGCAGACTTTAGGAAAATATTATTAACACTAGTTGAATTCAGCCCGTTAAAAACGGGCGCTAGCGGCGGCGACCGGGACCCGAGGCGCGGCGTCGGCAGCCGGGGCGAGGAGGTTGCGGGGCGGCGTCGGGGGCTCCTACCGCCTGCAGGTCTTCTTCCGAATGAAGGCGCGCAGCCCCCGCTCACCCGTCTCTGCGAGCCTCCCTCCTAAGCGGGGCAGGCGGAGGGAGCCCGGAGGCGAGCGGCACGGAGGGTCTCCCCCTCGCCCAGTTGAGGAGCGGCGGCGGTCAGTTGCCCCCTCAGCGGCCCGGGAGGGCGGCCGTGCGAGGCGGCGGCACTGACCCAACTGACGACGCGCCTGCGCACGGCCGCCCTCTCGGACACCCCCCCTCTCCGCCCGCTCCAATCCCTGTGTCCGTGAGGCTCATGCGCAGTAGCGCAATTCCGTGACACACGGACTGGACGCAGGGACACAGCAACTTTATTATATAGGATAACCATTTAAAGTTTATGTAAGAAACAGTTACCCACAGAAATATGTCCATGGTGAGACTCAAGAACTGGACCTAAGAGAAACCTAGGACGCTGTTCCAAGATACATCTTGGAAACAAGGCAGAACCTACATGCACTCCATGAGAAAGTGACGGAGGTTGTCCTAATAATATCGTCTACATGCCCCATGTAGGGACGCGGGTGGCGCTGTGGGTTAAACCACAGAGCCCTAGGGCTTGCCGATCAGAAGGTCAGTGGTTCGAATCCCCGCGACGGGGTGAGCTCCTGTTGCTCGGTCCCTGCTCCTGCCAACCTAGCAGTTCGAAAGCACGTCAAAGTGCAAGTAGATAAATAGGTACCGCTCTGGCGGGAAGGTAAATGGCGTTTCCGTGCGCTGCTCTGGTTCGCCAGAAGCGGCTTAGTCATGCTGGCCACATGACCAGGAAGCTGTACGCCGGCTCTCGGCCAATAAAGCGAGGTGGGAGTCTGTTAGTGGGAGTCTGTTCCACTGCCAAACAGCTCTTACTGTCAGAAAGTTCTTCCTGATGTTTAGTTGGAATCTCCTTTCTTGTAACTTGAAGCCATGGGCTCATGTCCTAGCCTCCAGAGCAGGACACATCTGTGCATGCGTCTGACAGTAAATCTCTACCCATCCTGACTATCTAAAGGTGACACCAACAGGCTCGTCACACAAGGACCTCAGGACTCTAATCAATAGCAAAAGATATCACAAGAACCACCCATATATATATATATATATATATATATATATGCATGCATATACAGGTAAAACTCGAAAAATTTGAATATCGTGGAAAGGTTCATTTCTTTCAGTAATTCAACTTAAAAGGTGAAACGAATATATGAGATAGACTCATGCCATGCCAAGCGAAATATGTCAAGCCTTTATTTGTTATAATTGTGATGATTATGGTGTAGAGCTGATGAGAACCCCAAAGTAACAATTTCAACTTGGGGGTGCTCATCAGCTGCACGCCATAATCATCACAATTATAACAAATAAAGGCTTGACATATCTTGCATGGCATGTCATGAGTCTATCTCATATATTAAACTCCAGTAGCTAATGAAAACAGTTGCTGACATCAATGGACTTTTCCACGATATTCTAATTTTTCGAGTTTCACCTGTACATCCAGGTTTTTTTCCCCTTTCAATTTTTGGGGGAGCCCCCCAAGAGAGTGGGGCGCCCTAAGCTAGGTCCTGTGTGAGTGCCTGGAGGAGGTTGGAGGATGGATGGCGGCTAACAGATTGAGGTTGAATCCTGACAAGACAGAAGTACTGTTTTGGGGGGACAGGGTGCGAGCGGGTGTGGGGGACTCCCTGGTCCTGAATGGGGTAACTGTGCCCCTGAAGGACCAGGTGCGCAGCCTGGGAGTCATTCTGGACTCACAGCTGTCCATGGAGGCACAGGTTAATTCTGTATCCAGGGCGGCTGTCTACCAGCTCCATCTGGGACGCAGGATGAGACCCTCCCTGCCCGCAGACTGTCTCGCCAGAGTGGTGCATGCTCGGGTTATCTCCCGCTTGGACTACTGCAATGTGCTCTACGTGGGGCTACCTTTGAAGGTGACCCGGAAACTGCATTTAATCCAGAATGCGACAGCTGGACTGGTGACTGGGAGCGGCCGCCGAGACCATATAACACCGGTCCTGGGAGAACTACATTGGCTCCCAGTACGTTTCCGAGCACAATTCAAAGTGTTGGTGCTGACCTTGAAAGCCCTAAACGGCCTCAGTCCTGTATACCTGAAGGAGCATCTCCACCCCCACCGTTCAGCCCGGACACTGAGGTCCAGCGCCGAGGGCCTTCTGGCGGTTCCCTCATTGCGAGAAGCCAAGCTACAGGGAACCAGGCAGAGGGCCTTCTCGGTGGTGGCGCCCGCCCTGTGGAACGCCCTCCCATCCCATGTCAAAGAGATAAATAACTACCTGACATTTAGAAAACACCTGAAGGCAGCCCTGTTTAGGGAAGTTTTTAACGTGTGATATTTTAATGTATTTTAGTGTTTGTTGGAAGCCGCCCAGAGTGGCTGGGGAGACCCAGCCTGATGGTCGGGGTACAAATAATAAATTATTATTATTATTATTATTAGCCTGGAGAAGAGAAGGTTAAGGGGTGATATGATAGCCATGTTTCAATATATAAAAGGATGTCATCTAGAGGAGGGAGAAAGGTTGTTTTCTGCTGCTCCAGAGCAATGGATTCCAACTACAAGAAAGAAGATTCCACCTAAACATTAGGAAGAACTTCCTGACAGTAAGAGCTGTTTGACAGTGGGATTTGCTGCCAAGGAGTGTGGTGGAGTCTCCTTCTTTGGAGGTCTTTAAGCAGAGGCTTGACAGCCACCTGTCAGGAATGCTTGGATGGTGTTTCCTGCTTGGCAGGGGGTTGGACTGGATGGCCCTTGGGGTCTCTTCCAACTCTACGATTCGATGATTCTATTATAAGCTAGAGCTTGTTGAGCTTCTACATGAATCCGGCACGCCTGCCCCCCTGCTCCTAGGTGGCCGGCGGGCGCCCGCCCAGGGGGTCTCCGCCACCCTGCCACCCTCCCTGCACCCACCCAGGGGGTCTCCGCCACCCTGCTCCCCTCCCTCCCTGCACCCACCCAGGGGGTCTCCGCCCCCTGCCCCCTCCCTCCCTCCCTGCACCCACCCGGGGGGGGTGCGCGCTGCACCCACCGTAGATCATGGCCAGGCCGGTCTCGTGGAGGAAGCGCGCGCGGCGGTGCTTGAAGAGCCAGATGGTGAGGATGGTGAGGGTCAGCAGCAGGATGAAGATGAGCAAGTGGGCGCTGTCCTGCCGGTGGCTGGCTTCGGCCGCCTGCTCGGACACCAGCTCCTCCTCCAGCGCCACGGGACGCGCTCCGGACGCCGGCGGCGGAGGCGGCTCGGCCCGGGCGCCCAGCCCCAGGAGCAGCCGCCGCCGGTCAGGGTCCCCCAGCTGGACCAGGGTGGCCATCATGGCTCCTCCGGCTCCCCCTGCGCTTCTGCCCTGCGCGCAGCCGGGACTGGAGAGCGGGGAGGAGGAGCAGGAGGAGGAGGAGGAGGAAGCGCCGCGCCCAGGCCGAGCACGCGCGGCCAGCAGGGGCGCGCGCAAGGAGCAGGAGCCGTGCGCGCGGAGAGTGGGAAGCGCAGCGGAGCCACAGGAGGAGCAGCAGCTGCTGATCCCGGTCTAGTCTAGTCTAGTTCACTGTTCCCCAACCTTGGGCCTCCCGCTGTTTTTGGACTACAACTCCCATCATCCCTCGCTAGCAGGGCCAGTGGTCAGGGATGATGGGAATTGTAGTCCGGAAACAGCTGGAGGCCCAAGGTTGGGGAACACTGCTCTGTCTAGTTCAGTGTTCCCCAACCTTGGGCCTCCCGCTGTTTTTGGACTACAACTCCCATCATCCCTCGCTAGCAGGGCCAGTGGTCAGGGATGATGGGAATTGTAGTCCGGAAACAGCTGGAGGCCCAAGGTTGGGGAACACTGCTCTGTCTAGTTCAGTGTTCCCCAACCTTGGGCCTCCAGCTGTTTTTGGACTACAACTCCCATCATCCCTCGCTAGCAAGGCCAGTGGTCAGGGATGATGGGAATTGTAGTCCGGAAACAGCGGAAGGCCCAAGCTGTTCTTGGATTACAACTCCCATCATCCCTCGCTAGCAAGACCAGTGGTCAGGGATGATGGGAATTGTAGTCCGAAAACAGCAGGAGGCCCAAGCTGTTTTTGGACTACAACTCCCATCATCCCTCGCTAGCAAGACCAGTGGTCAGGGATGATGGGAGTTGTAGTCCGAAAACAGCTAGAGGCCCAAGGTTGGGGAACACTGCTCGAGTTCAGTGTTCCCCAACCTTGGGCCTCCCGCTGTTTTTGGACTACAACTCCCATCATCCCTCGCTAGCCAGACCAGTGGTCATGGATGATGGGAGTTGTAGTCCGGAAACAGCTGGAGGCAGCGTATGTACCGGTAAGTTAAGCCTCCCTGGGCCAGGGTGGCCATGGCTCCTCCGGCTCCCCCTGCGCTTCTTCCCTGCCCGCAGTCGGGACTGGAGAGCGGGGAGGAGGAGCAGGAAGCGCCGCTCCCAGGCCGAGCACGCGCGGCCAGCAGGGGCGCGCGCAAGGAGCAGGCGCCTGTGCGCGCGGAGTGGGTGCCCCGGGGAAGCGCAGTGGCCGCGGAAGCCGGACCAGCAGCTGCTGATCCCGGTGTGGAAGGAGCTCTAGTAACCTTGGGCCTCCAGCTGTTTTGGGACTACAACTCCAATGATCCCTCGCTAGCAAGACCGGTGGTCAGGGAGGATGGGAATTGTAGTCCCAAATTGTAGATGGTTGAGGACTACAACTCCCATGATCCCTAGCTAGCAGGACCGGTGGTCAGGGATGATGAGAGTTGTAGTCCCAAATTGTAGATGGTTGAGGACTACAACTCCCATGATCCCTCGCTAGCAAGACCGGTGGTCAGGGAGGATGGGAATTGTAGTCCCAAATTGTAGGTGGTTGAGGACTACAACTCCCATGATCCCTCGCTAGCAAGACCGGTGGTCAGGGAGGATGGGAATTGTAGTCCCAAATTGTAGGTGGTTGAGGACTACAACTCCCATGATCGCTAGCTAGCAGGGCCAGTGGTCAGGAATGATGGGAGTTGTAGTCCCAAATTGTAGATGGTTGAAGACTACAACTCCCATGATCCCTCGCTAGCAAGACCGGTGGTCAGGGAGGATGGGAATTGTAGTCCGAAAACAGCTGGAGGCAGCGTATGTTAAGTTAAGCCTCCCTGGGCCAGGGTGGCCATGGCTCCTCCGGCTCCCCCTGCGCTTCTTCCCTGCCCGCAGCCGGGACTGGAGAGCGGGGAGGAGGAGGGGCAGGAAGCGCCGCTCCCAGGCCGAGCACGCGCGGTCAGCAGGGGCGCGCGCAAGGAGCAGGCGCCGCGCGCGCGGAGTGGATGCCCCGGTGAAGCACAGCGGCCACGGCAGGAAGACCAGCAGCTGCTGATCCCGGTGTGGAAGGAGCTCTAGTAACCTTGGGCCTCCCGCTGGTTTTGGACTACAACTCCCATCATCCCTCGCTAGCAGGGCCATTGGTCAGGGATGATGGGAATTGTAGTCCCAAATGGTAGATGGTTGAGGACTACAACTCCCATGATCCCTCGCTAGCAGGGCCAGTGGTCAGGGAGGATGGGAATTGTAGTCCCAAATGGTAGATGTTTGAGGACTACAACTCCCATGATCCCTCGCTAGCAGGGCCAGTGGTCAGGGATGATAGGAATTGTAATCCCAAATTGTAGATGGTTGAAGACTACAACACCCATGATCCCTCGCTAGCAAGACCGGTGGTCAGGGATGATGGGAGTTGTAGTCCGAAAACAGCTGGAGGCAGCGTATGTACCGGTAAGTTAAGCCTCCCTGGGCCAGGGTGGCCATGGCTCCTCCGGCTCCCCCTGCGCTTCTTCCCTGCCCGCAGCCGGGACTGGAGAGCGGGGAGGAGGAGGATGAAGAAGCGCCGCGCCCAGGCCGAGCACGCGCGGCCAGCAGGGGTGCGCGCAAGGAGCAGGCGCCGTGCTCGCGGAGTGGGTCCCCCGGGGAAGCGCAGTGGCCGTGGCAGGAGGACCAGCAGCTGCTGATCCCGGTGTGGAAGGAGCTCTAGTAACCTTGGGCCTCCCGCTGTTTGGGGACTACAACTCCCATCATCCCTCGCTAGCAAGGCCAGTGGTCAGGGATGATGGGAGTTGTAGTCCCAAATTGTAGATGGTTGAGGACTACAACTCCCATGATCCCTAGCTAACAGGACCAGTGGTCAGGGAGGATGGGAATTGTAGTCCGAAAACAGGTCTAGTTCAGTGTTCCCCAACCTTGGGCCTCCCGCTGTTTTCGGACTACAACTCCCATCATCCCTTGCTAGCCAGACCGGTGGTCAGGGAGGATGGGAATTGTAGTCCGAAAACAGCTCTAGTTCAGTGTTCCCCAACCTTGGGCCTCCCGCTGTTTTTGGACTACAACTCCCATCATCCCTCGCTAGCAAGACCAGTGGTCAGGGGTGATGGGAATTGTAGTCCCAAATTGTAGATGTTTGAGGACTACAACTCCCATGATCCCTAGCTAGCAAGACCAGTGGTCAGGGATGATGGGAATTGTAGTCCGAAAACAGTCTATTTGACCTCATGCAAGGCCGCCTGGAGCATATGCGCCGCCGGGGTGCAAAGATCCGCCCAGCGCCCCTCCCCCCAATTTAGTTGCGTCTGCCAGAGGCGTAGCAAGCCCCGGTGGTACCCGGGGCGGAATTTTTTTTGTCACCCCCCCCCCCACTTTAATTTTAAGTTTTTTAAAAAAAATTAAAAAGTGTCACACACCCCCTCTGATGGCGCCACTTTGTGAGTTGTGGGGGGTTGTGTGTGTCTGTGTGTGTGTTATCTCTCTTTTTTTCCAATAAAGTTAAAATAATAAAATAATAATAAAAATAATAAAAATTAAAAAAAATTAAAAAAATTAAAAAGTGTCACCGCCCCCCTCTGATGGCGCCACTTTGCGAGGTGTGGGGGGTTGTGTGTGTGTGTCTATAATCTCTTTTTTCCCCAATGAAGTTAAAATAAAAAATAATTAAAAAAAAGATACAAATTAAATTTTTTTAAAAAAACTTAAAAAACTCCCATCATCCCTCGCTAGCAAGACCAGTGGTCAGGGATGATGGGAATTGTAGTCCGAAAACAGATGGAGGCCCAAGTTGGGGAACACTGCTCTAGTTCAGCGTTCCCCAACCTTGGGCCTCCAGCTTTTTTTTGGACTACAACTCCCATGATCCCTCGCTAGCAAGACCAGTGGTCAGGGATGATGGGAATTGTAGTCCGAAAACAGCTGGAGGCAGCGTATGTACCGGTAAGTTAAGCCTCACAGGACTGCTCAGAAGTACCGGGGTAAGTCCCACTGAATGCCATGGAGCTTAGTCCCAGGTAACTGGGTAAGGACTGTGAGGTCTCACACTGCAATCCTAAGCATTTTTACTCAGAAGTAAGTCCCACTGAGTTCAATAGGACTTACTCCCTGGTATGTGCCTGATCTCTTCTCAGGAGGTGGCCAAAGTATTGGAGCCTCAGCTTCAGAAATCAGCCCTGATTTCTCACTGGAAGGACAGATCCTGAAGCTGAGGCCAGGGTGGATAAAAATCAATGATTTTTTTTTAAAAAATCAACAAAATCGGATTTTTTTGATTTAAATCGGATTTTTTTGATTTAAATTGGATTTTTAAAATAAAATGCTTTGGAGGAAAAATCTTTCTAAATATAGCCTTCTATTTAAGTTACATTGTAGTCCAAAGGCTATTCATCAGGAAATAAGGATTTGTTTTAAGTTTATCAAGTGGGCTAAAACTCAGTGTAAGTTTTTTTTTAAAAAATGTTTAACCACATCAGTTAACAAACATGGATACATATGCTATCATGTTATTATTTTAGTTAAATAAATGGTTTAAATGGTTATTAAGGAAATGATTATTTTTCTCCTTCCAATAAAGTACAGCAGAAAAGTTGTCCAAATATAAACAGTTAGCTTATTAAACCTCACCATCATTTCATCATTATCTGTCTATGTATTTCTAGTAGTATAACCAAATCAGTAATTTTTGATATAACTGTAAAAACTATTTATTCCAAAAATGAAACATTCATATGGTTGTAAATATTAAGATTATACCAGCAAGAATGAGTCTTTCGGTAAAAAAAATATTTAAATCAAGTCTTACTGACTAGTGATTTAAATCGAGCCTTACTGACTAGTGATTTAAATCGTGATTTAAATCTTGATTTAAATCAAATCCACCCTGGCCCTGAGTGCTCACTGGAAGGACAGATCCTGAAGCTGAGGCTCCAAGACTTTGGCCACCTCCTGAGAAGAAAAGACCCTGATGTTGGGAAAGATGGAGGGCACAAGGAGAAGGGGACGACAGAGGATGAGATGGATGGACAGTGTTCTCGAAGCTACTAACATGAGTCTGACCAAACTGTGGGAAGCAGTGGAAGACAGGAGTGCCTGGTGTGCTCTGGTCCAGGGGGTCACGAAGAGGCGGACACGACTAAACAACTCAACAACAACAATGTGCCTGATCATTCTCACAGATTGATTGATTGATTGATTGATTGATTGATTGATTGATTGATTGATTTCCCAACCTTGACAGGGAAAGGCAACTTAACCCATTGAGTCCAGCATCCTGTTCTCACCTTCTCTCTGAATTAAATCCACATCATTCAGGCAGTGGCGTAGCGTGGGGGGTGCAGGGGGGGCCGGCTGCACCGGGTGCAACATCTGGGGGGGCGCGCTCGCAGCTCTCAGCTCTCTGCCCCTGCCTGGCTCACTGAGTGTGAGTGTGCTGCTGGGGCGTATTTTCGGCGCTGCTGGGGCGTAGCCGCAGGGGCGGCCAGCGAGGAGGGGTGTCACGCTTGTCGCTGACGTGACACCCCCCTTGCTGGCTGCCCCTGTGGCTCCGCCCTGACAGCGCCGAAAATAGCCTCCTCCCCGCCGCTGGCTGGCTTGCGGCGCCGTGGCATGGAGGAAAGGGGCGGGCCAGCAGCCATGAGGGGTGTCACCCCCTCCTGGCTGGTCCGCCCCCCTCCTCCATGCCGCGGCTCTGCCCAGGGAGCGCAGTGGCGGAAAAAACAGCTGAAAGGGGGGCTTTGTCTTCCTTTCACCCCCTTTCAGCTGTTTTTTTCGCCCCGGCATGGAGGAGAGGGGCGGGCCAGTAGCATGGAGGAGTGCCCCCCCTTCTGGCTCTGGTCTGCCCCTCTCCTCCATGCTGACGCCGTAGCTCTGCCCGGGAGCGCAGCGGCGAAAAAAAACCCGCTGAAAGGGTTTTTTTCAGCGGCTTTTTTTGCCGCGGCATGGGGCAAAGGAATCGCTCTGTGCACATGCGCGTTGTGACGTCATGCGCACGGAGCAACGCCCCGCCCCCAGGAGTGCCGCTTGGCTTGCCGCCCCGGGTACCCAAGCGGCACGCTACGCCCCTGCATTCAGGCACCTGGTATACTTTCTTACTTCCTGCAGGTCTCACCGAAATGGCTTGCGAAGCTTGAGTTAGAAAAAGCGCATTAACCCAGCAGAAATTAATGCCAGAATCACTTCTCCTGCCATGGACCCCTGTATTTGGGATTTGCTGAGTTTCTGCTAGTCTTGGATTTCCCCCTTCTGGTTTCATGGTAAAACTGCAATAAATGAAGTGTGTGGGGGGGAATAACTGAGTGCATGCAGCCCAAGTGACAATTCAAGGCAAATTTACTTGTGTGCCTATATGACAGACCTGTGCAAACTAATTTACACAAACTTATGTATAAGCCCCACTAAATGAAGACTTGATTCTGAATAGGATTGGGCTGCCTGCATTACTTCAATCCTGTACTGGATGAAGTTAAACAACAGATCAACAGAGCCAGACTGATACCCAGAGAGAACTTGCTGCAAGACAGACCCAAAAAAGAAAACAGCAGAACACCACTAGTAATCACGTACAGCTCCCAAGTTAAAACAGTACAACGGATCATCAGAGATCTACAACCTCTCCTAGACAATGACAGTTCTCTTTCTCAAGCTCTGGGAGGAAGACCTTTCATCGCCTACAGACAGCCACCCAATCTTAAACAACTCCTCACCCACAACAATACTACAACCAGACTTAACACAGACACTGGCACCAGAGCCTGCAATAAACCCAGATGCCAACTTTGCTGCCACATACACCCGGACAACACCATTACTGGCCCCAACAACATCAAACATACCATCTCAGGACTATTTAATTGCTCACCATCTAACATTGTGTATGCCATCAAATGCCAACAGAAGAAGAAGAAGAAGAAGAAGAAGAGTTTGGATTTGATATCCCGCTTTATCACTACCCGAAGGAGTCTCCAAGCGGCTCACATTCTCCTTTCCCTTCCTGCCCCACAACAAACACTCTGTGAGGTGAGTGGGGCCGAGAGACTTCAGAGAAGTGTGACTAGCCCAAGGTCACCCAGCAGCTGCATGTGGAGGAGTGGAGACTCGAACCCGGTCTCCCAGATTAGAGTCTACCGCTCTTAACCACTACACCACACTGGCTCTAACAGTGCCCTTCAGCTCTCTATATTGGACAAACAGGCCAAACCCTACGCCAAAGGATAAATGGACATAAATCTGACATCAGGAATCACAAGACAGAGAAACCAGTAGGAGAGCACTTCAATCTCCCAGGACACTCTAGACAAGATCTCAAAGTAGCTGTCTTATTGCAAAGGAATTTCAGAAATAGACTGGAAAGAGAAGTTGCTGAATTGCAACTCATTACTAAGCTTCAAACCATGGAGAGACCTGGTCTGAACAAAGACATTGGATTCTTATCTCATTATACACGACAAAGCTATTTTTAACCTTCTCCCCCCTTGCTTTTTCCTGCAAGACTAATTGCAGTCGTTAACAGTCATCAACAGGTTTACCACAGCTATCAGCCTTTCACCCATTCCCACCACCCCTCTGAGTAATACCCCTCCCTACCCTCTCACTATATATAAGGGTCTGGTGACTTCTGTTTCAGTGTATCTGAAGAAGTGTGCATGCACACGAAAGCTCATACCAAGAACAAACTTAGTTGGTCTCTAAGGTGCTACTGGGAGGAATTTTTTTTATTTTATTTTGCCTGTACTCGCTAGACGTTAATCTGCAATCAATGCACATTGATTATGGAGTGAACCAACATGTTTCAATCTACTTATTCCATCTTTAAAAATGGTTGTGTTTCTATTTATACACAAATAAATGGAACTACTAGTTCCTTAGATTGTGACCCTAAACACAGAAGGGAGCCAAGCCTATTGAACTCAATGAAACATCCTTCTGGGTACAGGTAGATAGCCGTGTTGGTCTGTCATTGTTGTTGTTGTTCAGTCGTTCAGTCGTGTCCGACTCTTCGTGACCCCCTGGACCAGAGCACGCCAGGCACGCCTATCCTTCACTGCCTCTCGCAGTTTGGCCAAACTCATGTTAGTAGCTTCGAGAACACTGTCCAACCATCTCATCCTCTGCCGTCCCCTTCTCCTTGTGCCCTCAACCATTCCCAACATCAGGGTCTTTTCTAGGGTGCTATGGGGCTTTGTTGTTCAGTCGTTCAGTCGTGTCCGACTCTTCGTGACCCCCTGGACCAGAACACGCCAGGCCCTCCTGTCTTCCACTGCCTATCCATCCATTCATCCATCCATCCATCCATCTATGTTCAGTCGTGTCCGACTCTTCGTGACCCCCTGGACCAGAGCACGCCAGGCACGCCTATCCTTCACTGCCTCTCGCAGTTTGGCCAAACTCATGTTAGTAGCTTCCAGAACACTGTCCAACCATCTCATCCTCTGCCGTCCCCTTCTCCTTGTGCCCTCAACCTTTCCCAACATCAGGGTCTTTTCTAGGGAGTCTTCTCTTCTCATGAGGTGGCCAAAGTACTGGAGCCTCAACTTCAGGATCTGTCCTTCTAGTGAGCACTCAGGGCTGATTTCCTTAAGAATGGATAGGTTTGATCTTCTTGCAGTCCATGGGACTCTCAAGAGTCTCCTCCAGCACCATAATTCAAAAGCGTCAATTCTTCGGCGATCAGCCTTCTTTATGGTCCAGCTCTCACTTCCGTACATTACTACTGGGAAAACCATAGCTTTAACTATACGGACCTTTGTCGGCAAGGTGATGTCTTTGCTTTTTAAGATGCTGTCTAGGTTTGTCATTGCTTTTCTCCCAAGAAGCAGGCGTCTTCTTATTTCGTGACTGCTGTCACCATCTGCAGTGATCATGGAACCCAAGAAAGTGAAATCTCTCACTGCCTCCATTTCTTCCCCTTCTATTTGCCAGGAGGTGATGGGACCAGTGGCCATGATCTTAGTTTTTTTATGTTGAGCTTCAGACCATATTTTGCGCTCTCCTCTTTCACCCTCATTAAAAGGTTCTTTAATTCCTCCTCACTTTCTGCCATCAAGGTTGTATCATCAGCATATCTGAGGTTGTTGATATTTCTTCCGGCAATCTTAATTCCGGTTTGGGATTCATCCAGTCCAGCCTTTCGCATGATGAATTCTGCATATAAGTTAAATAAGCAGGGAGACAATATACAGCCTTGTCGTACTCCTTTCCCAATTTTGAACCAATCAGTTATTCCATATCCAGTTCTAACTGTAGCTTCTTGTCCCACATAGAGATTTCTCAGGAGACGGATGAGGTGATCAGGCACTCCCATTTCTTTAAGAACTTGCCATAGTTTCCTGTGGTCAACACAGTCAAAAGCTTTTGTGTAATCAATGAAGCAGAAGTAAATGTTTTTCTGGAACTCTCGAGCTTTCTCCATAATCCAGCGCATGTTTGCAATTTGGTCTCTGGTTCCTCTGCCCCTTCGAAATCCAGCTTGCACTTCTGGGAGTTCTCGGTCCACATACTGCTTAAGCCTGCCTTGTAGAATTTTTAGCAAAACCTTGCTAGCGTGTGAAATGAGCGCAATTGTGCGGTAGTTGGAGCATTCTTTGGCACTGCCCTTCTTTGGGATTGGGATGTAGACTGATCTTCTCCAATCCTCTGGCCACTGCTGAGTTTTCCAAACTTGCTGGCATATTGAGTGTAGCACCTTAACAGCATCATCTTTTAGAATTTTAAATAGTTCCGCTGGAATATCATCACTTCCACTGGCCTTGTTGTTAGCAAGGCTTTCTAAGGCCCATTTGACTTCACTCTCCAGGATGTCTGGCTCAAGGTCAGCAACCACACTACCTGGGGTGTATGAGACCTCCATATCTTTCTGGTATAATTCCTCTGTGTATTCTTGCCACCTCTTCTTGATGTCTTCTGCTTCTGTTAGGTCCTTTCCACTTTTGTCCTTAATTGTGGTAATCTTTGTACGAAATGTTCCTTTCATATCTCCAGTTTTCTTGAACAGATCTCTGGTTTTTCCCATTCTGTTGTTTTCCTCTATTTCTTTGCATTGCTCGTTTAAAAAGGCCCTCTTGTCTCTCCTTGCTATTTTTTGGAAATCTGCATTCAATTTCCTGTATCTTTCACTCTCATAGTCTGTCATAGTCAAAACAAAATAAAAAAATTCCTGTGTGCATGCACACGAAAGCTCATACCAAGAACAAACTTAGTTGGTCTCTAAGGTGCAACTGGAATGAATTTTTTTATTATCCTTCTGGGTAAACACTCATAGATTTGTAAATGTAGTTCCACACCTTGATTAAACTGGAGTCTCTTTTTAAAGTTCCTAACTTGAGACAACTTGGTCCAGATAAGTCTATGTTTGCAAAGCTGGCTCCATTTGTTTGCAAACAGCGCTGAAAATACTCTTTTTTTTTCATTGCTCAAATCATGGCATTATTTCCCTACAGCTGTCATTAAACCAAAGGAGCTCTATCTCGCTGCCCCATAGCCAGTTTGATTGTTGGCTTCTCTCCTAACTTTGGAGGCACATAGGTACAGCTTTGCTAGCTGCTGTATGAAAAAGCACATGAATAATAATAATAATAATAATAATTTATTATTTATACCCCGCCCATCTGGCCGGGTTTCCCCAGCCACTCTGGGCGGCTTTCAACAGAACATTAAAATACAGTAATATATTAAACATTAAAAGCCTCCCTAAACAGGGCTGCCTTCAGATGTCTTCTAAACATCAAATGAATCTGACCATTCAAGAGTTTGTGAGTAAACCATGTTTAACTTGCCAAATGTGGTCTCTTTCTATGCTAAGGGACGTGGGAAACTTTGGAAAGAACTTAGAAGGGAAGATTTTCATGCTTTACTTTTCTGCATGTTTTGTGATTTTAAATTTTAGCTGGGGCTCTCTCATCAAAGAGTACTTGATTGGAGGATGGATGGATGGCGGCTAACAGATTGAGGTTGAATCCTGACAAGACAGAAGTACTGTTTTTGGGGGACAGGGTGCGAGCGGGTGGGGGGGACTCCCTGGTCCTGAATGGGGTAACTGTGCCCCTGAAGGACCAGGTGTGCAGCCTGGGAGTCATTCTGGACTCACAGCTGTCCATGGAGGCGCAGGTTAATTCTGTATCCAGGGCGGCTGTCTACCAGCTCCATCTGGTGCGCAGGCTGAGACCCTACCTGCCCGCAGACTGTCTCGCCAGAGTGGTGCATGCTCCAGTTAAGGCTCCAGTACTTTGGCCACCTCATGAGAAGAGAAGACTCCCTAGAAAAGACCCTGATGTTGGGAAAGATGGAGGGCACAAGGAGAAGGGGACGGCAGAGGATGAGATGGTTGGACAGTGTTCTCGAAGCTACCAACATGAGTTTGGCCAAACTGCGAGAGGCAGTGAAGGATAGGCGTGCCTGGCGTGCTCTGGTCCATGGGGTCACGAAGAGGCGGACATGACTGAACGACTGAACAACAACAACAATCTTAATGTATTTTAATATCTGTTGGAGGCTACCCAGAGTGGCTGGGGGGACCCGGCCAGATGGGTGGGGTACAAATAAATAATAATAATAATTATTATTATTATTATTATTATTATTATCTCGAACTTGAATCTAGGCATAGACAAAATTCTCCTTTCATTCTTCAACCAAATTACCAAAACCCAGCACAATTATGTGCACACTTACCTGGAAGCCCCATTTAGTTTAATGGGAATTAATTCTCAGCTGATGCATAAAGGGCTGCATTGCAGATGTTCTTAAAATACTGCCTTTGCTTATTCCATTACTTACAGGTTTCTGCCTGCCATTTCTTACATTTGTCTTTCACCTTATGGAGGCAACAGACTTTTAAAGGAAAGAACTAGTATCCTTAATGCAAATCTTTACAAAAACCGGGACACAGGAAACTGCCTTAAGTGGTTTCAGAGTTTGGTCCATCTTAACTCAGAAGTGAGAGCTGGACCATAAAGAAGGCTGATCGCCGAAGAATGGATGCTTTTGAATTATGGTGCTGGAGGAGACTCTTGAGAGTCCCATGGACTGCAAGAAGATCAAACCTCTCCATTCTGAAGGAAATCAGCCCTGAGTGCTCACTGGAAGGACAGATCCTGAAGCTGAGGCTCCAGTACTTTGGCCACCTCATGAGAAGAGAAGACTCCCAGGAAAAGACCCTGATGTTGGGAAAGATGGAGGGCACAAGGAGAAGGGGATGACAGAGGACGAGATGGTTGGACAGTGTTCTCGAAGCTACCAACATGAGTCTGACCAAACTGCAAGAGGCAGTGAAGGATAGGCGTGCCTGGCGTGCTCTGGTCCAGGGGGTCACGAAGAGTCGGACACGACTAAACATAGATGGATGGATGGATGGATGGATGGGCAGTGGAAGACAGGAGGGCCTGGCGTGCTCTGGTCCAGGGGGTCACGAAGAGTCGGACACAACTGAACGACTGAACAACAACAAAATCCTTCTACTCCCTTGCCACTCATGTCATTCTTATGCCTTTTCCTAGGTCATTCAAAAGCTGTCATGGTTATCATACCTTTACAATAACTTTGAACATATATTTTATATCTGCTCCATTTGTCTTCGAATTTTTGTTTGGTATTACCCCTCATGCTGTTGGTAAGATATGCCATCTCCGCAAATCCTTGCAATTTCTGCTGTCAAAGTGGGAGGGTCCACCCCAGGCCAGACCTCTTACTCGTTCCCCACTTTTTAAAAACTAGGGGTTGCCAGCCCTCCCTTGACACCTCACCATCCCACCTCCTGCCCCCTTTAAAGGTAAAGGGTAAAGGGACCCCTGACCGTTAGGTCCAGTCGCGGTCGACTCTGGGGTTGCGGCGCTCATCTCGCTTTTCTGGCTGAGGGAGCCGGCGTACAGCTTCCGGGTCATGTGACCAGCTGACTAAGCCGCTTCTGGCGAACCAGAGCAGCGCACGGAAACGCCGTTTACCTTCCCGCCAGAGCGGTACCTATTTATCTACTTGCACTTTGACGTGCTTTCGAACTGCTAGGTTGGCAGGAGCTGGGACCGAACAACGGGAGCTCACCCCATTGTGGGGATTCGAACCGCTGACCTTCTGACCGGCAAGCCCTAGGCTCTGTGGTTGAACCCACAGCACCACCCACGTCCCACCCTGCTCCTTTACACCTGCTCAAACCCCCCTTCTCTCATATATTTACACCTTGAAAGAGAAAGCCCCTCCCTCACCCCAAAAGCTACAGGCTCCCCACCCTGCTCTAGCATCCCACAGCAATTGTGGGTGGGAACATTCACCCTTTTATTCACCTCCTGCCAGTGGCAACAGCAGGGAGTGCATAGCAAAGCCTGCAAAGTGTGGGTCTAGCCAGGATTTTTGTTGGGTGGGGGGAACAGGCTTTGGTTAGAGGAGGGCAGAACCTCAAATTTGTACTGATTTTGGCCGAGAGTGGCAGCTACCCCCTGCCCCCCCCCCGGCAATGTCCATGCTGCAAAGCCCGCCCCACACTCATCTTTCCAACCTCACACATCAGAAGACTTGAAAGGATCAGCAAGAGGTGGCATAGCCCTTCCCCTCTCCACAGTCCCCTGCAGATCTAGAGGCCAGGTAGATTTGGGCTTGAGGGCATCCTGATCAAGTTTGCAGATGACACCAAATTGGGAGGGGTGGCTAAGACCCCAGAGGACAGGATCACACTTCAACATGACCTGAACAGATTAGAGAACTGGGCCAAGGCAAACAGGATGAATTTGAACAGGGAGAAATGTAAAGTACTACACTTGGGCAAAAAAAATGAAAGGCACAAATACAGGATGGGTGACACCTGGCTTGAGAGCAGTACATGTGAAAAGGATCTAGGAGTCTTGGTAGACCACAAACTTGACATGAGTCAACAGTGTGATGCAGCAGCTCAAAAAGCCAATGCAATTCTGGGCTGCATCAATAGGAGTATAGCATCAAGATCAAGGGAAGTAATAGGACCACTGTATTCCGCTCTGGTCAGACCTCACCTGGAATACTGTGTCCAGTTCTGGGCACCACAGTTCAAGAAGGATACTGACAAGCTGGAACATGTCCAGAGGAGAGCAACCAAAATGGTCAAAGGCCTGGAAACGATCTTATGAGGAACGGCTTAGGGAGCTGGGTATGTTTAGCCTGGAGAAGAGAAGGTTAAGGGGTGATAGGATAGCCATGTTCAAATATATAAAAGGATGTCATATAGAGGAGGGAGAAAGGTTGTTTTCTGCTGCTCCAGAGAAGCGGACACGGAGCAATGGATTCAAACTACAAGAAAGAAGATTCCACCTAAACATTAGGAAGAACTTCCTGACAGTAAGAGCTGTTCGACAGTGGAATTTGCTGCCAAGGAGTGTGGTGGAGTCTCCTTCTTTGGAGGTCTTGAAGCAGAGGCTTGACAGCCACCTGTCAGGAATGCTTTGATGGTGTTTCCTGCTTGGCAGGGGGTTGGACTGGATGGCCCTTGTGGTCTCTTCCAACTCTATGATTCTATGATTCTATGATTTCTGGGCACTTTCCTCCTCCTGCTCTTCATGCCAATCAGCGGCAACAGAGGTGGATTCCATGGCCAACCACAGAGGAGGAAGGAGGTCAGTAGTGGTGCTAGCTGTGTATCCAGGGGGCGGGGTCTAAAGCGCTTGCTGACTGGCGTGGGCCATCCTCCTCCGACTTCCTCCTCCTCCTCCATCTCTGGCACTGCTGTGATGGCCAGCAGCTCTGAGAGCCCAGTTGGTCCCTATGCTGTAGTTTGCAGCGCCACCTGTCAGTGACCACATGAACTGCACCATGGTGACATCCTTACAATTTTATCATATAACAAGTGCTACCGGTTGTTGTTGTTGTTCAGTCGTTCAGTCGTGTCCGACTCTCCGTGACCCCATGGACCAGAGCACGCCAGGCACGCCTATCCTTCACTGCCTCTCGCAGTTTGGCCAAACTCATGTTAGTAGCTTCGAGAAAGACAACAGGTGCTACCGGTATATTGATGCCAGGTGCCAGAACAGCGGAATTCACCATGAATGCCCCCCTTCTTCTCTTATATTTGCAATGGCGCCCACCTGAGAGGTGCCAGAACTCAGTTCTGGCAAATTCTGGCTGGAAAAAAGCCCTGCATAAAGGTATAAGATTATTTCATTTTTGGGTTACAGGAATGGTTGGGGATGTTACATAGCACAGGGCCAGTGAGTCTTCATCCACCCACCATCTTAATTTGCTGAGACCTCGATATGAATCTATCATCAATTAGCATATTTGCTCATTTTCTGTGAATTTCCTGTGCCCTTTTACGTACCTAGGAATGCCCTGGACTGGGACATGCTTGGCAGCTTCCCAAGGGTGATTAGTGTTGAATTATTATTATTAGTAGTAGTAGTAGTAGTAGTCGTCGTCTTTTTATTATTGTTTCCATCTATAGACCACTTTTTTTTTCAAATTCACATGCCACCACAAGGTGGGTTAGAATAACACAATAATCTCTCTCTCTCCCCCCCCTCTATATAATCCTATATAATAAAGTGCAAGTGTCTCTGCGTGCCGTCCGTCCGTCCGTGGGTTTGCGCTACTGCGCATGTCCCCCACGGACACAGGGATTGGACGACGCAGAGACACTTCGAGCGGACCGGGCGAAACTGTGCCGCCGCCATTGCTATGTCCGCCTCCACCTCCTCCTCAGGCCGCCGCCCTCCTCCCCGAACTCCCCCGCCTCAAGCGCCCCAGCTCGCCCTGCCACGCGCCGACGGAGGCTGAGGCGCCGCCAGCGGACGACGATGACGGAGCCGTGGTCGCGGACACCGAGGAGGAAGAGGCTGGCGGGGGCGCCGTCGTTGCGCCGCCGCCATTGCCGTCTCCGCCTCCTCCTCCTCCTCCTCCCGGCCGCCGCCGCCTCAGCCCCACCGGGTGGCCCGCCAGCGCCGGGTTGCCTGGTCAGGCTGAGGCAGCGGAAGCGGATTGCCCCCACGGTGGCTGCCGGCGAGGCGAGGAGGAGGCAGTGCTCAGCTTCGCCTTCACCAGCTAGGAGAAAGGGGTTGACAGGCGGGGAGGGTGGGGAAGGAAAGAAGGAAAGAAACAGGGAAGGAAGTATGGAAAAATGTAGGGAGGGAGGGAGGGAGGGAGGGAGGGAGAAACAGGGAAGGAAGAACGGAAAAATGGGAGGGAGGGAGGGAGGAACAGGGAAGGAACAGGGAAAGAAGAACGGGAAAATGGAGGGAGGGAGAATAGAGAAAGGGAGGGAGGGAGGGAGAAAGGAAGGAAACATGGAAGGAAGAATGGAAAAATGTAGGGAGAGAGGAAGAAGGAAGAACAGAGAGGAGGAGGGGGAGGGAGAAACAGGGAAGGAAGAACGGAAAAATGGAGGAAGGGAGGGAGGGAGGAAGAACAGAGAAAGGGAGGGAGGGGAGGGAGGGAGGGAGGGAGGAACAAACACAAAACCTAACCTAACCTAAACATTAGACCTAAGCATTACAAAAACATCCTTTCCATGATGTTCTAGCGCCGTTAATTTAACGGGATGAACGTCCACTAGTATAACATAATATCCACAGAGTACAAAAAAGTTATGCAAACACAATCATAAGCAATACATAGTACAGTGGTACCTCTGGTTAAGTACTTAATTTGTTCCGGAGGTCCGTTCTTAACCTGAAGCACCACTTTAGCTAATGGGGCCTCCCGCTGCGCTGCCGCTGCCCAATTTCTGTTCTCATCCTGAAGCAAAGTTCTTAACCCGAGGTACTATTCCTGTTCTGGGTTAGTGGACTCTGTAACCTGAAGCGTTTGTAACCCGAGGTACCACTGTAATTTCACATATTATATAATGTCATCTCTGTGGCAAATATAAGACAAAAAAGGTACTGTATCTAACAACAACAAAATCCTGAAAAAAGGGGGCAGGAATCATCATCAGCATTATCTGAAGTTGAGACACGGTGGAAGAAGGGCGGGCAGACGCACCCAGAGCTCCAGGACTAAAATTGGTGGCTCTCTTCACTCCGGCATTTCTTCTTTAATAGCGTTAATTTGATCACAGCCAGTACTGTATTTTGAATATTATTCCTATATTATCTTTTTTATCATTTATTTGCTGTATTTAGTTTCTGTACATCACTTTGATTTCTGGATGTTTAGTGGTCTAAAACTCATAAGAAACATTTAGTTGCTCAATTGTAAAAAAAAATAATAATCCTGTGAAATAAATTAAGAGGAATAGGCTTTGTTTCAGGAGGAGACGAACTATTTGATCCAATGTAGGAATCCTTCTGAGTGGCATCCTATATAATCATCTCCAAGTGTCCCTGCGTCCAGTCCGTGTGTCAGTGGTTTTTGGCCACTGCGCATGTCCCACAGGGACGCAGGGATTGGTAGGCGATGACTGGGGGCGTGTCCGAGAGGCAGCGGCGGCGCACGCACGTCATCAGTTGGCTCGGTGCCGCTGCCTCGCACGGAGCTGGGCCCGCCGCCGCCCGCCGGGTCCCCAGAAGAGCGCGCTGCCGGGGTGCCCCTGTCTGCCTGCGCTCACACCCGCTGCCTCCGCCTCCGAGGCTGCCCCTGCTCGCAGGCTCTGGCTGCGGCTCCGGAAGCGCCTTGGCGCCGGGCCGCCGCCGGGCCTGGCACCGCCCGGGGACGGGGAGCTCCGCGGCAGAGCGCAGAGGCCGCCGGCGCCGCTTCCCTCCTCAGGCCTGCCGGGAACGAGGGAGGGTGGGATGCGCGGCGCCCCGGCCCTCCTCTCCGTTCTAGCGCCCGTTATTAACGGGCTAAATTCAACTAGTACACACATATAAACGCATGCTTTTAATTCAAAGAAGAACTGAAATCCTGTCCCCACAACAGAATGCAAAACATAACATTTTATTACTGTTTGTCCACCCTCCTTAAGGCAGATCAATTACCTCTGATGGAATCTAAATTCAGTGAACCCCACACAAAGGCCAACCCCAAAAGGCAATGCACTCCAATAGAGCACATAAATTACGGTAAATCAAAGACAACGCAACCCTCCTACCACAGAAGTAAAGGCATATAAAACCAGGGTGGATTTGATTTAAATCAAATTGATTTAAATCACGATTTAAATCACTAGTCAGTAAGGCTTGATTTAAATCACTAGTCAGTAAGACTTGATTTAAATATTTTTTTTACCGAAAGACTCATTCCTGCTGGTATAATCTTAATATTTCCAACCATATGAAGGTTTCATTTTTGGAATAAATAGTTTTTACAGTTATATCAAAAATTACTGATTTGGTTATACTACTAGAAATACATAGACAGATAATGATGAAATTATGGTGAGGTTTAATAAGCTAACTGTTTATATTTGGACAACTTTTCTGCTGTACTTTATTGGAAGGAGAAAAATAATCATTTCCTTAATAACCATTTAAACAATTTATTTAACTAAAATAATAACATGATAGCATATGTATCCATGTTTGTTAACTGATGTGGTTAAACATTTTTTTTAAAAAAAAACAGACTGAGTTTTAGCACACTTGATAAACTTAAAACAAATCCTTATCTCCTGATGAATAGCCTTTGGACTACAATGTAACTTAAATAGAAGGCTATATTTAGAAAGATTTTTCCTCCAAAAGCATTTTATTTTAAAAATCCAATTTAAATCAAAAAATCCGATTTAAATTTAAAAAATCTGATTTAAATCAAAAAAATCCGATTTTTTTTATTTTTTAAAAAAAATCATTGATTTTTATCCACCCTGTATAAAACCTTCTCTTCTTACCCCGGGGCCCTGCATCACCAAACATGGAGGCTCTTCTTGTCAGCCTTGATTTCCCATTTGTAAAATGGGAACAACAGTGACCTCAGTTCGCAGGGTTATATATTTACTTATTTCATAAAATTTATCCACTGCTTGGTTGTAGAAACAAAACAAAACAAAACAAGCTCAAATCAGTTTTCAATAAGAAAAAATAACAACAATAATGTAAGATTTTTGAAAAGATAAAATAGCAGTAGACTAAAAATTGATTCAAACTCACATCAACTTTGTAACTAAAATGTTTTTATCAGGTACTGTAAAGCATATAGTGACTGTGCCTACCTGATCTCAAGAGGCAGGGAGTTCCAAAGTGTAGCTGCTGCCACACTAAAAGATTGAGTTCTTACAAATGTAGAACGGGTACTTTGTGGCACCTGTTACTCTGCCAGTTAAAGTGAAATTTCAAATTAAAAATCCCAGGCCACACGCATGCTTGCCGCTTACTGAGCAGAAGCAGTGGTGAATTAAAATGCCATACTTTAACATGCAAATAAAAAAGAAACATACACTCTTGCCAGTGGATTTGCCTTCCACCCTCCAGTGCGGATCTGACCCTGCAAAGCAGGAACCAGAGTCAATCCCAGTCAAGTACAGGTAACTGCATTCCCCTCTCCACCCCACCAGGGGGCAACAGCACAGTGCAGAGCCTGGCTGCTTTCAGCCAAATGTGTGGACGTTGCTCAGCCTTTGCTCAGGGGCGTAGCAATGGGGGGGCGGGGGGGCGGGTCGCCCCGGGTACCACCCCAGAGGGGGGTGACACTTTTAAAAATTTTAACTTCATT
>JAWWNF010000184.1:137500-170000 GCA_034641395.1 Darevskia armeniaca | reverse complement strand
TATTTTTTTATTTTTTATTTTTTATTAATTATTAATATTATTATTATTATTTTATTTTAACTTTATTGGAAAAAAAGAGATAATAGACACACACACACACAAAACCCCCCACACCTCGAAAAGTGGCACCATCAGAGGGGGTGCTCTGGTCTATGGGGTCACGAAGAGTCGGACACGACTGAACGACTGAACAACAACAACAACATTATTATTATTATTATTTTATTTTAACTTTATTGGAAAAAAAGAGATAATAGACACACACACACAAAACCCCCACACCTCGCAAAGTGGCACCATCAGAGGGGGAGGTGGCACTTTTTAATTATTTTTTATTTTTTTATTTTTTATTAATTATTAATATTATTATTATTATTTTATTTTAACTTTATTGGAAAAAAAGAGATAATAGACACACACACACAAAACCCCCACACCTCGAAAAGTGGCACCATCAGAGGGGGTGTGTGTGATACTTTTTAATTTTATTTTTTTATTTTTTTACATTTTTTTATTATTATTTATTTTATTTTTATTTTTACTTTATTGGGGGGGGAAAGCGATAATAGACACACACACACAAAACCCCCACACCTCACAAAGTGGCACCATCAGAGGGGGGATGGCACTTTTTAATTTTTTTTTTTTTTTTAATTTTTATTAATTTTTATTATTATTATTATTATTTTAACTTTATTGGAAAAAACAGAGATAATAGACACACACACACAAAACCCCCACACCTCACAAAGTGGCACCATCAGAGGGGGGGTGGCACTTTTTAATTATTTTTTAATTTTTTTAATTTTTATTAATTATTAATATTATTATTATTATTTTATTTTAACTTTATTGGAAAAACAGAGATAATAGACACACACACACAAAACCCCCACACCTCGCAAAGTGGCACCATCAGAGGGGGGGGTGGTACTTTTTAATTTTATTTTTTTATTTTTTTACATTTTTTTTATTATTTTTTATTTTATTTTTATTTTTACTTTATTGGGTGGGGAAAGCGATAATAGACACACACACACAAAACCCCCACACCTCACAAAGTGGCACCACCAGAGGGGGGTGGCACTTTTTAATTTTTTTTATTTTTATTAATTATTATTATTATTATTATTTTATTTTAACTTTATTGGGGAAAAAGAGATAATAGACACACACACACAAACAAACCCCCCACACCTCGCAAAGTGGCACCCTCAGAGGGGGGGGGACACTTTTTAATTTTTTTTAAATTTTTTTAAAAATTAAAGTGTTGGGGGGGTGGCAAAAAAAATTCCGCCCCGGGTACCACGGGGGCTTGCTACGCCTCTGCGAGTCCCCCAGCAAATGAGTGATCCGTTCTATGCAAAAGGAAGGAATAAAGGATCGGAGATTCCCTGACCAGCTCCAACCAAGAGAGCCTCTGGTCAGCCTTCCTTCATGCCTTGCCATGGGCGTAGCCGGGGGGGGGCAGAGGGGGCAGCTGCCCCCCCCCTAGAAGGCAGCCCTAGAAGCAAAAATGATCAGCGTCCATTCAAAGCAAACCTGAACGACCATGGCTTGCCCCCCCCTAGGTTTGATCCTGGGTACGCCCCTGCGCCTTGCCGCACACATAATAATCGCCTTGTTTTTATTAACTTTTATTTACACAAAGCAAAATAAAATAAAAAAATCCCTTCCAATAGCACCTTAGAGACTAGCAAGGTGCTATTGGAAGGAATTTTATTTTATTTTGTTTTGCTTTGACTATGACAGACCAACACGGCTACCTACCTTTTCTTTACACAGTTCAGTGCTGTCGATGCACAAGGCTCTGCGCTCATTTAAAACGAGAAACTCGGTCTATCCCGAAGGACGGACAATCTAAAAGAAGGAACAGAAGCAAAGCAACACAGTCAAAAGATCACCGGTCCGAAGGGCTCAGCTCACAAGTCCGGACTCAACTTAACCCTTCCCTGAGACAAGAACACGATGCAATTCGCCCCCACTTCGCGTTTTTCAGGGGGGGGGAGAAAAGAAATCCCCCCCACAACATTTTTTGGGATGGTTGAGGAGAGCGTGTGCTGTTTTAACGTTTTCCTCTTCAAAAGATCACTAAAAGTCAGCACGGGTTTCTGAAAATAAGTCATGTCAGACTAATCTGATCTCATTTTTTGACAGAATTACAAGCCTGGTAGACGAAGGGAACACTGTGGATGTAGCCTATCTTGATTTCAGCAAGGCCTTTGACAAGGTGCCCCATGATATTCTTGTAAAGAAGCTGGTAAAATGCGGGCTAGACAATGCTACCATTCAGTGGATTTGTAACTGGCTGCCTGACCGAACCGAAAGGGTGCTATCAATGGCTCCTCTTCATCCTGGAGAGAAGGGACTAGTGGGGTGCCACAGGGTTCTGTCTTGGGCCCAGTCTTATTCAACATCTTGATCAAGGACTTGGATGATGGGCTTGAGGGCATCCTGATCAAGTTTGCAGGTGACACCCAATTGGGAGGGGTGGCTAAGACCCCAGAGGACAGGATCACACTTCGAAATGACCTTAACAGATTAGAGAACTGGGCCAAGGCAAACAGGATGAATTTGAACAGGGAGAAATGTAAAGGGCAAAAAAAAGGAAAGGCACAAATACAGGATGGGTGACACCTGGCTTGAGAGCAGTACAAGTGAAAAGGATCTAGGAGTCTTGGTAGACCACAAACTTGACATGAGTCCACAGTGTGATGCAGCAGCTCAAAAAGCCATGCAATTCTGGGCTGCATCCAGAGGAGTATAGCATCTAGATCAAGGGAAGGAATAGTACCACTGTATTCCGCTCTGGTCAGACCTCACCTGGAATACTGTGTCCAGTTCTGGGCACCCCAGTTCAAGAAGGATACTGACAAGCTGGAACGTGTCCAGAGGAGGGCAACCAAAATGGTCAAAGGCTTGGAAACGATGCCTTATGAGGAACGGCTTAGGGAGCTGGGTATGTTTAGCCTGGAGAAGAGAAGGTTAAGGGGTGATAGGATAGCCATGTTCAAATATATAAAAGGATGTCATCTAGAGGAGGGAGAAAGGTTGTTTTCTGCTGCTCCAGAGAAGCGGACACGGAGCAATGGATTCCAACTACAAGAAAGAAGATTCCACCTAAACATTGGGAAGAACTTCCTGACAGTAAGAGCTGTTCGACAGGGGAATTTGCTGCCAGGAGTGTGGTGGAGTCTCCTTCTTTGGAGGTCTTTAAGCAGAGGCTTGACAGCCACCTGTCAGGAATGCTTGGATGGTGTTTCCTGCTTGGCAGGGGGTTGGACTGGATGGCCCTTGGGGCTCTTCCAACTCTATGATTCTATTATTCTATTCTATGATTCTATGAAAGCAACTGCACCGAGTATCGCAGGCGCCGCGCGCGCGGAACTGCCTCCCCCCCCCTGCGATCCATAAAGCAATGAAAGAAGAAGAAGAAGGGGGAGAAGAGAATGACAGCATCTGTTGCATAAGCTCAGCCTTTCGCGTCCCCAAGAAATGGGAAGCTATTACCTCTCCAAGGACGCAGCAAGGCAGTGCCCCCCGCCCTCCATCCCCAGAGAGCCCCTCCCTCCCTCGCTCTCACGCGCCCCGCGCCCCAGCCCGTCCATCCGTCCGAATAATGAAACACAAACTTCCCACGCGCCCTGACTTGCGCGCGCCAAAAGCAAGAAGCAGGGGCGTAGCAATGGGGGGTGGGGGCGGTCCGCCCGGGTTCCACCCCAGAGGGGGGTGACAATTTAAAAAAAAAATTTTTTTTTAAATATTAACTTCATTGCAAAAAAAGAGATAATAGACACACACACACAACACCTCACAAAGTGGCACCATCAGAGGGGGGTGACACTTTTTAATTTTTTTTAAATTTTTTATCATTTTTTTATTATTATTTTTTATTTTAACTTTATTGAAAAAAAAGAGATAATACACACACACACACACACACACACACACACACACACACAACCCCCCACACCTCACAAAGTGGCACCATCAGAGGGGGGTGACACTTTTTAATTTTTTTTAAATTTTTATCATTTTTTTATTATTATTTTTTATTTTAACTTTATTGAAAAAAAAGAGATAATACACACACACACACACACACACACACACACACACACAACCCCCCACACCTCACAAAGTGGCACCATCAGAGGGGGGTGACACTTTTTAATTTTTTTTAAATTTTTATCATTTTTTTATTATTATTTTTATTTTAACTTTATTGAAAAAAAGAGATAATACACACACACACACACACACACACACACACACACACACACACACACACAACCCCCACACCTCACAAAGTGGCACCATCAGAGGGGGGTGACACTTTTTAATTTTTTTTAAATTTTTATCATTTTTTTATTATTATTTTTATTTAACTTTATTGAAAAAAAAGAGATAATACACACACACACACACACACACACACACACACACACACACACAACCCCCACACCTCACAAAGTGGCACCATCAGAGGGGGGGTGACACTTTTTAATTTTTTTTAAATTTTTATCATTTTATTATTATTATTTTTATTTTAACTTTATTGAAAAAAAAGAGATAATACACACACACACACACACACACACACACACACAACCCCCCCACACCTCACAAAGTGGCACCATCAGAGGGGGGTGGCACTTTTTAATTTTTTTTTAATTTTTTTAATTTTTATTAATTACTATTATTATTATTTTATTTTATTTTAACTTTATTGGAAAAAAGAGATATTAGACACACACACACAAAACCCCCACACCTCGCAAAGTGGCACCATCAGAGGGGGAGGTGACACTTTTTTTTTATTTTTTTATTTTTTTACATTATTATTATTATTTATTTTATTTTTATTTTTACTTTATTGGGGGGGGAGAGATAATAGACACACACACACAAAAACCCCCACCTCGCAAAGTGGCACCATCGGGGGGGGGGGTGACACTTTACTTTTTTTTTTTTTTACATTATTATTATTATTTATTATTTTTATTTTTACTTTATTGGGGGGGGGAAAGAGACAGTAGACATTATCTCTTCCCCCCCAATAAAGTAAAATATTAATATTTATTTTAACTTTATTGAAAAACAAAGAGAAAATAGACCACACACACACACAAAACCCCACACCTCTCAAAGTGGCACCCTCAGAGGGGGGGGCACTTTTTATTTTTATTTATTTACATTTTTATTATTTTTTATTTATTTTAACTTTATTGAAAAACAAAGAGATAATAGACACACACACACAAAACCCCCACACCTCTCAAAGTGGCACCCTCAGAGGGGGGGGGACACTTTTTATTTTTATTTATTTACATTTTTATTCTTTTTTATTTATTTTAACTTTATTGGGGGAAAGTGACACTTTTAATTTTTTTAAAATTTTTTAAAATTAAAGTGGTGGGGGGGGTGACAAAAAAAAATCCCGCCCCCGGGTACCACCTGGGCTTGCTACGCCTCTGAGGGAGCCCCTCGCTCTCTCGCGCCCCGCGCCTCAGCCCGTCCATCCGCCCGAATCACGAAACTTCCCACGCGCGCCCTGACTCGCGCGCGCCAAAAGCAAGAAGCTCCGCGAGGCTCAACTGACGCAGGGAGGTGGGGGGGAGGGGGAGAGAGAGGGCGCCCCCCCGCCCCGCCCCGTTGAAGCCCGGCCCCGCCCTGGCCGACCCCGCCCACCGCCCTCCCAAGCTCTGGGCGGTGCCTGCTCCCCCTTCCCCGCTCCCAGCAGCCTTTGCGCCCTCGCTACAATGAAACGGGCAAAGTTTTTTCGGTTTCGGCGCCATTTTCGAGTGGACTCGGAGGTGAGGAGGAGGGAGGGCGGGGGAGAGGAGGGCGCCTGAGGCGGGGGGGCCAGCGGGGGGCGCCCCAAAAATCCCCAAAAAATCCCTAAAAATCCCCTCGGGGGGGGGAGGGCCGGGAGGAGAGGAAAAGGGGGGGCGCCCCGGCCAATGCCCCCCCAGCATAATTTCTCCTTCACCCACCAGTTAAAACAAATGATGTATCATTAAAATAGCACCCCCCCAATGTGGGGAAACTTTAAAATTTGGGACCCCGGAGAGGGCAATTGGTTAAATTTATTTTGAAGGGAGGGGGGGAGAGGGGAAAAGTGGGGAGGGGGCCAAAGAACAGAAAGTGACACGGGGTTTTTTTTATTCCCCCCCCCCACCAGCAGCTGGAGAGAAGAAGTGCGCCCCCCCCATTCCAGCATAATAGGGGAATTTGGCTCTGAGGACCAAAATGAAGCCTGGAGATGATTTGGGTTGAAAAGTTGAAAAAGTGGAGAAACGGTGGTGTGGGCTGGGGGGGCGAATTTAAATTTAAAAGGAGCTGGCTCGTTCCCCACCCGCCCTCTTCTCCTTTCTTCTTCTTCTTCTTCTTCCTCTTCTTCTTCTTCTTCCTCCTCCTGCTACTTTTTAGCTAAAAACGGATACAAGCGAACGAAGCTACCAAAAATGGCTTGTTTGTTTGTTTGTTTGTTTGTGTGTATGTTGAGAAGATGGCAAACCATTTATTTCGTTTCAGGTCTACAAGTAGCTTCCTCTACAGTTAGGTTTCTTTTTCTTTAAAGAAACTTCTTTCTGGAACCCGCTCTCGTGCCTCTTTTGTATTTCATATCCCTCTGTTCTTCCCCCAGTCTTCTTCTTCTTCTTTCCTCTTCTTCTTCTTCTTCTTCTTCTTCTTCTTTCCTCTTCTTCTTCTTCTTCTTCTTCTTCTTCTTTCTTCTTCTTCTTCTTCTTCTTCTTCTTCTTCCTCCTCCTCCTCCTCCTCCTCCTCCTCCTCCTTCTTCTTCTTCTTCTTCTTCTTCTTCTTCTTCTTCTTCTTCCTAAAAACAACAACCTAGGTTGATTCTGAGTGAAGAAACTCCCGTTCAGCCGCTCCCTTCATTTCCCTACTTTTCCCCCCAATGCAATTTTGTGCCCCCCCCTCTCAACACACACTGGGGCTGGGCTGGGGGTTGGCTCTGAGAGCGCAAATGACGCAGTTCTGAAATGACCAGGGGGGACACTTTGGAACCTGGGGGGAAGCCTAGGGATGCTCCTTCCCCCCCTTCTTTGGTTGACTTCTGTATCCCCTTCTCTCCCCCCCCCCGTCATTCCCCCACCCTCAGCGAAAGGAGGGTACTTCCAGAGTTACAGACCGTTACAACACTGGCCAGCAGAGAAAGCGTTAAAAAGGTGCAAGATCCGTCCCTAAGAGAAATGCAATTGTACCCAAAAGATTTCTTCCCAAACACACAGCCACATTCCCCCCCCCCCCTTTAACAAAAGTGAATTGGAAAGAAAATAAGTTTGAGCCGCCTTGGGACGAATGTCACTTAACTGCTGTGTCATATTTAGAATTTGGAAGAAAGCATAAACTTAACGGCTGACCCTGCTAGGTTTGAGTGGGGGGGGGCAGAAACTTTAATTTGGTGCTGTGTTGTTGTTTCTCAACATATCTTACATTTATTTCTTTTCTTTTTTCTTTTACTAAATATTCTCTTTTTGTTGGCCCAATTTTTAATTAATATAATTATCCTTTAAACACAAAAAGACACTTTGGAATTGAAACATAAAATCTTGATGTTTTTAAAATTACAGTGAAGAACATAAAAACTAACTACACAAGCAAAAAAACAAAACAAAAACAACTTTCCGAACATTCTTACAATTTTCCACCAAAACTTCAAATATTCACCTTTTGAGAAATACTTTATTTTAAAATATATATATTAAAATTGTGTATGTGTTTTAATATATATTAATTCTACAGGTGTTGTGAAAATAAGTTCTTAAATTATATTTTGAATATAAGAATACACTATTCTGCTTTGGAGAGTCAACACTTAATATGTTTAGAAAATTTAATTATAATTACTAAAACTACTAGCCAATTTCTATATTGTGGCTTTAAAAAATTACTTAATTTATTTAAAACTATTTGCACTGATAGTTATTTCTAAAACACTATATGTCACGATTTTTTAAAAATTCATATAGAATTTAATACTTTGTAATGCTGCTTAAATTTGTCATGGCTTTAATCTTACATTTTAAATGAACTCCATTGATGCACTTTGCTCAGATATTCATCCCTTCAACAACTAACACTAAAATACTAATGTGTGTGTGTGAATGAAATGTATAAAAGCTCAGCAAAACCCAAAAATGTAGAAAACGTTCATACTTTTGCAGGCGGGGGGGGAGGGGCGAGAATAACAATGTATGTTATTCTATATATTTTCTGCTGACCTGTTTTACACAGGAAATTTGAGTGACTGACATACAATCTTTTGTGTTGTCTGGAATATAGTACATGACTATAGTACTTTTTCTTTTTTAGTAGCAGAGAATACTATCTTATAATACACTCTATTTACCATGTGTAAACAGCGGTTAAAACTATCTTGGGGGGTTGCCTAGGAATACAGTTCCTCCCCCACTCTTGTTTCAAACTCTGCAAATGTTGTTAAGTGAGGGGGGGGTCATTCCCTTTCATGACTGACGGGGGGGGGGGAGTTTGCAGCAATAAGGCTCAGTTGTGCGCAGGTTAGCATTTGCCTGCTTCAGTTGTGCAGTGGTGTCTGGGGGGGGGGCGGCATGAGAAATCTGGAGAAAGCCCTTGACATTTTAAGTGTATACAGTACACAATTTTAAAAAGAGACCTATAGGGTTTCTTACGGTCTTCGGAAAGCGGGTTGCAGAACTTAATGAAAACTGTTCTGAGATTGTGCATGCAGTTGACTTTGAATGAACGCTGATCCAGGACAGATTTCAACCCCCGCCTCTTATACATAATGAATTCATGTTTTTTAGAAGTTCCATTTGCACGTCTGCCGTGTAGCTTTTAAATCTGAAGGAGGCGACACCTACCCAAACTAAAACACCTCCCCCTAGTAAGATACTGTTCATCGTCAGCAGTTTTGAGAGAAAACTTTTACTAGCATTCTAACTTCCAGTGAGCTCGGCTCTTATTTTCTCTGCCTTATGATTTTTTCTTTGAAAAAAGCTTCTTAACATAGAATATTGTAGCATAAGACTTTTTTTCTCTTCTTTAAGCAATGTATATGTAGCAGGACCATACATTAAAGTGTAAGTGTAAACTTAATTATATGCAAATGTTAATCTAGTATTGACTTTTAGATAACTTTTTCTGCATTTTTTGTGTGTGTGTATGCTTTTGAGTTGAGTGGATGAGAAAAACTGAAAAACGTCAGTTGTCTATCAAATTGGGAGTGCTGCTGCTAATAAATTGACAATTTTAATTATGACAATTTGGTGTTTTGGTTCTGTTGTTTAAGCTGATATTACAGTGGAAACAATTTTTACTGCCATTTATTTAGATTTATTTTTGAAAAATATGTCTATCCTGCTTTCCCCTAAATTGAAACAATAAAAGTATAGAGGTTGCTTAAAGTTGCATTTTGTGGAGTTTGGGGTGTACAGGAATCAGGCATGGCACATCTAGATTGTATATTTTCCAGCTGTATATTTTTTAAAAGGATAATAGTTTTGGTATTTCTCCCCAAATCAATAGTATTTTACTCCACCCCACCCAAAATATGATTGTGTCTTGCTGCAGTGCATTATTGAGGTAGGTACTAAAGTGTACATTCGATGTACACACATAAATGGGAAATACTAAATGTAGCTGCAATGTTTGGATATAGGACACCTTTGCTCAACCTGGTGTCTGCCAGACAATTTGGTCTACAGCACCTATCATCTCCAGTCAGCATGGTCAGTAATGGAGAATGATGAAAGTTGTTGTCCCAAACCTCTAGAGGGCTCCAGGCTGGGGATAGGCAAGTCAATTGGAAGTTCTCCTGCACAATCTCCGTTTAGAGGAGAATTGCTCAAGAACCTTACTCTGCTCTTGTGCAATGTCCACAGGAGACTTTCCCGGTGGATTTTGCCTGGTTGATAGCCTAGCTAGGGTGTGTCTTGTATCTCTGTAGATTGTGGTTTCTGTATTATGCGATTATTTAAGTTCCCTACAGCTTAGTACGGGGTAGGCAACCTATGGCCCGTGGGCCGGATGCGGCCCAATCGCCTTCTCAATGCAGCCTGCGGACTGTCCAGGAATCAGCGTGTTTTTACATGAGCAGAATGTGTCCTTTTATTTAAAGTGCATCTCTGGGTTATTTGTGGGGTCTGCCTGGTGTTTTTACTTGAGTAGAATGTGTGATTTTATTTAAAATGCACCTCTGGGTTATTTGTGGGGCATAGGAATTCGTTCATTTCTCCCCAAAAAATATAGTCCGGCCCACAGCATGGTCTGAGGGACGGTGTACTGGCCCATGGCTGTAAAAGGTTGCTGATCCCTGGCTTAGTACGGTATATAACTGGCATGCAAAGGTGTGTGTGTGTGTGTGTGTGTGTGTGTGTGTTCACTTATATAAGAAATGGGTAGATTGACAAAACCATTAAAATATAGGGTTGTACTGCTGGACATGTATAGATGGGATCATACAAGTATTTTTACCTTCCACTAATGAATCTTTACAGCCATTTTTTGTGTGCTGGAGATCCAGGCTAGTGGAAGCTCGAATTGTGTGGTTTTGGTGCATGAAGTTACCAGAGTTGTAGCGGGTCTGGGTTGTCCTGCAGCCTCATCAGTTGAACCATTCACAGGACCAAGCTTCTCAACACGAGTTAGGAGAGTGCTGTTGTGAATTGACCCTGTAATATCCTGTGATCGGGAAAGTATTTTTGGTAACAAAAGCCCTTGTCAAAAGTGCAGCTGTGTCATCCCGTGTTGAAATGCAGGCTTTGTTGCTTCCAGCTTATTTATATACCCTTGTGGTTCATCCTTTCGCTAATGCAAATAAAGTTATAGGCAAGCCATTAACTTTGCAAAACTAAAGTATCGGTCTGTTAAAAAGGAATTATTACAACACTGCAAGGACCATGGTCATTAGTTTTATCTGATAACTTCTAAGGTCCTTTGTGCCTTCTGAAGTGAGGGGAAAGGGAGCCTCAGTGGGAACACGCACACACTTCTCTCTTTCTATATGATTATGGTGTATTTTCTGCTGTGGAGTCTGCGGAGGAGGGAAAGTTGGAAGATGCCACAAACACCAGCCTTTGTTTGCTTGGTGGGGGCTGGTCAGCAGCCAGAGCGTATAACTAACAGCCTCTTCTCTGCCCTTTCCTTGGGCAAAGGGTTGAGTGAGGTACCAGCTCCTGTTCCACATCTGTAAACACAATCTGCTTTTAACCCTATTTAATTTTAACAGAGCCCCACCTGCAACAATTAAGTCTGCTTCCTCTTTCTAAACTTTCATACAGCAGTTCAACTCAGTGGCTGCATCTCCATCGCAACAGCGAGAGTACCATGCAGAATTGGGGGGGGGGGGGCAGCAGCAGGCATCGTGTCTGAAGTGTGCTCTCCTTTGCCTCTTGCTGAATTCACAGGGTGAGCTGTATTCCACTCTCTTCAGGCTGGCTCTTAGGTGCATGTTTGTTGCTGCTAGGAGAAGCTTCCCATGCTTTTTCAAAACATGTCTCTCCAATTCACAATGGACAGTCAGTTTATTATTTGTGTGGCAAAAAGGTTGTGCCCTGTTGTGTGTGAGCAAGCTTTCTTGATTCTTAAGAAACTGGCAGGTAGATGCAGCTGCATCTGACAGATCTATCTCATGTTGAGTATTCTTTGGAGGTTACTTTGCAGGGCTTGGGAAACTGTATGGCAGCCTTTGCCAACTAGGTACCCTCCCATCAGTGCTGGGGGCATAGGGAGTTGAAGTACAAAACATCTGGAGGGCACCAGGTCGACAAAGGCAGCTGTACACAGTCCTACTACTAACCAGTGCCTCAGGTGTGCTGGGTGCATCTCAGCCAAAGTTAAGCACTTCTAGGTCCCATTGCTAAATCATTTTCATTTATTTAATGGGAGACTGTTAAGCCTAAGTTTAACTCTCCCATTGGCAACAATAGGACTTAAATGGTGCTTAAATTGTACTGGATCACACCCCAGTTCCAATTGCCTGTTTTTGTGTTTTGACAGATTATTTTTTCTTTAAATAAAAGTGGAGAACAAACGGATGGGTGTGATGAACTGTCTGTATTTCTTGCTTTTTGTACTACACTTACATCTGGGAGAGTGGGGTTTTCCCCATGTAAGAAATTAGCACATGCAACTTCCTCTAACAGCCTTTGTTGTTTAATTGTGAAGACAGGCCTAAAGGGTAGGAGCACTCCTTGGTTGTCCTCTGTACTAACCACTTTTATATAAAATATGTATTGCAACCATTTGTAAGAATTACTCTGTGTGTGTGTGTGTGTGTGTGTGTGTGTGTGTGTGTGTGTGTGTGTGTGTTGGTTCCTGTTGCAACTGTTCTACTGTAATAACTAGTTTTATTTATAGTTCCAACACTCTCCCCATAGATATAGGGGGTTTGGGGGCGGAAAGGAGAGGAGAACCAGTAACTTGTGTAACCCTGCTCCATAGCTTGACTTTGCTGCCAGGGTCTCCTTCTGGAGCAGTCGCCCAAATAGTTCTCCTTGAGGAGGTGTAGCAGCACGACATGGTTTGTAGGGACAAGGAGATACAGACCGTTCTGGGCTGCCTCATGACCTCAAGGGTTAAATCAAGAAAACTGGCCACCCATTTATCAGCATGGCTGGAGCCAAGATGCTCCCAGTCTAACTGAACTCATAGATTGCACAGCCAGGTATGTTTAGAAATATTTAACTTGTTGTTTTTTAAGTTGCATGTTTCCCCCAAAAATAATGATTTTTACTAAAAGCATGTTAGGTTTTATTTTTGCCTAAAAGTGTTCTAGCATTCACAAAGGCTGAAGAAATCTTGGGGAAATTGTTGCATGTTATTCCCTAATCCTCTAGAGGGTGCTCATGTAGACACAGAGCCAGTTTAGAATGTTGGTGGGGGGCAGGAAATGGGAGGAGCCTTTGCAGATCAAAAGGGGCGTTTTGAATTGGTGAGAGCCATTTCAAAATCTGCTTTCATTGTCCCATGGAATTCAGTCTGAAGGCTGCGCACAGCTGCACACAGCTAAAGGAAATAAGAGGCCACCTGTAACATTTCTTTTGCGCAACTACCTGCTCAGACAGAGAGGGAGCATCATGCCATCCTTGAGCCTCACAGAGATGACTGCAGAAGGAGAATATCTGTCTGTTGTACTCTAGCAGCACGTAAATACTGGAGTATAGGATTGCCTCCAGTATTGCTTTGCTGCTTTAGCGCAGCTGGACACTGGCACAAGCTCCACAGAGAGCACCTCTCAAAGCGAAGAAAAAGAAGCTCTTTTGAGTTGTTTGTTTGTTGCGCCAATACAGTATCAGCATGTTGGGGATACTGGGTGAAAGTTTCAAAGACTGAGTTCTGAACCTTCCCTCTCCAATATGGTAAGTTTGGGGGTTTTTTGGGTGGGTGAATGGGCTTGCGCTAAAAAGATTTGTTGGCTACAACTTTTTAACATTATCATATGCGCTCTTGAGTCTCTTTGCTTACAAGATCGGAGCAATTATGGGCAAAAAAACAAAAACAAAAAAACCACCCCACAACAACCTATTAATCAGTTTCCCCCAGATTGTTAAATATTGACCCTCTGGGGGTCAGTGGTGCTGTGTGTGTCAAAAGGGGATTGAAAGGGGGCTGGGGTGAAAAAGAAGTTTATGAGGTATGCTGTGAATTATTTAATTAGGAACTATGAGCCTCAAAAATAATGGGCATGTGCAGAGGGCAGCCCCTGCCAATGAGGAACCTCTGTATTGAATAAAATGATTTCTCAGTATAACGGTTAAAATCCATCCCGTCTCATTATAGGATATTAAAAGTGTGGTGTTATTTTCACTTGTATTCTTTTTTTTTCATTTTATGATTCCTTGTAATGGTGACTGCTGATCAATAAATATTGGTTATATACTGAGATGCCTTTACTTTGTTTCATTTAGACTCCTTGGGTTGGGATTGGTGACAACTTTATAAGCTCATCAAGGGGTCAGTTAACTCAGAAGTTTGGGGAAACCCCTCTATAAATAAATGTAGAACAACAGAAGTATTTGTTACAGGATCCTGAGATCAGAGATGAGCTCAGGACAACTAGGCAGCTGCCTACAGCACAGACCTCAGAAGGGCACAGGACCAAACTTTGATGGGCACAGTTTTTCACAAATTAGTTTTTGTTATATCTCTTTTATCATCTCTTTTATCATTTTTGAAGTAATTTTTAAAGCAATTCCTACATTAGAATATACATAAAATAGACCAACCGTAGAGTTGATTGGAGATATATATATCACATAACAAGTAAAAATGCACAACTTTGTGACAGCCTACAATACAACATATGGACCACAGCAGGTTGTATCACATGAATTCCACAAACACTCAAAAACCATAAGAGTTTCCCCTATACACTATGAGGAGACCAGCAAATGGTGAAGAAATGTGCTACCGGTATCAATGGTTGACATCTTCAAAAGATGAGGTTTTTGCTTACTATTGTTCAGCAAAAAAAATGATGCATTACTCCTACACAGAACGGGTTCAAAAGACTGTAAGAACGTTGAAGTAATTCTGTCTTCACATGAGAGCAAAATATCAGATCTGGAGGGAACTTGAATTGCACTTACATAAAGGAAAAATAATTGATGATACTAACCAGCAGAAAATTAGGCAAGAAAAATAATATTGGTGACAAATCTTGGACCACTTGATTGCTTTGCTCAGAGTTCATGGTATGCAAAACTCTGCATTCTGTGGTACAGCTGAAAAGTTGTACTGTGCTAGCTATTCAACTTTTCTGAATTTTGTAGAATATCTAGCCCTTTTTGATCTATCATGAATAAACATTTATTTGCACAGAGTTAAAGATCAATAAACGATGGTTCACTACCTAGAAAAAGATATCCAAAATGAACTTATATAGCTTATAGTCGGTGCTATAAAGCAGAAAATTTTAGCACATGCAAATGGCCCTGCTATTTACACTCTTTTAAGTAGTCGAAACAAAATAAAATTTAAAAAATTCCTTCCAGTAGCACCTTAGAGACCAACTAAGTTTGTTCTTGGTGCTACTGGAAGGAATTTTTAATTTTTATTTTATTTCGACTACGGCAGACCAACACAGCTACCTACCTGTAACTGGAACTCTTAAAGTAGTCAGTGATGGTGCTAAGTGTTATCTGAAAGCAGTTTGGTTCAGCAGATCTATCCAAATGACCAAGAATTACCTTACGGGCTGCAGGTGTGGTGAAGATTTTCAACAAATTTTCATAGATGCTACTGAGATTGCAAAAGAGCTAGGAATACTATCATCCAGGAGTGCTGAACCCATCAGGGACTAAGTGACCAGTTTCATGTACTGCCTGCTGAATGGTGGTTTTAGATATTGTTCTGATCTACCAAGCTCCCTGGAAGAATGTGGAGAGGCAATGTGGAGGACGTATTATATTTTAGGGGTTATTGTGAGGGACTTGGAGTGGGTAGCGCTGTGCTCTAAAACCACTGAACCTCTTGGGCTTGCCGATTGGAAGGTTGGCAGTTCAAATCTGCACAGCAGGATGAGCTCCTGTTGCTTTTTCCCAGTTCCTGTCAATCTAGCAGTTCAAAAGCACACCAGTGCAAGTAGATAAATAGGTACTGCTGTGGCGGGAAGGTAAACGGCATTTCCGTGTGCTCTGGCATTTGTCACAGTGTCCTGTTGCACCAGAAGCGGTTTCATCCTGCTGACCACATGACCTGGAAAGCTGTCTGGACAAACGCTGGCTCCCTTGGTCTGAAAAGCAAGAGGAATGCTGCAACCCCATAGTCGCCTTTGACTGGACTTAACCGTCCAGGGGTCATTTACCTTTTTACCTTTTCCTATGAGAGGGACTGAATATCAAAAGGCCCAGAGTCTAAAATGCTAACAGGTAATATGCATTTTAAATGAAAGTGACATGAATGCACTGACAAGCCCCACTGTGCTACTTGGGTCTCACTTGGGTGGGCAGGAGAAAAATAAGTGGTGGGGTGTGACATGATTAGAGTTTTGCAAAATGATTAAGAGCCTTTCCCCAACCTGGTGACTTCCAGATTTCCCTGAGGACACATCGCTTTACACCATCTGGCATGGCCTAAGGGCCCTGGACTATTGGGAGCTGTAATGGGATGTCTGGTTTGATCCAGCAGGGCTTTACTTGCCGTCTTACAGTGCAAGTCTGATCTTGTCTACTCAGAAGTAAGCCCTATTGAGTCCATTGAGGTTACCTTAAACTTTTTTTCTTTTTTTTTAAGTTTTAAAAGTGCCCCAGGGCAAAAAGTCGTTTTGAGCGTAGGCTAAAAGGTGAAAGCCTTCTAATCTCCGCCCCAGCTTAATTTCTGTCTGCCCTCTTGTTGTTCTGTGGGGTCCCATCCTCTCTTGGTCTGTTTCAGGTTCCGTAATTGGAGTGAAGTCATATATACACAAGTATACGCGGCAATTGCCAGCGAGAAATTGCCGTGCAGTTGGATGACCCCCGCCCCGCCCCGCCCCTGTACAGTACTTATAAATACAAATTTAAATAAGCGTTTTTAAACTTCGCCTAGATGGTGTGTAACGAACGTTATGCCGTGAACATGATGGATGCTGTGTGTGCAAATCCAAGTACAGAAGGCAGACTTCTGGGCCAGGGCTTGCAGAGCTTGGTAGTGATTAAAACATTAAAAAAACAAAACCGCTAGCAAGAACCAAACACCCCCCTGCAAGCTGTGCTTAGGCGCGGTAGAAGCCGCCTTTCCCAGAGTCAGACCTTCGGCCAATTTCGCTCTGCATTGCAGACTACATTGAGTGGCTACTGCTGCTGCTGCTGCCGGTCTCGGAGACCCTCCTCTCCAAGGGTCTTTCTCGGCTTTCCCTGGGAATCCCGGTACTAACCCTGGGACTACCTGCGCCCAAGATACGCACCGCAACCACGAGCCCAGCCCACCCTCTGGCTTAACGGGCTTGCAAAGAGTTAATACACGACGCACAAGGTTACCAGATTTTTTTCATCGATTCCGGGGACACTTTTCAACTTCTATGGATTTTGTATGGGGCTGATTTGTAAATCCGGGGACTGTCGCAGGGAAACGGGGGCGCCTGGCAACCTGGTGCTTCTCCTCGTGAAGTTAGTCTACCGGCCCCACGCGCAAGAGAGCGGCCTGGTGGCTTAAGGCCAGCGCAGTCCAGGGCACTGCCAGGATGGGGCGCAGCTCTTCGGTCTCCCCTGGGTTTTTAGAGGAATGACTCTGCGCAGGCACCTGCCGGTTCGGAGGCTGCTTAGCGGCTCCCGGGCACATTGCATGCTGCCAGCCCGTGCTGGGACTCAGCGCCGCGGTCAGCAGCATCCCTGCCTGCCTGTGCGTGCCCGGGAATGAGCAGAGCGGCCATTGGGATGTATCTCCGTCCTTTCCCAGGAGAGAGAGGCCTCGGCTGCCCGCCTGGCGCCTGAGCCAGTAAAACCCCGCAATGCAAGCCCCGCGCGCCGGCTCCCTGGACCCGAGCGGTGGCGGTTGTTCCTCATGGCCCAAGGCAACAGCAGCCGGTTCCAGCCCAGTTTTAAACTCTCCGTGCTTACTCTGGCGTAAATCCAAAGTACCGCCACAGCGCCTTTCCACGCCTTAACTTGGAAGCCCGGGGTGGGCGGTGGGCCTCGGCTGGGGACCCTGGTAAAGCGAGTGGCTTTGGGCGCTTTCCCCCTCCCTGGGGGAAAACCGCGGGTGCTCAAAGCGCGCGCGGAGCCAGTTCCTTAACGTGCAGCCAGTAAGCATTTCCTTGGCCCCCCGGGAGCAAAGCTAAATCGCAGAGGGATTTGTGCTATTTTATCGCTCCTCTTTCGAAAACATGAGTTTTGAATATATTCCCTAATTAATACTGAGGAATATCCCCTCCCCGCCCGCGGCGGGCGCGCAGCAAGTGCGCGCCTTCCTTTCCCCCCAACACGGCCCTCCAGTGTTGCGGCTCCGACCGCCGGTCGCTTCTTCGGAGATGTTGTGTATGTATGTGCTTTGTGCTGGAGACAGTTCCAGTTCAGGAGGCGCGGAGGTGGGGGACATTTCTCTTCGCTCCGCAGGGTGCCCAGTTCTCGCCACCGCAGCAGTTGAGTCGACGTCCCAGAAAAGGACTCAATCCACGCCCCCGCGGCACCCAGAAGGAAAGGACTTTCGAGCCAGGTGTTCGTTCGAGTCCTGTCCGCCTCGTTCTTTCATCTGCTCGTCAGTACCTGGTGCAGTGTGGTGGGGGATTGGGTCCCGCGAGCCCAACTTTCCCGACTTCTCTGTCTGGAGAAAGAAGCCCTGGCTTCTGCTCCCTGGACCTGATCCCTCCTCCTGCACCCCGGACGAGAGACGGCGAGAGCGAGCAGGTAGAGGCTCCCCCCACCCCGGGCCCAGAGACACGGCAGGCAAAGAATCCGAAGCGCCGGGGGGGGGGCACTCCTTACATTTCCTCCCGGCCCGCGCTGCTGCCTAGCCTTCCAGAAGAAAGGCGGGCGAGGGCTCCCGCGGGGGGATGGCAGCTTCGCCTGCGAGAGAGCGCAGCCGCTGCCTCCTCCTGCCACCTTTCCCCTCGCGGCATAGCAGCAAGGATCAGGGCGATTAACGGTTGCAAGGAGTCGCCACTGGCCTACCGTCCTCTGTCTGAGAAGCTCCATCCACGTTCTTAAAGGTAAAGGTAAAGGGACCCCTGACCATTAGGTCCAGTCGCGGTCGACTCTGGGGTTGCGGCGCTCATCTCGCTTTATTGGCCGAGGGAGCTGGCGTACAGCTTCCAGGTCATGTGGCCAGCATGACTAAGCCGCTTCTGGTGAACCAGAGCAGCGCACGGAAACGCTGTTTACCTTCCCGCCGGTGCGGTACCTATTTATCTACTTGCACTTTGACGTGCTTTCGAACTGCTAGGTGGGCAGGAACTGGGACTGAGCAACCCCGTCGCGGGGATTCAAACCGCCGTAACCACGTCCTTAGCCTCTCCTTTTGGGTGGTACACTGGTGGGCTTTCTCACTCCTCTCTCTGAGCACGAGTTTCAGGATTGTGAACAGTTGCTCCTTGCAATTAACCCTCCCTGCCAACTTTCAAGGCATATGGGATGCACCACACCAAATCCCCTTTGAGCCCAAGGTGGTGTTGCTGTGCACAGCATAGCACCCCTTGGCCTTTACATCCATATTTTAATATAGGTCCATCCTTTCCCCCAATGTTGAGCAAACACTTACCAGTAAGTCACTGCTTAGCCAAGTTGGAAGAAGCAATTTCTGATGGTGGGGTGTGGGGTGGGACCCTCAAAGCAGTAAATTGTACCAATTACCAAGGAGCACATAAGCACACCTGGGAACTTCCTTTTGTGTCAAGTTGCTGCGGGCTTCTCATTTGCAAGGAAATTATACTCAAGCACCACAAAAAAAGGGTTCTAAGCTGGAGAGACTTCTGCACTCTGCTGAATTCTTATTTGCTGGGTGTTTTCTGTCCAAAGACAACATAGCATCCAAAAACGTGGTTTTCTCTTTTGTGCATTGAAGTGGCACAAGACACTCTTCCCCCTCTTTCTATCATTATATGTGGGCCTGTCGTGCATAAATGCAACTTACATGTCCATTGGCCCAGTTGTGTGCAGAACTTTAACTGCAGCCATCAGACATGTTTCAGACCTTGTGGTGTGTTTTGCTAGGATGGCCAGGTGGATCAATCTTTTCCTTACTGCGGTGTCCTTACTGGAAAAAAGCTTGTGGTTACAACCTTGCCCCCCCTCCCCCCCCGCTTGAGTGTCTTGAACAAAATAAGCAGTTCAGTCTTTGATTCCGTTAGTAACAATATAAGGCCAACATCTCATCTAGTTCGGCAAGCTGCTCTCACGGTAGTCATCCAGATTCCTCCAGGAAGCTCAAAAGCAGGACCCGAGTGCAACAGCAGAACAATCCCTGAGGTTCTAGTTTCAGGTAAATCCAGGAAAACTAGCATTTGAGGGAGTCCTAATAATTTTCCCTGAACATCAGTAGCTGGGTGAACTGCTATTTCCTACCATTAACATATTCCTTATTTTAATTCCAGGGAATTTTATTAGCACAAAATGCACATGGTAAATCATCTTTATTTGTCTTCCAGATTGCTGCATCTACATACCGGTATTTGCCAAGTTCATTTGGGTTTGTTTGTTTTCCCCCTATGCATTTACAAGCAGCACTGGTTGTGAGGATGAAAGTGGGAGAGAGAAAGAACTGTGCACACCACCTTGGGCTCTTCAGAGGAAATGGGGAGATAGAAATGAAATGGGGGGAAATGAGTCTTGTTATTATGAATGTTTGTACCTTGAAAACTTCAATAAAAATCGTATTTAAAAGAGAAAGAATGCATATGGCAGGAAAATTGGGGGAGGAGAGGGTTACTCAAGTCTCAATATACAGATGCCATGGAAATGAGAGTACACAGAGGGGGCTGAAAGAAGCACAAGTGGAGAACTATTACACAACTCTCCTATTGTTCAAATAATTACACCCAATGGCTCTTCATTTTTGCTCTTTCATACCAGCTCTTATCCCATCCGAGGCTTCTTTGCAGATGTTAAGAGGATGGAACTGGATGCTGCATTTAGCAACAATACTCTGGGCACTTAATTTGGTCTAGGCAGGCAGAAGCAGCCATTTCAAATTTCATTGATCCCTTAAATGCTTAACAGTTATTATTTATTTCTAAAATTTATACATATTTTCCTGTGAGATGCTTAAGGCAATGTGCATTTAATCCCCACAGCAACCCTGCGAGGTGGGTTCAGCTGAGAGACAATGACAGGTCCAAGGTCACCCAATGTGCTTCATTGCGGATTGGGATTTGAACCCTGTCCCCCAGGTCACAGCCCAACACTCTGTCACACCACACTGCCACAAGTTGTGCTCGTGGTACATGAAGTGCCTCAACTCTGACCTGATGAGCTGCTATGATGGGCACAGGTTGTTCAACAGCTTTACAATTGCTCAGGTAAAAGCCATAGGTATATTTTGCAATCCAGCTTCTACTGAGGAAGGGAAAGATGTCAGTTGGGCTGGGATTTGATCTTCATACAGGCCTGAGGACATAGCTTCATAAGTCTAGTTGCAGATTGTGGAGAGACGACGAAGTTCAAAGGAAAAGTGCGGAACAGGCATTTTATTCTTTTGGAAGAGGGATGAGCAAAAGAGCACAGAAGCTAGGTAACTGAGGCTCTGAGAGCCCTCTGAATAAATTCACAGTGTTTAAGGCCAAAATGCAAGTGTAAAGAAACAGGACCAATGGGGCAATGACCCAAAAGACAGGGTGACTAAAGGAACTAGGTTGAAAAACAGTGACCCAAACTGACAACCAAATGGGTGGTGAAGACATGCGGTTTGCCAAATGGAGGAGCAATTTTGCTTTAAATTAACCAAACAATTATTTTAGTGATGATTTTTAACCTTTCTGATCTGTCCAATTTGGCTGCAATGAGATGTGGATTGTACTGTACTGTAATTTACTAAGTTTACACTGAAGTGTGATGCTCTTAATCTCTTCCCACTGAAGCTTTACTGCCAGTTGAGGCAAGAGCAACGTTCAAATGCATCAACATATCAGCTATCATAAAACCTGCTTTTGCAAGGTGCTTGTTCAACAAAAGGCAGAGGTCTCTGTAAAATGCAGGGGGGTGGAGTGGTCAGAGGTGGGGCAACCCTGAACTGCAGTTTCAAAGCACCACCTCTACTCTTTTGAAGCAATGGCCTGGCAAGAGCAAAACATGACACTTTAAATCTTCATTGCACAGCAGTAACTGAATGACTTACAAAGACACAGAACCATGAATTTACCTGTGAGAGGGGAGAAGTAAACTAAAAGATATTTGGGGTTGCCCAGCACTTCAATGCATTTCTGATGTGGCTCAATAAAATGCCTACCTGGAAAGAGCAATAGAGAACCAACCGCCCATTTGAAAAAGCCCACAAAGAAACAAGCTAAGGGGAAAAAGAATAAAAGGATAACTTGCAAAGCATCCTCTGATGGCCCAAACATGGGTGCTTAGTGAACAACTGATCTTTGCCAGGGCACTGGTTGCACTGGTTTCATCTAGAGCAGAGCGCTGTGCTCTCTGCCTGGGGCCCACGGACCTTGCTTCCTTCAGCAGAGAGGGAAGGTGCAGCGATGTTTTGGCAGATGGAAGAGGCCAGCACAGTAGTCAAGGTGCTACCTTTGGAGAAACAGCCTTTATTTAAAAGTATGTTGGTTGTGCATACAGTCAACATTACAATCATTTTTCATTGAGGTGAAATACAGGAAGATAGTTCTGAAAGGCAGTTTTGCTCAACTGATGGAGAAGGGAAAGGAAAATTAAGACAGAATCCACCTGGAGCTTGGAGGGGGCAATCCTGGTGTGAATCAATTCCCCCTTTCTTCTCCCTTTGGGAGAAGTTCCAGGTGGACTATACAATTAATTTTATAGGAGGTGGAAAGCCTGGTAGCTGCTTCAACATTCTATATGTCACTTGCTCTCTTTTCAGGCTGAAATGGCATTTTTTGTGCAGAGCTCCTGTAAGAGGCAAGTAAGGCAACTACAGAGGAAAGCAGTTTAGCATAACATTATCCATACCCCTTCAAGAGCATCATGCCTCTGTTGTAGGGTGGTGGCACGCCCTGGATATCCAATAATCACCTTAATTTCTGCTTTCATTACTATATAAAACTTAAATTACTTGGTTTTTTTAAAAAAATATTACTAATATAATTTCCCATCTTAAAATGCCTTATACATTTACAGTACTTAAAACTATTTGAGTTCTGAAGTTTAAAAGGGGGGAGGGAGGAATATGTTTGGGGGTCAAACACACAGCAAATCCCACTAGGAAAGGAGCTAGAATCAGTAGGTTCATAGTGCAATTTTCTTAAAAAAGGAAAGAGAAAGAGAGAACACACAACGGCACCCTCTTTTCGTTTCTCAAATGTAAATGAACAAGACAAGGTTATTATACTGTACATGCAATAAGTTACAGCAAGCAAATGACAACAAAGTTGGAGAACTCTACAATTTTAAGCTGGTGACCAGAGCCAAAGGCAGAGGAAAATGGACACTGTGGATGCACGTTTCAAAGTCCCGTAGCTGTGGTGCTGGAGCCACTGCTGTCATGCCTTGTACTTCTGTTTCCCAGTCTCACTTATGACACAAATGTGCTGAAAGAGAGAGGGTAAAAACACTGTGTGGATTAGGAGTTTAACAGCTAGGAGATGAACAAACACTCTGCAGAGGCTGTTACCACTGAGTGTGACCAAGAAATAGGACCCAGGGGACATCTTGGCTCCCACTAGGGGCTTCAGCATGAGAGAAGCTAATCCTGTTCTTCATAAACACACAGGGGTCATGAGGAACTACCCCAGTAGATGCCCCAAGCAGAGCACCCTCTTTTTTTGGAAGGAGAAAAGGAAGTGAGTGGATGCATTGCTGCACTGCTGCAGTCCTGGCAAAGCTCCTTCCCTGCCCCAACACTGGGTGACTCTCTCTCCTCTCCAACCCTGCCCAAAGAGTTGGCTCTGCATTTCTAGGGGGTCCTTCAAATACAGGGCCTATCCTTCCCACTATAAAGCCCTGTCACCATACACTTCCCTTTCTATATTAGAATTGCCTTAGAATTCTTGGGATGCATTCAACGTAGGGCTATGTAACCTGCAGGTATAGAGCAGTATACAAATTTATTAAATAATAATAATAACAATAAGTTCAATCAGCACAAAGATTTCTTCTTCTGCAACGCAACTTCCTCTCCTCCCTTCCCCCATGAGCCCCTAAATCAGTTCAAAGGGGTTTTTCCAACCCTCTGGAGAAGATCTGCGGAGGAGTGGGGGAGAAGCCCCATTTTGCTGGGGTAATCCTTTTGCTGACAGGAAGAGTTCACAGAATAACCAACATCTTATCAGCCACTAATGACTCCCAGGGTAAGTAGCTCTATTCCCTGCAGTGACAATTTATCCAGTGAATTTATTTCCAAACAACTAATCCTCCAGTTTTTAAAAGAATCCAACATTTCCAATTCTTGAAACTTGTACCGCTATTTAGGAATAAGAGCAACTGAGCATTTCACAAGTCCTTGATTCTGAATTACTCTTTTCCAAATCAACTGCAACATTTCACATTCTTTTAGAATTGTATCCATGACTAATTAATGTGTATAAATCTACCCCTCAAATACTGACTACCCTTCTGTAAAAAAAAGGGGGGTAAAGGTAAAGGACCCCTGACAGCTCATGATAAAAAGAAACGGTAGAGAGTGAAGCACAAAACCTGTTAGTCTGAGAGACTGCAGCTGCAAACCTTGGACAAGCTGACACAGGAGGGGTGAAAAGGACAGTAGTTTCTTTCTTTTTTTAAAATCTTCTGTTCTTATTTCTAGTTTAGGGGAAAAAATTACTGTGGTGTTGGTGGGGAAGCACAACATTGTCAGAGAGGTTCATAAAATTAAGCTTGGTGTGCAGAAAATCTCCCCTCTGCTCGTAATACTAGAATTTTGGATCCCCTAATAAAACTGGCAATAAATTCAGGACAGACAAAGAAGTAAAAGACTTCTTTACAAAACACATAATTAACTTTCCAAATTCACAGCAACAGGATATGGGGATGGCAAGTAGCTCAAACAGCTTTAGAAGGGGGTTAGGCAAAGTCCATGGCGGTTCACCAACAGCTATTACCCATCCTAACCAGGTTCAGGGGCAGCGCATTTATGAGTTACAGCTGCCTGGGGTGGTGAGAGGGGTGGTGCCACAGCAGAGCAGGCCCAGTGCCTGGTGGGCTTCGCAGAAGGAAGCCTAGAGACAGACCACTGTGTGAAACAGGGTGATGGACTAGGTGGACCTTTCACTGACGAAGCTGCAGGGCTACTTTTACCTCATTATCATCAGGAATGGAACCTGAAGGGGTAGCTATTCAGTCTAATTACACCAAGCCACAAAGTTATGATATTCTGTAACACCAGCATCAGCTTGGCTGCATGGATATTTAAAACAACAGAAGCTATGTCAGCTGACTCACATGCCCACCTCAGTAGATTCTAGAATGGCCATTTATTTATTTAGATGTTTATATTCTACTTTCATAAAGTGTACCAAGGAAGCTTACAACATACAAACTATAATAAAATATAAATATATATAAGAAAATAATTAAAAACATCAATAGAAATTCAGTAGATACTAGTTAGCCTTTCTTGCAAAACTGCTCTCTGCCCATCTCTCCTGGGAAATGTCACACTTGACCAATAAGGCTCAAGGATATAGAACTGAGGTTGGAGGAGAACCTAAACTGCTCTCAGGTTAATGGGGTTGTTTGGGAGCCCAATGGAGCTTGGTGGGAAATACAGGAAACAACCCTTCTGCGCGGAGGTTATGTTCCTGACCCCTGCACACATTTGGGGAGTGTGTGTAAGCCCCCTCCACCCCATTATGTCCCTATCCCGCTCTCTTTCCCAACCACTTCCAGGTCGCAGAGATGCAGTTGCACACGTATTGGACAAATGTGAAACAGTTGTTGCCTGTAAAGTTTATGGCCAGCAGAGCCTGGGGTTCCCCAAGAGCAGAAAACCTCATTCCACCGGTAAAAGAAGCAAAGGAAATGGTACCAAGGGGAGCGGGCTGTGGCTCAGTGGCAAAGCATCTGTTTTGTACGCAGAAGGCCCCAGGCTCAATTCCCAGTATCCCCAGTTATGAATGGAAGAGACCTTCTGCCTTGAACTCTGGAAAGTTCTGTCAGTCAGCACTAAAAATACTGGACCAGTGGTTTGACTCTGTATAAGCCAGTTTCCTACGTTCCTACTTGACAGTAAAGATCAGGCAGAGTGGGAGCAGAAAAAAAATATTACTCTTCCTCAATTTTTACAGAAGACCATCTTTGTTCATTACTTACATTTAGATCTCTGAAGTATTCATTGTAATCTAGAGCGTATCCCACTACAAACTTGTCTGGTACTTCAAACCCAACAACTGAAAAAGAGCCAGAATTCATCAGTATGTTAAATTTGGGCAATGTTTAGACAATCATATTACATCATTTGGACTATTCATAACCAGTTTGCTATTTGATAATGCTGCCTATTGGCATTGTTTAAAAAACGTAACAAGCTTTGTTACAACATGATAAAACAGGTAGACATAAAACTGACAGTACATTTTGATACAGGGAAAAGTTACACCATGTCCAAATGAGTGAGACAGTAGGGACTGGGTGACAAGGCCCCAAATGAGTGGAAAAACACATACCACTGAAAGGAGTTAAATTATTGCAAAAGCTGCAATCCTAAACACATTTAATAGGGAGAAAGCCCCACTGAACACAGTTGGGAGTAAATATGCCCAGGATTGCGTGCTTACCCATTTCATTTTTAAGTCCTCCAGGTATCTCTACTTAAACACACTGCAAACAAAGTACAGCAAATATCCACAGAGGCCGGGTCACTCTCCTTAATTCTGCTCCAGCTCCTAGAACTCTTTTCTGTCCTCATTTATCCCTCCCTCCCCATTTCGTAACACTGCAGTTGTTCTTTGGGCCAGTGACTCCCTGCAGTCAAATTTCATCTACTTTCAATCTGAATATAGAGATTTTTACATTGCTTTAAACATGTATATATTTTAAGATGCACTGAACACTTCACTTACAGTCAGGACGGTATCCTACACTTCGAGGTGTTCTTTTGACCAACAAGCTGTTAAAAAGACCCCAAAGCAAAAAAAAAAAGTGAATTGTGGGTAGAAATTAACCCATGAAATGCACTCCATGCTCCCTGCATGCCAAGCCCCTAAGTTCTGTCTTCCCCCACTGCTATATCACAGCATAAACACTGAATCAGGATTACAGGGGCAGTTAGAGGGTTATTTCTACAGCCAGGTTTTAAGTGAGCATAAAGGCTGCTCTTTGAGGAGGAGCAGGCATTGAAAAGTATTCTCTTCCTCCTTCAGTGGTGCCAGAAGGGGAAATTCAGCACATCACAGTTCTGTGCCTGAAGCACCCCCCCCCTGCCTAGGCCCCTGCACTGCCATGAAACTTGTGCAGCAGAAAAGTGACTTTACTGTACCTATGCTCAAAAATATACTGTCGACAGTGGGAGAGACTTTTCTCAACATATACAGAATAAATAAGTTTGTTTAGGAAGGCAGAGTTATCCTGATAATTCGAGTTAAAAAATAGTATTTATGCTAGCTACTGAGTGAGATGCAAGAGTCATTGCACTAAGAATACAGAAGGTCTACTAAGAGTAAGTATAATATGTGGGTGTTTAAGAGAGAAGTGATCCAAGATGATTTTTAGACCCAAAACTAAACTGTTGAAACCTTTCAATAAAGCAATTTCCCTTAGACTAGCTATCTTTGTTATTCAGTCTTGGGCAGCTGAAGCCTAGAGGTGGATTGAGAGCCCACTGCTTTTAACTATGGGCACCTTCATCACAAAGGCAATGATCAATATCCAGCACAAGCAATGGAGAAAAATTAACACCCCCAACCTTGCACTTATTACCGGTAACTCCTAAATGTAACTGACCTCAAAGGGATACAAAAAGATGTGTAACTGTGCCACCTTGTTTCATCATTCTGCAAAAGTTCCTGAGAAAGCAAATTGTAGCACATACAGGAATTAACACATACCTGGCCACCTTCACCATCTTTGGGTTGTACTGCTTAAGCAGAGACAGAAGAGTCTTCATTGTCTTACCAGTGTCAATTATATCCTGACATTTAAAACAAAAACAGCCTTGTGAAGTGAAGCTGCAGCCAAGTACCTCTTAAAGCAGGGATAGGCAACCTAAGGCCCGTGGGCTGGATGCGGCCCAATCGCCTTCTAAATCCAGCCCATAGACGGTCCAGGAATCGGCGTGTTTTTACATGAGTAGAATGTGTGCTTTTCTTTAAAATGCATCTTTGGGTTATTTGTGGGGCATAGGAAGTTGTTTATTCCCCCCCCCAAAAAAATATAGTCCGGCCCCCCACATGGTCTGAAGGACGGTGGACCGGCCCATGGCTGAAAAAGGTTGCTGACCCCTGTCTTAAAGGTTCATAATTAACTAAATCATACATACAAGGAGGAATAAAATTCAGGGTCATTTGGTGCTCATTTGTGTCTGTCAGTAATTATAAGGGGGGGAAACCAAAGGGAACATATCTGCAAATGGATATGGTCCCAGGATTTGAAATACACACCAATACTTGATCAGCTCTTCACATGGTCTCCACAAGAACAAGAGCATTTTTGTGTAAAATATTAACAAGCTCCAGCTGAATTAAGTCACAATGCAATTAAACAGAATCAGTTCAACAATGCATTCTTGGCTACCCATCTTAGTAGTAAAAAAATCAGTATGTGAATTAAGTGTCCCCCTGATGACAGCTGCTTGTACAAGGGAAATTGCTTTTTCTTTGGAGAGAGCTTTAATCCACACTTTAGCTTAGGGATAGTTGTTCTGGAGTAAAATGGTGCTACTTTGAAATGAAGCAGTAGCATTCATTATTTGTACTGGTTTCACAGCATTAACCCAAATCATACCTATTAAAAAAGGAAAATGTAAACTGTTGCACTTACTTCTACAATCAAGACATTCTAGGAGAAAGAGAAAAATAAAAACTCATGAGTAATTTTAAGTCAACACTTGGTTTCCAATTTATATTTATCCAAACCTTTTCAGGATGCCTGTTTTTCATTTTTCATTTCCCTAATTAACCAGCACACAAATATTGGTGGGTGCTTCAACTATGAAGCAAACCAGCAGAAAATGGCAACAAAATTATGCCCTGTGGTTAAATGACTCAGGTTTCTACTGCTCATTAGCACAAACTCAAAATTGAAAGTTTATCATAGTTCAGAAATAAAGTACCAATTTCAATGCAAGAACAACAAGTTTCAGAACTGAGGGGTGGAAGCATCATGAGCCACATCCTATTCTTTTAATGCACTGATATTGCTTAGCTAGTTTAGGCACCTTCTCAAGGGCAAGCTAACAGCAACAACAATATTGAACATTCATCATCAGAACAGCTTTGTAAAAATTAGGACAGCCCTGGATCAGTAGTAGAACACCTGCTTTGCATGCAGAAGGTCCCAATTTCAATGCCTGGCTATCCAGAAGGGGCTGGAAATGTCCCATTTGAAACCCTGCAGAGAAATCGCCAGTCAGGGAAGACCATCCTGAGTTTGATGGATCAATGGCCTGACTATGTATAAGGCAATTTATAACTACGGTAGTGCCACATTAGAATTCAGAACAGGGAGTACTCATTCATATTTTCATGAGTTGTCCTCATATTTAAAGTAGAGAGTGATTTAGAACTGAATCATGTACCCAAATGTGAATGTGCTATCTATCCATGAAAAAGTTGAGTAGGGGGTGAACCCCCCCCAAACATAAACAAAGCCTAGAGCCTGCAGAGTCCAAGTAAGGGAGCATCCAAGGCCCTAGAGGCATCATTGGTATGGTCAGTTGCAGACAGAACCTCAAGGCGTCCTGTGCAATCCTACATCTCTATATCTACTGGGAGGCACAAACGGGGAAGTCTTCTGTGGTGGCTTAGAGAATAACTGATAGCAGGGAAGTGGGGTCAAGGGTTTCAAAAATTTTGTATGATCCATATAGCATTACTTGCTACTGTCATTAATATTTACTGTTAGAAGTGAAACGTTTTACACCTTACATGACAAATGAAAGTTGAATATCTTGAAAAGCAGCTCTGTTTGTAAGGCAGAAGCAGCAGAGGGGAGACATAACAGAATATTGCAACAGCCTTTGAAGTACATTTCTTGCTCTATACAGCAGTAGGCAGAAAATAGAGGATGAGATGAATGCTGCTATTAGATAGAAGCAGCACTACAAAGAAGACAAGATGCACTTCAGAAGATGTTAGAGTGCAGGAGTGGGGAACCTGTGGCTCTCCAGAGGCTGTTGGATTCCAACCCACATCAGCCACTGCCAGCACAGCCAACGGTCAAGGATGATTGCAAGGAGTTGTAATCCAGCAGCACCTGGAGGGGCACAAGCTCCCCACCCCAGAATTTTATTTTAAGAAGTCTTATCTTCTCAATACTGTAAAGATAAGGGGAAGGGCTCAGTGGTGGGGCAGCTGCATTGCATGCAAAAGGCCTCAAGTTCAACACCCTCCAAGCCCCTCCAGGATCAGGTTGGTAGGTGATCAGGTGATGGGAAAAGACTCTTTGCTGCCAGAGATCCTGCAGAACCACTGCTAACTAGAGCAAACATGCACCACCTCAGATATATTGCAGGCTCAGTTCCATACCATCACAATAAAGCCAGTATTGCAATAAAGCAAGTCACACTTTTTGTTGTTGTTTCCATTTGGATATAAAAGCTATGTTTACACTATGCTGTAGTCTAGGCCAGGGGCCCCTGCAAGCGAGGGCAGGAGGAGAAAAACCCAGCCCCAGCCCTGGCTAGCTCCACGGCTGTGGCCAGAAGAGAGGTGGTGGTGGTGGGGCTTTCTTCCACTGGAAGTGGGCAGTGGCGGAGCTTCATGCTCCAGCACTGGGGTGGGGGTGGGGGGCGGGGACGAGGCTGGTGTGCGTCCTGGGGGCGGGGCACACCGCCTCCAGGGGCGTGGCTCCCAGTGCAGGGAGGGGTGGCAGCCATTATGGCACCCTACTGGGATCGCGCTGCTGGGGGCAGTGCGCTCCCTCCGCACTCCTCTTCCTCCGCCAGTGGAAGTGGGTGGGCTGCCTGTAGCTGCACCCTGGTCCTCGTAAAGAGCAGTATCTGCAGAGTGCAACAAAGCAAGGCGCAATGAAAGGAGGCATGCCTGCAGTCTGACCCAGGGGCGTAGCAAGGGGGGCGGGCCGCCCCGGGCAGCGCCCTGCTGAGGGTGACACTTTGGGCGGTGGCCCCGCCCCCCTGGGCTTTTTTTTTTTAAAGGCTATTTTCGGCACTGCCGGGGTGGAGCCGCAGGGGCGGCCAGCAAGGAGCGGTGTCACACCCCCTCGCTGGCCACCCCTGCGGCTCCGCCCTGGCAGTGCCGAAAATAGCCCCCCCTTCCAGCGACTTTTTTCGCCGCGGCATGGAGGCAAGGGGTGGGCCAATGAGCAGCCGCCACACGAAGGGGGGCTGGGCGGCGGCTTCGGGAGTCTCTGTGGGCTGCAGAGACTCCCGAAGCCGACACCCGACACCCCCAGGGGTGGGGGGTCGCGCTGTGCACGTGCGTCATGAAACGCTAGAAACGCCCCTGGTCTGACCTGCAGCTTCCTGTGTTCCTTTGAAGATGTATCAGACTGCAAGAGCTAATCCTAGAAACAAAAGTGTCAGGGGAAATAAAAAACTTGAAACCTGAACCAACAAAATGCCACAAATAAACATAATATGCCTACATCTGTGCCAGGCATATTCTGTTCACAGGTTGCACTTCACTGATTCAGATTTCAAGTCTTATACTTTGGTTTTTTAAATTGTTTCCATGACTTGATTACTGTAGCATTATGTTTCTTTGGTCACAGTTGTCTCCTTTTATACTTCTAAAGTAACAAGACTCCCAAAGAGTATTTGCAGATTACTTTTTTTCAAATTTAGATTGCCTTCCACAACAGACTTTGCAGCATGGAACACTGGAACAAAAATGAGGGAAATTCCTCCTAAGGTGCTGCATGCTGTTGATATGGCAGTAACAACTGCCCTACTGGATCAAAACAATAGTCTAGACCTCATTCCTGCAGTGACTCTCAGGTGCCTCTGGGGAATTACAAGTTGGGCATGAAGATAATAACCTTCCCCAGTTTTTTCCCCAGCATCTGGTATAGAGAGCTCTGCAGCTTCTGTATAATGAAGTTCTACTTCGCTATAACAGCTAATAGGAGTTGATGTGTTTTTTCTCTATGAGTTTTTTTTAAGCCCCTGAGGAAGAGGTGACAAAAACATACACAGCAAATATGCTGTTGCAAAATACAGCCAAACACCCTGGCAAAGCCAGCGAGAGAAGAGGACTTTTCAACCTGGTGCATGTCCACTCTCACCTTTATTTGCATCTCACAGAATGGATTCAATTGTGCTCTGTTTTTAAGTGTAACTAACTGGTGATGGAAAATTAGTAGCATGCAAAAGTGCTTCAAAGAAATTTCCGTTTATATATATATATCCTATATAATAAAGTCCCTGTGTCCCTGCGTCCAGTCCGTGTGTCAGTGGAATTGCGCTACTGCGCATTTCCCACATGGACGCAGGGATTGGAGCGGGCGGAGAGGGGGGCGTGTCCGAGAGGCAGCGGCGGCGCACGCGCGTCATCAGTTGGGTCAGTGCCGCTGCCTCGCACGGAGCTGGGGAGGATGAGCTGAGCGGCTTGCTGCTGCTGCTCCTCCCGCCGCTGTTCTCTCTGGATCTCTGTCCTCTCTCCCCCCACCTCCCTTTCCCCTCAAAACTATGAGCCGTAGCGCACCATCCACCCCCACCATCCCAAAACAACAACAAATTATGGGGGGGATCGCGAAGACTGGAGGTGGGAGGCTGCGGGGGGGAAAGCGCCGCGCAGGGGAGGCTGAGGGGAGGAGAGAGGAGGGGAAGTGACCCCCCTCCCTCCGCAATAGCA
>JAWWNF010000184.1:0-132500 GCA_034641395.1 Darevskia armeniaca | reverse complement strand
CATCCCCACAGTAGGGGACCTCCAAGAGTCATGTAGCCCAACTCCTCACAATGCAGGAATCACAACTAAAGAATCCCTGTCAGGTGGCCATCCAACCTCTGCTTAAAAACCTCCAGCGCTATTTGAATATGACATGGAAGATGCAGAAGGCTTGTTTGCTGCTGTTCCAGAAGGCAGAACCAGAACAAGCAGGTTAAAATCACAAGAAAGGAGACCCTGACACAGCATTAGGAAGAACAGTGTGACAGTAAGAGCCTTGGAAGGTGGCAGACTCTCCTTCATTGGTGCTTTTAAACAGTATCTGCGTGAGCAACTGCAGAAACACTTACGCAATAGCTCTTCAGCCTGATGAAGTCAACAGTCATAGGGATAGATTTGTCACTGTTTCGATTCAGGGCTTTGATATAATCCAGCAAGTCAGCAAAGAACTTGTAGCCCCCTTTAAGTACACAGAGAGCCACGATGTGATGCCCTCCCATACTCTGCATGATTTCTCGTGCCAGTCTTTCTGTTCTGTGGAAAGAGAAACAAACTAATTTGCCACACCGAGCCCAGTGCCAGGTCACTCACTGTGTGTGTGTGTGACACACACACACACACACACACACACACACACACACACACACACACTTATTTGTACCATTTCTAAACCAGCACTCATCTAAGGAGATTCCAGGGCATATACATATCTATATCATAGGAATAAAAAATTACAACATAAAAATATAAAACTATTCCAAAAGACCAACAGTCAGAACATGAGTTAAAATCAAACTGCTACTCTAAGGCCTGCCCAAAAAGAATTGTCTTCACACCACATGTAAAACTCAGTAAGAAAGAAGTCAGCCATAGTTCTGGAGAGAGGAGAAAATATATATGCAGACGGGGCCTTAAGACTGTTAAGACTCTTCCCCACACAACTGCCCACTGAGCAGTGATCACCAGTGGGAATGCAAGAAGGGTGCCCCAATAAGATTTCAACACCCAGACTGGCAAGTAACAGGAGAGGCCCTCCTTCACGGACTTGAGACTGAAAATTATTCTCGTTATATAATATTTTATTATTCACCCCCACTAGCTTGGATGAACCATGGTAAGCATTCATGCAAGTATAAAGCCAACAGAGCATCTTTCCCTGATATTGTATTTATCTCCTATCTGACAAAATAGGGCTATTTACTGGTCAGTGACATTTCTGCTTTTTCTCACTTGTCAAGGTTAATCTAATAGCAGTACTGCCAAACTCCCTTGATTTTACAGGGCAGCATGTGCCAAAGTAAATCTCAGTCTCTGCCTAGTTACTGGACAACTTTCAAAAGATATGAAGCATACAGGTCTTCAGAAGGTAAATTTAATTCACTTTTTAAAGCATATTTCAGCTTGGATTAGTAAGGCACCAACAATACACTCCGGAAATTCAGAAACAAGGAAACTGTTCAAATTTTAAAAGCTCTGTGCTTTCAAGATTTATACACCAGCGTGTCAGTGAGGAAACCTGTTACCTAATATACACACACCTAATTTACAGTTTGTCCTTATATCCCTTTTCTCATTAACATATGAATTATGGGCAGATTACCTGTCTTTTTATGGGTTAGGAACTGGTAACAATTTGCTAGAGGTGCAGAAAATTAGAGTAATGTTTCCCAAACTTCACCACCCCCTTGGACCACCTCAAAATTGCTCATGGACCACTTAAGGATTTTTGTTTGCTGTAGCAATGGTAATGTACTCTGCTAGAGGACATTTGATTTGCAATTGCATTTTTACTTCTTATATACTGTACTTTTTGTATTACAATTTAAAACCCAATATGAGAATTAAAAGACACAATAAAAATACTACTATGAATCAGTATCAATATTTAATGTGATAGATGTGCCTTCTCCTGTTTTTAGCCACAAATCCACATAAATGCTGTGGACAGCCTGAATGGAGCAGTCATCCACAGACCACAATTTGGGTTCCACTGAACTAAGGAGTGCAACCCAGGGGGAGCTGTGTGCTCCTCAGAGCATTGCGTTGCTGGCATAGGGGATGTTCCCTTCCAGAGAAACTGCCTTTACTGTCTACAGAGGAAATTTATCTACACTCCAGTACACCAGACACTGCTTCCAAGCAAGCTGCAAGAGCCACCATAAAGTAAAACTTCCTTAGAACAAACATGCCGAGGCTTGCATGCAAATAATCATTTTTGAATATTGCTGAGAGTAAAACAAACCTGTCCATAATAAGCCCATGAGGAATATATACTTTTTCCAAATCTTCTGCATAATGTTTTGGTATGCAAAACAAGTCTAGGTCATATCCTTGTTCATCATCTCCAATCTAAAAGGAAAACAGAAAAGGTGAGGCCAGGTACGATGCATTACATATCCTCCCAGAGAACAAAAACATATAAAAAAGCCTCATAATCTGGGATTACTCAAAAATTCAAAGGTATAATCCATTGGCAGAGTGTATGTTTTGCCTGTGTGAGGCTCCAGGGGGCTTCAACTATGGTATTTCCTGTGAAAAAGATCTCAGGGAATGGATTTTATTCTGTTAATTAGCTGGTGCCCTTTGAGATTAAGGAAAAATATTTTGATGCAAAGATAGTTTGTGCAGTTGGAGTGGGTTATCATTTATAATGGAAAAATGGGAAAAGTTAAATAAAAATAATATTGAGAAAATATCATCTAAAGACTAGGCAAGACTAGACTAGGCAACTTCCAGAGCTATGGAAGAGTCAGTGGGATCAATAGAGGACAATGGCACACCATTTCTGACTTGAATCCTCAAAATACATGACAGCAAAGCTCCACAGCAGAGCATGCAAGTACAGTTTCCTCCTCCCCAGCCTCCAGCAAACAGGGCTCCTCCAGGAAGACAAGCAGAATGATGTGTGTATTTGCTGCTACTCATGGGTTTATCTGCCCCCGCAGCCTTCACATCCTACCCAGAGACTCATTGACTCTGGGAGGAATGCACCAGTTGAAAACTGCAGACAACTACAATCTCCTCCCATCTTTGAACTGGGAATCGTGATTCTGCTACACTGCTACAGGCATACTTTAGCACCAAGAGAATGCTGGGCACTGCACAGAACGCACCGCTGACCAGGGAGCAGGGAGAGAAAGTGGGGAAGGGTTGAGGGGAATCAAGTGGCAGGGGAGGAAGTAGTTTGGGAGAGGCTTTGGGGAAGAAGGGGACCCTGAGGAGGACAATACTGTATTTGTGATTAGGTATTATGACCCTTTCAGTTCCCACATTTCTGAGGCTTTTTTTAAAACAGCAACAACAGAAGTTTTTTTTTTTTTTTTGAGGGGGAATTTGATTTTAAAAACCCAAAAGTTTGAGAAAAAGCCAGGATACTACACTACCGTACAAGCAGCTCTTAAAATAATATAACCCCAAGATATCAAAAACAAAACACTCTTTGGAACGTTTAAAATATGTTAGAGAATAATGAAAACCTGAGTTTCAAACAGCAGTAAGTGACTAGACCTTATTAGTTCTAGAGATACATTTGACAACTTTTAAAGGCATGGAGAGGTGCATGTTCCCCTTATCAAAGCTAAGATCAACATACATTATGTGTGTGTAGTTTTTTAATTGCTTCTGCTACGAACGAGGCTTGGCTGTCCTGTATGCTACTTAGAGCAGCAATATTGTATACAACTAAAGAATCCCTCGCTGTGAATTATAGTCTCATGAGAAACATTCTGCAGGTAGAAACAACTAATTTGATTGCAGCAGCAAGCCAGACGCGCTTTTATGCAATGGCCTTGAGAGGAACACCATGCTCCTTTGCCTCTTCATAAACCAATTGGTTAACACCCACATGGCAGAAAGAAACTGAACCCAGCTTATGATAAATAGATGCTGAAAATGTGTCTGAATGTTCCATGGAGACTGTAGCACTTGGAACAGAACAGCCTTCCCCAAACTGGTGCCCTCTAGTCAAAAACACCTGAAAGGCTAGAATAAAATATACTGCATCAATCCATAAACAGCAAATGTTCAAATTTATCAGAAGGCTTGTGCAGAAGAACCCTGTTGGCTCTGCATTTATTATTAGGTTCCTCAAATAACATTTTCTCATCTTTCCACTGAACTGAGCATTTCAGTTCATCTGCCAGAGAAAGAGGTTCTATCAGTGGGCATTACTGGTGTCTGGAAGACCCCAGATTGGGTATATTGCTTAACCTTGCAGTGCCTACTACTGGTATGAGAGAATTTATTCATTTATTAAATTTCTATACTGCACTTCACCAGAGGATCACAGGTGAAGGGCCAAATACATAACACATAGTAAAGATCAAAAACAACAATTTATAAGGCAGTAACTTGCTTAACCAGCCAAGGCCCAGGGAGAAGAGGAATGTTTTTGCCTGGCACCTAAAGATATATAATGAAGGTGCCAAGTGAGCCTCCCTTAAATGCCACAAACAAGGAGCCACCGCAGAAAAGGCGTTCTCGTGTTGTGGCTCTCTGGACCTCTCATGAAGAAGGCACACAGAGAAGGGCCTCCGATTATGATCACAGGGTCCGGGTAGGCTCATATGGGGAGAGGTGGTCCTTGAGGTAGTGCAGTTCTGAGTAAAAACCTAGCACTTTTAACTGAGCCTGGAAAATAATTGGCAACTGGTGCAGTTGGGCCAGGATTGGTGCAATATGTTAAAACTGGCTTGTCCTGGTGAGCAACCTGGCCACTGAATTCTGCACCAAGTTTCCGAACCGTCTTCAGAGGAAGCCTCACATATAATGCATTACCGCAATCAAACCTAGAGGTTACCAGAGCATAGACAACAGAAGTAATGTTCTGAATCCAGGGAGGATTTCTTGGCTGAGTGGTTTCACCACTGCCTCCTTGAAGCGGGCAGGGACCACCTCCTCTCGCAAGAGGGTATTAACCACCTCCCTGGCCCAGCCAGCTGACCCTCCAGAGCGCAAGTGAGTGCCCTGACCGATCCCAGCACCTTGTCCGTGTCTTTGAGCCTTACTAACGGAAACTCATCCAACACTACAGGACTAGACTGTGCTCTGGACACCCCTTGAGATTCATCTGCTCTTAACAGTGGCGTCAAGATCCTGGAAGATGTAAGCCGTTTTATCCGATGCTTTGCAACCAAAATCACAGTGAGCTACTGTCCGTTCTCCCACTTCCTTTGCTCCTGACTGTAAAAGGTCCTGTACTACCCAGAAAAGCTCTGTGCTGGACAGCACAGCGAGGAGGCATACTTTGCTATCATTCACTGCCACTAAATAAGCTTGATGATGATCGCTCGCCAGTGTTCAACTGCATTCCACTGGAGTTTTCATTCATTTGCGTTCAAGCCATCTCCCAGCTTGTCTCCTTGCCCTAAGCTCTGCAGTATATCAGGGAGCCAAGCTCCTTGCATGGAACTTGACCAGCGTTAAGCAGCAACTGATCAATCCAGACTTTTGTACCCCTTCAATTCAAGAACTGGGGGTCAGGCAGTGGTAGCAGTTCCTCTATGAACATCAGTTCAGAAGGCCTGGGTTCAAATGATAACATAAAAGATGCCATGTTGTTGACATTTCAGAGTATTTCACCAGAGGCAACTTTGAAGTTCCCTGACTTGTGGTGATACCTCTCTCTCTCCCTACTAAATCTGGCTTTTGGCACACCACCTTAATTCTACCCTTCAAGTTATAACAATATAATATAATATAATATAATATAATATAATATAATATAATATAATATAATATAATATAATATAATATAATAATACATAGGTATAAGTATCGTATATAGTTGTATACTGTATATAGGTGTTGCAGAAAGAAAGAATAACCTTCTGAGATGAGGAAAACTGAAATTCAAAATTCACTTTCATAGTAAGTAAGGCATTAGGTTACTTTAATGAAAAATGTTCAAACTTATGGTGTTGTCTTTTCCAACTCTAAATAGTGCTGACATATTCAGATACAGGAATCAGTTGGAGTCCTTTTTACTTGCATCAAACCCAAATATGGCTAGCTCAAGCTAATGAAGTCAAGGACACACAAGAACCATATTTCAGAACTAGACTCCTTGAACAGGAAATTACTCATCTTCACATGTGCTTGGTGAGCACAGTCCTGTGCACATTTACTAGGAAGTAAGCACCACTGAGTTTAATAGGTTACACAGCACAATCCTAACCATGTCAATGCAGAAGTAAGTCCTACTGAATTCAATGGGGCTTACTTCCAGGCACGTGGGTTTAGGATTGCAGCCCAAATGTGTCTAACGCTGCAACATTACCACTTACCTAGAAATAAGCTGATTGACCTCAGTAGGCCTAATATTTTATTTATTTTTAAGATCACAAAATATAGTTGCATACTTTATAGATATTAACTCTAGCAATATCCATATGCAAACAGATAAATTGTTGTAATGGCTTGATGCAAAAGGCATAACTTGAGATGAAGGCATTCTGAATATGCCCAGAAACCTGATTCATTATTGTTGTCTTATACCTCAAAAAATCAGCCCTAGTATATTAGAAATACAGATTATGGCCAGGATCATGAGTGCCTGCACAAGTTACGGTAATAGCCGTGTTGGTCTGTCATAGTCAAAACAAAATAAAAAAATTCATTCCAGTAGCACCTTAGAGACCAAGTAAGTTTGTTCTTGGTATGAGCTTTCGTGTGCATGCACACTTCTTCGTATCTGAAGAAGTGTGCATGCACACGAAAGCTCATACCAAGAACAAACTTAGTTGGTCTCTAAGGTGCTACTAGAAGGAATTTTTTTATTTTGTTTTGTTCCTGGAAAACATCATTTCCCCCCTTTAAAAACCTCTTTTTCCTTGAGACACCAAATGAATATCCCCCCTCCATTTTAAACTCTTCAACCCCCCCCCCCAGATTAACCTCCAGTTTAAAGCCATTATCCGTCTCCTCCCTCCTCTTTGAACCCCATTAGCTGGGGGGGGGGTACATATTAATTTCCCCAACTCTGAATGTAACAAAATCTTCTTTCCTTCTGTTCCAGGTTATCATTCTCCTCTCCAGTTTCCTGAGGAGGCACTAACCCTCCCCTCCCCCAGCACCCCTTCAAAAAGTAGGGATGTGGGGAGGAGGGCTGACCCTGGTCCAAATCAGCCTCCCCAAATTCAGCAGCACAACCAACTGGACACTCCTTTGCCTGCAGCAAAACATGCCTCTCCCCTTTCCGTCTCTGCAGCCGCAGCAGGCGCTGAAACCCTCCAAGGCTTTGACTTCACTCTTCCTTCATATGCCAACCAACGGCCCCTTAACAAAACCTGGAATTATATAGCCAGATTCTCAGAAATGCTGATGGTGTGCCTCTTTATCTGTTTGTTTTAAACTTCTTGTGCATTATAATGCATTGCAATCCTCCCCTTCCCCTGATTTTACAGTTTTATCATATTTTGTAAACCGATCTGAGGCTTTTAAAGGTGTTTTTCTCTTTTTGGGGGCCATCAATTGGTGTATGAATTTTATGAAATAATATATGCAAACCATCACAAACATTTTGGGTGTGTGTGTGTAGGGGATAAATAATAATAATAATAATAATAATAATAATAAACAACTTTTATTTGTACCCTGCCCTTCCCGGCCAAGACCGGGCTCAGAGCGGCTAACAATCATAAAAACCACAACGAAACACAAGACAATCGTTTAAAAATGCAGATTAAAATACAATTAAAATTTAAAACGCTGCCTCGTTTTAAGCAGCCCACCACAAAAAACCCAAAAGGCATAAATGCGGGGGGGGGGGAAGCTGGAGGTCCACAAGTACCTCCCCCCCCCACCTCCAGACACCCTCAGGGCCCCCACCGCAGGCTCCAGCCCCCCTGCCCTTGGCCTTCCAGCACCTTCCCACATTATGGGACCCCCACCCCCAGCTTCCCCCCTTGGCGGCGGGGGGGGGAGAGAGAAGAGAAAGCCCCGGTGCCCCCCTCCCACGTCTTGCAGGGCGGGGGTTTGAGGGTCGCCCCACCCCCCGCCTCATGTGGGTCCTCAGCGCCCCCCCCTCGGCCCCTCACCACGATGCAGGCGGCGCTGGGGTGACCGCTGTGCCCGGCCATGGCGGCGCGGGAGGGAGGGAGCGGTTGGCCGGCCGGCCGGCGAGGCTCTCGGTCCCTCCTCGGTCGCGGGGCTCCGGCAGCGGGGCGGGAAGGGCGGCTGCTGGGCGGCTGCCGGCGAGGAGGAGAGAGGAGAAGAGAGGGGAGAAGGAGGGCCGGCAGCAACCGCCTCAGCCCAGCCCAGCGCTGCTCGGGAGGAGGAGGAGGAGGAGGAGGAGGAGGGCGCCTCCCGCGACGCCTGCCGCGCGCAACATGGCCGCCGCCGCCACCGAGGGAGGGGCCGGGGGGGGCCGCCGCCTCAAGGCCTCACGAGAAACAAGCCCTGTGGGGGGGGGATGTCTCCACATAAGGTGAGGGGAAGCGACGCCCCCCCTTCCCCGCCACACATAAATAGATATATAAAAAGGACAACGGTGCCCACAGATGAAGCACAGTGTGTGTGTGAATAGGAATAAATATATATATATATATATATATATATATATATATATATATATATATATATATATATATATATATATATATATATATATACACACACACACACACACACACACACACACACACACACATAGAGGAGGGCAAGGGAAACTCAGCCCCCCCCCCCATATAAAAACGAGGGCCGTCGTCCCCACCCCCCACCCCAAATAATTAATAGTAATTATGAACAATCAAATAAATCGAAAGGGAGTACTCGTAAAGGAGGGTGCCGACACACACATGCGCTTAAAGGCGCTGAGATTATCTATCTATATGTATATCTCAGCACCCTACTTCTTTACGAGTACTTATTATCGAATTATTTGTTTGTTCGTTTATTATTATATATATATGCTTAAAATGAGATTTGTCCATCCCTTAATAATAATGGGAAGGACCCCGGCACTCTGCCCCTTACTGACAGCCTGCTGGCTTGGAGTTCAGTTGGCCATCTTATAGTGGTGGCTACTCCAAAGTAAGCCCCGCCGAGTTCAACAGGGGTGGGGTGGGGGTAGTGGGTGGTTGTTTTTTAAGATCCCCTATTTTTCGCAGCCCTCCCCCGGACACCGTTTCTTCCTCGCCCCCCTCCCAAGAAGGCTCCTGGGGTCGCAGCTCCCTCTTCCTCCCCACAAGAGCCCTGGCGGGGCCTTTCCCTCCTCCGCCTATTTGCTTTGATAAGAAACCCTCCCGGTTTGCTCATGAGTAAGCCCCAAAGGGCGCAAGGGGCAGGTCTGCTCCAGATATGCCTCATGCAGGTAAGCTGTTGGTTTCTCCTCCTCCTCCTCCTCCTCCTCCTCCTCCTTCTTCTTCCTCTTCTTCTTCTTCTTCTTCTTCTTCCTACAGCATCCACACAGTGTGGTTGCCATCACAATGCCACCCTGTACCTGCTCTCCCTCAATTCCATCCCAATTTACGCTTTCTTGGGAGAAAGCTATAAAAAAGTTTTGAAAACTGTCCAGTAGCACCTTAGAGACCAACTCAGTTAGTTCTGGGTAGAAGCTTTCGTGTGCATGAACACTTCTTCAGATACACTGAAACATGCACACAAAAGCTTCTACCCAGAACAAACTGAGTTGGTCTCTAAGGTGCTACTGGACAGATTTTTAATTAATATATTTCGACTGTGTCAGACTAACATGGCTACCTCCCTGAATCTAGAATTGGGGGAAAGGTGATAAACGTAAAAGAACAAAGGCACATGTTGCCAACAACTGCTTTGTGACATCTCAGCCACTTATTTACAATTTCTGGAAGCACCATTATATGTCTTTTAGTTGTCAGTGTGTCTGGCTGTTAACCAGGAGGTTGGTGGTTCAAACCCACTCAGGGACAGCTGTGGCCAGGATTCCAGCTCTATCATTCTATGATTCTATTCCAGTCCAATACTAGGCTTCTTTATTTTTTAGAAAACATATTTAGCACTGGAGCCTCGATAACTATATGCAGTGCTTTATTTTTTGGGTTAACAAAAGAAAAAAGAGGTGCCAGTACTCATATCTATGGGTCTCAACACAGAATTGCAGCAGGTGCCAGTACTCTATCCTTACTAGTTGGTAGCTTGGGGGGGGGGGCGATCCTTCTGGATTCTCTGCTATCATTTGAGGCTCAGGTGGCTTCCGTGACGCAGAGTGCCTTCCATCAACTTCGGCTGCTGGACCAGCTTCCCCCCCTTATCTGGACAGGGACAGCCTAACTTCCAGTGTCTATGCTCTGGTAACCTCTAGGGTGGCAACAGGAGAACAGGTCTTTTCTGCAGTGGCTCCCCGTTTGTGGGATTCTCTTCTCAGGGATGCTCACCTGGTGCCTTTATTATACACCTTTAGGCACCAGGTGAAAACATTCCTCTTCAACCAGGCCTTTGACTGACTAAAACATTCTATATCCTTGTATTTTTATGTTGTGAACTGCTCTGAGAACTATGAAGTGCAGTATACAAATTTAATAAATAATAATAATGCTGTCACAAAGTAGCACAAAATACACATTTTTGTTTTTTGTTTTGAAAAGGGCATTGGCTATACTTGAGATGCTTAAGAGAAACAAAACAGAAAGTGCACCCCCGCACACACACAAATTGCAAATCCTGGTGATGGATTCAGATGTATGCACTTCTTAAAAACTGCTTCAGCAACACTTGGCAGACATAAAAGTAGCTAAAAGCAAGTCTCTCTATTCCCACCACCAAAAAGCAGGCAAAGGATTGCAGTGCTTCCAGATGGCACATCCATATATTAATTTGTTGTGTTTGCCCTCTGCAGTGGTTATATGAGGGTAATGGGAAAATCTATATTCAACATGTTTGGGATAGGAGGCATGCATTGTTTATCAGAGAACTAAGTAGGATAGCCATATATTAATCAGGTATTTTTTTAAACATACAAAAAGGAACTGCAGCAAAATGTTGTAGTGTGGAGTGTGCTCCAGGATACCGTCCTGTTCTTCTTCCACATTGACTATCAGTCAGTATTCCACACCCACTGAGCATGTTGAGTCCTCACTGGGCTGCTTCTCGCCTTATTTCCTTCCCACCCCTAAATATTTTTAGCAGTTATGCAGAACTGGCGGGGTGTGTGTGTGCGCATGTGTTTGTTCCCCTTTGGCCTTTCACTTGGTGATGCCTTTCACTTCTGCAGAAGATGGCAAAGATGATTTATACAGAGCCTGTAGGAGGGGGACCTGTGGCTTTTCAAAGCCCCAGACAGCATGGTCAGAGGTCAAGAAGCTCCCCACGCCCCATCTAGGCTAATATTGCTCTTCTGCAGCAGAGGATAACGTGCTGGACGAAACCCCAACTCAGCCCTCCTAGATCATACCATGTGCTTATTCAGAGCAGCATCCTGTTATCCACAGTGGTCCATCAGGTGCTTGCCACTTTCTCTTGTCCTGATGTGCCCCACAGGTTGAAATTTTAAGGGGAGAACTATGTATGCCACCCTGAGCTACTTGGAGGAAAGGTGGGATAAAATTGCCTGGTGTAACTGGTAGTGACTCCCTAGAAACTCGGGGGGGGGAACCCTACTGGTCCTGCCATTTCTTGCAGATTATTCATCCGACTAGCGGGAAATGCTGAAACATGGGGATAGTCTGCAAATAAATCATGTGTTACAGACCCTCCCACTTCACCTTAGCGGTTACACATGAAATTTGGTTGCCAGTATTTCATTGAGTCAGCAAAATAATTGAATCTAAGTTCCATTTCCACTTTCTGGTTGACTGATTGCTTTGTTGGGGTGGGTGGTTAAAATTATCATCATTCTGCTACACAGCAGTTTAAAAGACCTCTTGATTCTGGCAGCATTTGGTAGGGCAGCACTCCAAAAGCAGAAATAATTGTTGAAGTTACAGGAAGCTGGCTTAAAAGCATGAAATTTACTCAAACGATCTATTAACATTAGTGCAGTAATCACTGGGATTTCAGACTGAATGTGGGACTTAGCAACTCAGAAAAGCTAAAAATTTGGCCAGTGCCAGGACCGATACTTGTTAATTTCAGCAAATGATAAGATAGATAAGATAAAATAAGATAAAAGATAAAATGTAGGTGTCAAAGGACAAACTGGATACCCCACAGGTAGAAGACCATGAGGAGCAGGCAGGGCCCCCTGAGTCCAATGCTGAGGATCCCCTTGAGGGGTTTGCTGGACTGATACCCAAGGAACAACCTCAGGACACAACATGTCAGAAGAGGAGGTGGACTCCTCTGTGCCTGAAGCTTTAAGTTCTGGCTGGAGAGAGACAACAACACATGCATCTATGGACCCTGGAGTCAGTGGGCTACTTGTAACATAAGGGAGCATATTCAATATTAAGCGACATATTTTCAAGCAACCCCTATACTTTGCTGTCAGCAGCAGTGGTTTAGGAGGCGAGAGTATAATGTCTCCTTCTTGAGCCTTCTGCTTGCTGGAAACAACACAAGACTCTGACTCCTTCTTGGCAGCTCACTTCCAATATTGTAATTGCTGCTTTTCCCGTTGTTTTTGCTTTTGATTGCAGTGATTTTATAGTTATAGGTAGGTAGCCGTGTTAGTCTGCCATAGTTGAAAGAAACAAACAAACAAACAAACAAACAAACAAATTCCTTCCAGTAGCACCTTAAAAAGGTAAAGGGACCCCTGACCATTAGGTCCAGTTGTGTCTGACTCTGGGGTTGCGGCGCTCATCTCGCTTTATTGGCCAAGAGCCGGCGTACAGCTTCCGGGTCATGTGGCCAGCATGACTAAGCCGCTTCTGGCGAACCAGAGCAGCGCACGGAAACGCCGTTTACCTTCCCGCCGGAGCGGTCCCTATTTATCTACTTGCACTTTGACGTGCTTTCGAACTGCTAGGTGGGCAGGAGCTGGGACCAAGCAACGGGAGCTCACCCCGTCGCAGGGATTTGAACCGCTGACCTTCTGATCAGCAAGCCCTAGGCTCTGTGGTTTAACCCACAGCGCCACCTGGGTAAGTAGCACCTTAGAGACCAACTAAGTTTGTTATTGGTATGAGCTTTCGTGTGCATCACTGCACCCTGCCCTGAAATCTAACAGAATGGCAGGCAATATGCGGTAACCCATCCACGAAGAAATTTAAACCATTGTCCTTTGCCTCAGGCAGCAAAAGGTCTTGGACTGGCGCTAAAAGGAGTGGGGGGGAAGTAAACATTCATGCGAGCGCTTTGATGCAGAAAACTCCAGACTGTTTGCGCATACAGGACCAGTAGTTTCAGCCCCTGTGTTTGCCAAGAAGACATGTTTTAATTGGTGCCACCCTGTGATGGGCCAAAAGGGAAATGTTCGTTGCATCCTTGTATGGACAGCTATATCTTCTTCTTCTTCTTCTTCTTCTTCTACTACTACTACTACTACTACTACTACTATCACTGGTAGCTGAGTAAGATTGTCTTCCAAAAACATGGTTTTAACAGTGAGTCCATAAGTGACTGTGGAGGCCAATTCTGGATCCACACTTCCTTCCACAGCGGGGACATAGGTTTCCAGATGAGAGTTGATCACGGTGAGGGTTTGCCAAACATGCCTTCCTCTTAGCGCGTTTCTCCCTTTCGTCCTGAGTTCGAGCGTCTTCAAAGCCCATGACACCTTTGGTCAAGGCTGTTCTCCAATTGGAGGCCAGTGTTTCCCAGTTGTTGGTGTTTATACTACATTTTTAAAGATTTGTCTTGAGAGAGTCTTTAAACCTCTTTTGTTGACCACCAGAATTATGCTTTCCATTTTTTAAAGTTCAGAGGACGAAAGCTTTGGAAGACGATAATCAGGCATCCGCACAACATGACCAGTCCAATGAAGTTGCTGTTGCTTTGACACTGGTGATCTTTGCTTCTTCCACTACACTGGCATTAGTTCACCTGTCTTCCTAAGTGATGTGTAAAATTTTTTGGAGACACCGTTGATGGAATCTTTTGAGGAGAAAGCAATACAATATATTGTTAAATGCCATCCCATTCTCTTCTGAGCGGTAGCAACATTCCAGGGGTTCCAGGTGCTCACTCAGGGTCATTCTGAATTAGGGGCACAGTGGAAGCTGTAGTGTTTTAAGGTATATGGTTTGTTTTACACCTATATACACCTGGGGCTACATGAAGAAGAGGGTTCACAGCATCCAGCATATATTCACATATCCAGAGTGTTTTTACTTGCTTCCCTCACAGCTTGAGGCTGCTTGGGTCCAGTCTCTGGGCTGCAGCCTCTCTGGTCAGGCAGCCAAGATCCTTCTGGCCTTTGTTCTCTTTTCTTGTTCCCACTCTTCCTGTCAACACACACACACCACCATCACCTTGGTAACCTGCCAATTCTCTTGTCTCCACTCCTCAGAGCTGGAAGTAGGGAGGACAGTTATTTTGTATTGCCAATAGCCCTTAATGGCCTACGATTGTTTCTTAAGGACTCTGTACTTCACTAGCCTTTCTAGGCTGGTTTGCATGAGCCAGCCCAGGGATTCCTTGTCTGGCACAGTTCTGCAGCTTGCATTTTCTCTTCCTATTCCAAATATTAGCTAGATTCTTACATTGTACGTTTCCGAGCACAATTCAAAGTGTTGGTGCTGACCTTTAAAGCCCTAAACGGCCTCGGTCCTGTATACCTGAAGGAGTGTCTCCTCCCCCATCGTTCAGCCCGGACACTGAGATCCAGCGCCAAGGGCCTTCTGGCGGTTCCCTCATTGCGAGAAGTGAGGTTACAGGGAGCCAGGCAGAGGGCCTTCTCGGTAGTGGCGCCCTCCCTGTGGAACGCCCTTCCAGCAGATGTCAAGGAAATAAGCAGCTTTCCTATTTTTAAAAGACATCTGAAGGCAGCCCTGTTTAGGGAAGTTTTTAATATTTAATGCTGTATTGTTTTAACATTTGACTGGAAACCGCCCAGAGTGGCTGAGGAAACTCGGCCAGATGGGCGGGGTAAAAATAATAAATTATTATTATTATTATTATTATTATTATTATTCATTAATTTCTTGGGTTGGTGGGGGTCGCCCCTCCAATTTATATCAGCATATTGCATGCAATTTAATATCTGATGAAGAGTCATATATCATGCAGAGATTACCTCTAATTCTGCAGGGTTGGTGAAGCCAGCAAAACTGTCTTGGGCAAGACATAGCTCCCTAGGCTCTGTGGCAAAAATGCAGTTGGATCAAAGAGACGTTGCAGGGACCACCAACTAGCTGGTTGGCAGTGCATTGCAAGCCCCAGCTACCAGCTTATTGTCGGGAATTGCATAACTCTGTGCAGTGTTATGCAAGAAATGCCTGGTGATCAGCACGATTGTTAATGCAGGGGGGGAAAGGGTTGTCAGGTGATTGTGATGTCAGGTGATTGACAGGTGGGCAGTCCCACTCACTGGTCAAACTTGGCCTGTAGGGTGGGTAGGGAAGATAAGGCTACAATCCAATGGTTGGATCTAGTTTCCCAGTCCTGCAGTAGAAGGTAGATTCAGATGGTGGTAGTAGCTGTCCTTCCTCACCAAAGTTCAACTGGGAGGTGAATGGGCAATCAGGAAAGATCAGAATAAATCATACTTCTGAGCTGTGTTGGTCATTCTTCTGCTATAGTTCTGTACTGAACTATTGAGAACATTGTGTAACAGCATTTTATTTTTTAAAGGAGAAGCTGCACCTATGAGTGGAGGAAACTGGTCTGCTGCCAGCACAACCTTCTGTAGCTTGAGTCCCATGGGAACTGGTGGCGTGAGTTGTACACAATGCTACTATTTTCTTTGCATGTGCTCATTTGGACTTCTTTTGGCAGAGCAAATATAGATTGCAAGGTCTCCTTGGGTGGAGAGAGCATGCAGTTTGTCTCCTCTGTGTTGCGTCTTCCTTGCTCAAGTGCTTGCATCTATAATGACCAAAGTCACAGAACTGAATCAAGGAGGGAATCCTGGCATTGAACGTATCTGTGGTCACTTAAGAGGTTGCCCCAGTATAATCTACAGACCTTGCCAGCAAACTTTGTTTTTCTACAGGAAGTAAAACATTCCGGACACTCAGATTAAAGAAGCCTTATAAACATAGCTGCCAAGTTCTCCCTTATTTTAAGGGAAATTCCATTATGCCGAATAGGATTCCCCATGAGTAAAGGAAAAACTTGACAGCTATGCTTATAAGCGGTCTGTTTCCTGCATGCCTTAAAGCAGCCTTCCCCAGCCAGGTGCCCTCCAGATGTTTTGGACTACAGTTCCCATCAGTTGCAACCAGTACAGCTGGATGATGCTGGGGCTGATGGGAATGCGGCTGTACTAGCTGGGGCTGATAGGCAACATGTGGAGAGCAGAAGACTGAAGAAAGTTGCCCTAAGCCACAGGTTTCATTGTTACTGCATGCAGGAGTTCGTGGTCACCTTGGAGGATAGATGGGCCAGCTAAAAATCAGGGCTATGCACCCTCTCCAGCTATTCAGGCTACTAACTGGTTGTATTTTATTATTACATGTCATAAAGCCACTCAAGGTTGGGGAAAATTGAAGACTGGAACACAAATTCCTTACTTATAATTAAAACATTTGCAAAAGGACAGGAAAACCTTTAACATCTTGTCCTTTCCCCATCCTCTTCTTCTATTTCCTGCTGGTAGATTCAGCTCTGCAGCACGCCAGATGCAATTCAAAATTTTATATTGCTCTCCTCCAGATTCCTGTTGAGTGTGTTTTCAACTGATATGCAAGTAGAGTACAGCTGCTATATCAATATTGCCTTGGAAAAAATAGCGCAGGCTTCCTCCTTTCTTGAACGGTTGCTAAGGGGATCTTCAGTTACAAGGTTGCACTGACATCGCTGGTATTGATAAGGGCTTTTTTTTTTTAATTCCAAAGAATGCAAAACACAATTAAAAGCTGCTTTTGCTTAACCACTGTAGTAATTAGATAAGCAAGCAATCAGGACGTGGGGCGGGCGGGAGGGAGGAAGAGCTTATCTAGTAATGAACTGAGCATTCCACTTGTGTTCCAATGAGGGGGAGCAGCTCTCTAAGATGAGATGCTTCTGTGGCTTGAACTGGAACAAAAACATGAAAGCCTGTAGGTTGTTTGAAGAACCAAAAACATGTTTCCAAAAGATAGAAAGCTTTGCAAGAGTAGCGGTGGGGGAGTATCCTGTATAGTTCTTCCAGCAGAACTATACATTTAAAAATAAAACAATTTTAAAAAGCAGACTTTGGGGCAGGTGGAACACATTTTGAATGCCCAGCATCCCCTGGTAGGGCTAGGGAAGACCTAGTGAGGCACACCTTGTCAGAGTGTAGTCACTGTTGAGCTAGATCAGGGATAGGCAACCTAAGGCCCATGGGCCGGATGCGGTTCAATCGCCTTCTCAATCCGGCCCGCAGACGGTCCAGGAATCAGCGTGTTTTGACATGAGTAGAATGTGTCCTTTTATTTAAAATGCATCTCTGGGTTATTTGTGGGGCATAGGAATTTGTTCATATTTCCCCCCAAAATATATTCCGGCCCACCACATGGTCTAAGGGATGGTGGACCGGCTCACAGCTGAAAAAGGTTGCTGATCCCTAAGCTAGATGGCTGGCTGGTCTGGCAAGGTAAGGCAGCTCCCAACTGAAACCTGCTCATTATTGAGAATCATGGAAGAGCTGGAAGAGACTCTGAAGGCAATGGAGTCTGCTCCACCAATCTCAGTCTGCCCTCATCTAGGCCACAGCTCAGTCTGCCAGCTAGCCTGATGGGGGGTCCTAGCAGTCAGCTTCCCCCCCTCCCCCTTAGACTGTGTATACACTGTACATTTAAAGTACATTCATAGCCATCAAATAATCCTGGGCTACTGAAGTGTGTTAAAGGTTGCTGGATATTGCAACTCTGTGAGGGGTAAGGTACAGTGACCATAATTCTTTGAGGGGACATATGTGATTTAGAGGTTTGATGAGTATTCAGCCTGCTTTGCCCTTGTAGAGCTCAGCAGGGAGGAGGCGGACAAAACTAGAGCTAGTTGGCTACGCCTGTTTTGGCTCTGGCTGCACTGAGTGCTGGGCTCCCTTGCCTTCTGCCTGACCAGTGTTAATGTGCACCAGCTACCGTTGCTTGAAGGCTACCGATGCAGCAGCCACCTGCTCAGTGCAGCATCCCAAGCAGACCACCACCCAGCAAAGAAGAGCCCACCGCCTCCCAAGGCATTCTGTCTGTCAGACCCCTGTGACCTTAGGGAAGCTTTTCCTTTTGTGTCGCTGGCATTTGCTTCCTTGCACTTTCAATCCATTCAACCATATAACTTCAGAGGGCAGTTAAGGAAGCACAATTTTGAAAGGTGCCCTATGGAAACGCATGTATGGCAGGGAGTGTGCATACAGGGATTTCTTTTTTAAAAAAAAATGTGGGTGAGCATTAAAAAAATGGCATCTACCAAGCTCAGGAATAGAGAATGGTGACCCTCCAGATGTTGTTGGACTACAACTCCCATCACTCTCATCTAGCACAGCGAATGCCCAGGGATGATGGGAGTCACAAGTTCCCCATCCCTGCTCCAGCTGCAGTCTGAAGGAGTGCAGTCCAGGTTCCTACCGCCTTGTTCTTCTGCTGTAGGGGTAGTCTTGGTCGAAGAATCCGCAAAGCAAGCAAGAAACTGCTGGGTGTCAGGCACTGGTTGGATGCATAAGAATGACAGCAGGAACCATCTGGGGAGCCCCCAAGGGAAGAAGGCTCAGAGCCCAGGGATTGGTGGTAGGATGACAATGAGTGGTCAGAGGGAGAAGACTGGGAAAATGTTTCAGAAGCTGAAGAGGTTATAGGGCTTTAGTAAGCAGGCAGAGTCTGTAGCAGAGAGAAGTCCAGAAGCAGAGGCAGAAGCAGAAGCAGGAGAGAGGGAGGAGGGAGGCCAAGAGGCAGAGATGAGTCAGGCTGGTGAAGATGCACTGGGGTCTATCCCTCCTGCTGTGACAAGCTCTCCTCCTCCTGGTATCCCAGAACCAGTAGAGGCATGAAGATGACAGAGGAGAAATTAGCACCATGCAAGCAGTCTCAGATTGCTTGGGGAAAACCCTGGGGACTTAGGCAGTTGTGGGAAGGCAGGGACCTTCAGTCCCAGCAATTGCTTAACGGGGACAAGACCTGTCAGAGATGAGTTGCTGTGCTCATTTGGCCAGGCACTCCTGTGCAGAACATGTTTTTGCTAATATTACTTACTTCGTGTGATTTACTGCTGGCTTGCTCCTGTCACTCTGTCTGTTATCATTAGAAGACCTCCACAACTCACACTATGGGTTGTGTTCCTGGATCAGGGTCCCAGATTTTCACAAACTTTGTACTGAGCATTTTTGTTTTTTTGTTTCAAGGCAAAAGATCAGTGGTTAATATTCATATGCCGATTCCAGTGTGGGAAGTTTCAGGTAAATAACAGAAGCAGGCCTTTTGAAAATCAGACTTCATGAAGTTCACATTATGGAAAGTTACTGCAGGCTGAAACGGGGCTGGGAAGATAATTTCCAACTGAAATTGCATGTATAGCATCACCCTATTTTTAACCTAGTCCACAATAAGCTGTTTCCATTGCTGTCAGCTTCTCTCGTACATGAGCACTAATTAAACAGGAAGCTGAATTACAGTGAAGATGTGAGGCCTTCGTGTCCACAGGAACTAGAATGTCAGAGTTCATCAAAAACTACTAAAAATGGGAGCTGACAACATCAATCAATTGTTGAATATTGTGGCTTTAAGAGATACAGAAACTGAGCATATCATTCCCCCCTTCTGAAAACAATACTCAAGGGAACCAGTACAATTAATACAAAAGAACAAAACCTGCTTCTTGCAGAAAATGTTGAAGCACTCCCCCTCTTGATGTAGTTCTTCTTTTCACTGACAAATGCCAAAGTTTTTGAAGTAAAAGTCATTAAGGGCAGGCATAACTTTGATGTTTCTTCAATTCTGCTGCCTATTTTTCTATCACAGAGAAACTCTGCAAACTGGTTAAAAAAAGAAGTCAGAATTGCCAGTGTCTAATTAGGATTGCTATCACACCTTTCTCATTAGCTATTTCCATATGGAGCAAAGCACATTCTGGAGGGCCCTCGGGAGAAAGTTTTGTAAGGTGGTGACAAACACCTTTTTGTTTGTGACCCTCAACCCCCCCACCAGAGACTGACTGTGGAGGTTCAACAAGCACCAACACTATTACCCTGTTGGTGAAAAGCATTTGATGGGATGCCAGCTACTATTATTTTTCTGAATTGGGGGGGGGGCAGTGAGTTGGTGGCGAGTTTTATTTCTGGGCAAAAGGGCAGTTTTGCATTTTTGACTTGGTTTTTTTGTCTCCTGCATTTTATGTTTTCATTCCTGTTGGGTTTAACACTGTTGTGAGTAGCACTGAGATTGCTTCGCAGAAGGCCTCTAGCCATGTTCGTAGCCAGGTTTTGTTTGGGGGGAGAGCAGGAGTTTTGTTAGGTGGGGGGCAGAACTGACATGATTGGTCAGTTAGTTAAGTATAGTACTTATATTGTTTTGCTTGATCTAGGGGGCAGCTGCCCCCTCGGCTACGCCCATGCCTCTAGCAAAATAAAAATAAAAATGGACCTCATGGGAAGGATTCTGCCACTGTTATAGTGACCCCCTCAAACATCAATGGGATTTTGCCTTAGTATAGTCTTCTAGGGGTGGCTCCAGATGTTCTGGGCTGCAACACCCAGGAGCCCCAAACAGCAGCTGTTGAGCCACTGTCCTGCAGAGCAACTCTCAAGAAGCCTTGGTCCTTATCAGCTTTGCAATCTTCCCTTTCATCTCACCTTTTCTTTGGGTCTGGCTAATACAGGCTTCATCCTGAACTTTCCTCCTCTCTCCCCCCAAAAAACTGTTGGGCAGGGAATGCTCAGTGGGTGTCATCCACAGAGTGGGGTGGGGGCAGGCTGGGAATGGCATTGTTGCCTATTCTGTTTAGCCTGGTTCACATCAGGTTGGTGAGCTGGCGCATCCAGCCAGGATATAGAGCAGGGGTAGGCAACCTAAGGCCCGTGGGCCGGATGTAGCCCAATCGCCTTCTAAATCTGGCCCACGGATGGTCCGGGAATCAGCGTGTTTTTCCATGAGTAGAATGTGTCCTTTTATTTAAAATGCATCTCTGGGTTATTTGTGGGGCATAGGAATTCGTTCATTCCCCCCCCCAAAAAGTCCGGCCCCCCACATGGTCTGAGGGACGGTGGACCGGCCCACGGCTGAAAAAGCTTGCTGACCCCTGATATAGAGTATCCCTTGAGATGGGGACAGGTTTATTTCCACATTCTCTCCTAACCATGAAGAATGCCGTTTCCTCCTGCTGGACCAGATGTGCTCCTTGGCTGTTGCCTCGGTGCCTGTTCCTAGGCTTCTCCTTACAGACAACCAGGAAGCCTTTGCTTGTACCGCATCCCATGGGAGCCAGACCCCCCATATGCCCAAAGGCTCCCTGCCTCCCTTGTTCTGTACATGCTACTACTTGGCCATGGCCCCACTTCTACCTCCAGGAGCTCCCCTTTTACAGCTAGAAAGGCAGGCTTCAGAGGTGTGTGAGCATTTGGGACCCAAATCCCACCAACTGTGCCTCAAAGGCTGCAGCTTCCCATTTCCTCATGCCTTTTTTCTTTTTTAATTTTGCCCACAGTGGGACTTGCCTCCGAGGAAACCTTCCTATGATTGGCCATGCAGCCTATTACCCTTTCCATTTCATTGTTGCAAGGTCTTAACTCTGCAGAGGAAGAAATGTCCCCATGAGCGACAGCACAGGCCATCTACATGTAGGTAGGCCACACAGCTTTTTGGGGTGAACATGAGGATGAGATTTTCGTCCAGAAAATAAATACATTTTAAACAAGCTTTCCAAATTCTGTCTCACGGCATGTTAGTGTGTCGGCTGCAATGTGTAGGTATGCTGTGCAAATGCTTCCTGCGTTCCTCCCGGGGCTGGAAAGGGGTTAGTTTAACCTCTGGTTTGCTAGTGAAACTGAATTACTGTGTCATGATATGATGTAAGTCTAAAAAGTGTGTCGCTAACATGAAAAGTTTGGAAAGCTCTGACTTAGCTAAATAACAGCTACAGCTAGAACCATCATTCCTTAGTGCCTTTCAGTTGCATTTGAGTTGCTTTGCTTAAAAGGCCACACGTGCAGCAATTCTGGACAATCCTCATTTCCAAAACAGCAGTGCACCACTTGTCACTATGAAGAATGCAGAAGTAGGGATTGAGGAAAAAGTCTAACAACCTCAATTATCCTAGTTTAAATACTGTATATCAACATTTGCTTACGCCTTGTCCATTACAAATGGTTTTACTGTGACAATATGGTAATGTTACATGTGGTAAAATGTAAAAAACCTCTACACCACACAAAACCTGGAGCAATTGCTTAGAAGTGGCTCTCCTCTGAACCCACCTATGCGGAAATAGGGAACATATTCTGAAATCCAGGCATGCTAGTTTGGAGAAAACAGTTCCCACCTTTTATTTGCTGGTAGTCTCCACACTTCCAAATTAATCATTATTGATAATTTAACTTTTAAGGAACTTTTGAACTTCCTAGCACCATCTATTTCCTCATCAGCTTAGACCAGGCTTCCTCAACCTGGGCCCTCCAGATGTTTTTGGCCTACAACTCCCATGATCCCTAGCTAGCATGACCAGTGGTCAGGGATGATGGGAATTGTAGTCTCAAAACATCTGGAGGGCCAAAGGTTGGGGATGCCTGGATTAGACCAACCCTTGCTGGCTGGGTGACATCCACCTGCTTTAGAACTTCCATCATCCCCAGCAAAAAAATCTGGAAGACACCAAGCTGGGGAAACGTGGATTCTGAAATGTGTTTTCAGAATGCTGCTGGCAAGACAGCATTATCAGGTACCAGTTACTCGGAATATAATTGGGCTCCAATTACTTTCAAAGCCCAACTGAAAATGCTGATTATAAGCTCTAAAGGCTTGAGAAAATAGTGTGCTTGAAGAACTGCCTACTAATTAAAATCTACAGAGGATTAAGAACATAAATCAGAAGAGCCTTGCTGGATGAGGCCAATGGCCATCTAGCCCAGCATCCTGCTCTGAGTGTGGCTGGACAGTTGCCTCTGGGAAAACAGCAAGCAGGATCCGAGCGCAAGAGCAGCCCCCTCCCCTCCTTCAGAAGCACTGCGGCCTCCTAGCCCTTATTTGATAGCGATAAGCACAGACCAGTTAATGATGACATGAGAAACGGCTTTCTCCACAGTACCACCTAGGCCTTGGCACTGCCTTCCACTCCACATTGCACAGTAACGGCGTTTTTATTTTGATTTGCACTCCCCACTACAAGGTCACTGATACAGCTTCCCACTTTGGTTTTCACATGCTATCTTGATTGCTATACTTTATTGCCTACCTCTATTTTTTTTTAAAGGTATAGTCAGTGCTCTCCTGGTCCCAACACTAGAGACAGGGAACCTACACCCCCCCCCCCAGTTGTTACTGGATTCCAACTCCCATTACCTTGGAGTGCTTGTGCAAATGAGAGTCCACACAGAGGACACCAGGTTTCTCACCCTTGGCCTATAGCTTGTGCATACAGGAGTTACTGAATTATAGACGTAAATAAAATTTCTGCAACGACAGCGGCCTATTTCACCCCATCTAACACTGCGTGCAATTAAGTTAGATGTACCCAAGGGGTAGAGTTACAACATACAGGCATCCCTAAAGCCACACATACTTTTAATGAAATGGATCTGCTTTTTTGGATATGAGACAAAGGAAACTCTGCTCAAGAACATCTAAATATTAACCCTATCACTGCCACCCTTAGGGTGGTGCTGTGTGAATATACTGTCTGCATTCCCATAAAGCACTTGGAACCAGATCTCTCTCACACACTGAAGGATCCAGCAAAAATACTTTTTAAGGCCATACACGAATTGCCATACATGGCAATTCGTGTTTCCAGCAGCCATTAAAATGTCTCTGGGTGCCCATAGCCAGATACTTGGCCCTTGGGTAGCCAATGCTGTGGGGAAAGCACTTTACAGTTATTTTATCACTGCAGCTGTATTTAATAAGTGACATGGCAGGTATACCCTGTGTGAGCTTTAAACCTTCCCCAAGCGAGACAGAGCTGTCCCCATGTTCTACAAACTGGATGGGTTGCTCCTCAGTTGGTATCTTGATCAGCCAGTCTCTAAATCCTTCTGTTTCTTCCCTTTAGGAGCAGGAGTGGCTAACACGGGGCCCTCCAGCTGCTTTGGACTACAACTGCCATCAGCCACAGCAAATGGCAATGGATGATGGGAGCTGTAGTCCCAACATCCAAGGGGACCACAGGATAGCTTCCCCTGCTCTAGAGGAAAGTGCCTTTATGGTATCTTCAGGCTCAGAAGAGACCACCACCCCACACTAGGTATGCTGTACCTCTTCAGTGGAAGCTGGTTTGTTAGCCAATTTTGGCTGAAAAGCAAACAGATGCTGCCAACAAGTGTGCTTATGTTCCTGAGTAGAGTGAAAGCTTCAGCAGCTTGCTTACTTCTGAGACTTCTCCCTTTCTTATTTTCCAGAAAGGCTGAGTATGATCATGGGTATCAACTTAACCTTATTCCCATCTATCACTATAGATGAGCCTTCCTAGGCGCTCTGAACCCTGGCATGGTCAACGTTCTTTGTCCCTGGGTGTTATTACAGAGGTTGGAGGTTGACAGCAGCATGTGTTTTTCTTTGTCTCCCATCCAAGTACTAACCAGGCCCGAACCTGCTTAACGTCCGAGATCAGATGGAATTGGGTGCTTTCAGAGTGGTGTGGCTGTAGGCTTTTTTTTAATTGTTTGGAATTTTGCTGGCATTTTTCATGTCCATTCTGAATGCATCACGACTCACACTAGACCTTGAGACTGCTTCCCAAAAGTAAAATAACCCTAACACTGATCTAATATAGATCATGAGTGTATTTAGAAACGATTACAGGAATGAACAAACACACACACACACACACACACACACACACACACACACACACAACTCATGCTTTTGAAAGAGCGCAGAGCCTGGCGGAAATCTATTTCAGTATAAGTTGCGCCTTTAATCTTAAATGTTACAATACAAAAAATAATAATTAAAAAAAATTGGTCGATGGCATAAGAGCAGTTAACTTTTATACACAACTTTTCTACGAAAACTGCATTCCTCCAGGAAGTTTTCAAATGCAACTGGATTGAATTCCAACTTGAGGGAGTATTTGTTCTTATACACAATAGTTAAGCCCCTCAACACATCAATGAAATAATTTTTTTTTAAAAAATAAAGGATCAAAAATAAAATGAAACTCAAAAAGGCTTCAGAAACGGAAGTCAGAAACATAAATCATTCATGGAGTGCTTTTTGCCACATCCATGGCTAGAGAACTTTTCTGGTTTTCTGACCAATGGTCAGTATATTTCCTTTTGCAGCTTTGCCTTGAATTCAAAAGAGATAACATTTAGAGTGAACTTGCTAGCTTGCAAACAAGTATATATATATATATATATTGGTTGTGTTGAAAACAATAGGCTTTACTAGGACAACAGAAGAAATGAACAGAAATACCAAGATTCAATGACATCATAACTGGGATGTTAAGACTTGGCATAAATTAGGCTCCAACAGAGCATTCGGAAGATTTTAATAGCATTAAACTTGCTGATTTGCCAGGAAGCCTTAATCAAATACTAGAACATTCTCATATAGTGGTCACAAGACTCAAAATAAATACTGACCTCTTTCTATATAAAAAAAACAAACAAACACAAAAAAACCAAAACTCAGAATCTTATTCTGCATTCTTCTTACAGCATACGGGATCTGTACATATTTTATTTTTGGACAAAACATGATGTGTTCCACGCAGCACAGAGCAATTGAGGTATGATGTCCAATAAAGGAAAAGGGACCCCTGACCATTAGTCCAATAAAGGTGGCTAAATTCCATAGTGAGAGTTAAGCAGGAACTCTTATATCTAAGACAGGTTGAGTGTTCCCCCTGCTCCCGCAGCCTCTAGAAGTGAAGACTCGGTTTTCAGTTGCCATTAGCCACGGGTAAAGCAGGGAGACTAGAAGAGGTGGTGAGTGGGTGGGAGCAGGTGGGGAAGAATGAACCACAGCCCTTTGGCATGAGTACTGAAGCTCACAGCTTATAGTCAACAGCAGCTTGAGTCATCTCCAGCAAGGAATGCTAGGCAGTAGAAACCATCTTAACAGGAATAAAGATCCAAATGGTTCAGCACATGCTCTTGGAGCTGCAGGATTCTTTTCTTTGTTTTCCTATGCACTCTTTGTTTTCCTATGCACTGTGTGCTTTTGCAAAAGAGGGGACAACAGTTTCCCTCCATGGTTCTTAAGTGAAGGTAAATGCAAAATGCACTTCTTTACAGTCTTCCTATGGCGCAGTCGTGTCTGCTTTGCACGTTAAACCTTCTGTCTTTCCCTTGCTGCACGAAGTCATTGAACCTAACACATTCCGTATCGTGGAAGATTCATTTAGTCCAGAAACCATGCTTACTATTTCAATGTCTGCTGTTGTTTTGACACTGTACACATTTACATCTCATTTGTATAGTGTTTCAGGGTAGGTGTGTTGTTCTCTCCAAACACTGCAGACTAACTAACTACATAATATTGACATGCCGCTCATCGAAGGCTCACACATGAACACTTCTGGCAGCTCAATGACATTTTTAACAGTCAGGCAGTTAAAAAAGGGGGGGGGTCCCCAACCCTTTTCAGACTTTATAAAGCCTTTTAAAAAAAAAACAAAAAACAAAAACAATTTTTTTTTTAGTAATCATGGATGTCTTAATTCATTCCCAGTTTAACTTGAACCTGTTTAAAAGATGACAGGGAGGGAGAGAGCAGATTTTTAAATAGTACAGAATAAAAAAAGAGAGAGAAGCAGGTTACTTAACTGAATATGATTGCTATGTTTACAGGCAGAAAGGCAGAGTTTTCCGTAAAGTTAGCTAAGTTTGAGAAATATCCCTGGATTCTTTTGCAACAGGGCTCCAGTTTTTTAAAAAGTAACAAAAATTAACCTAATCATTGGCAATTGCTCAACTTAAAATATACCACAAATAACTATACTATTTTAACGGTGGCACCCCTGGGGGGCTGGCAGGTGAGAACTTCCATACCTAGTTTCCGTTGAGCTGCTGCTGCTGCGAAACTCCACTATGGTCAGCTATTGACCTCTCGCGGCTTTTGCTCTCTCGCTCTTCATCCTCTTCATCTCGCTCATCGTTCCCACTGTGGTTTTTACAGTAAAGCCTAAGAAGACAATACAAAGTAGGGGCGGGGGGAACAACCCATGTCACAGGGTGTTCATCTAGTCCAGTGCCTGCCATTATGATTATGTTTACGTTTGCTTTTTAATGTATTTCACCAGTTGTGTTTTATGAGCTATTGTAAAACCATCCTGAAAATGTTTAAGCCCGGGGATAGGAATGTTTTAAATAACCTAAATGAATGGGTAAATATTCTGGCCTTAGGGCAAGCCAAACAGATTTAGTGGTTCTAACTTTGAGATAGGCAAGGCTACCGTGTCTCTCACTTGTGCATTGCTTCCTTGCTGCTGTCCCCACCTATCTATAAATAAGATTCTTCAATCACTGTAAAGGGGGAGGGGGGGAAAGAGTAGGATGGGACTGATCTCTGAAGGTATTAGTAGTGAGGCTGAATTTGGCCAAAACCCTTTCTTCCCTTGCAGCAAAGTATCTCCCACCAAACTACTGTCCAGAGAATAAAAAGACTTTGGAGAATAGAGTGTTTGACCATATCTGTGCTAATCCAGTTCTTGCTGGTCCTTCCTGGGTCTTTTATACAGATAAGGTCACATGCAGATCCCACAATAATTCCTAACCCCTTCAGAGCAGCCAGGCTAATTTAAAAGCCTAATATGCAATTGTGAAATACAATGGGCCATTGCCGTTTATTTGGGTAGTTAAATAATAAATAATAATAATAATAATAATATATTATTTATTCCCCAGCCACTCTGGGCGGCTTCCAACAGAACATTAAAATACAATAATCTATTCAACATTAAAAGCCTCCCTAAACAGGGCTGCCTTCAGATTTCTTCGAAAGGTCTGGTAGTTGTTGTTCTCTTTGACATCTGAAGGGAGGGCGTTCCACAGGGCGGGCGCCACTACCGAGAAGGCCCTCTGCCTGGTTCCCTGTAACTTGGCTTCTCGTAGTGTGGAAAGTATTCATCTCTGTTCAGTATTCAGTAGCATATAAGGGGTGAAGTGGAGACAATAAATATCTAGCATCTATTTGGTAATCAAACAAGTCCTACTCACAGTTAACCAACTGAAATTAATGTACACTAATATTTTTAAAAAAAATTCTGGAAATTTTCCAGTGCCCTAGGTCTACTGCAATCTCATTTAGCACTTACTTAGCACTGATTTAATCAACAACACTAAAGGAAGCATAGCATTTAAATTTTATATGGGCGGGGTACAAATCATAAATTATTATTATTATATTATTATTATTATTCAAAATCTCTCAAGATTTTCCAGTAGCCAAAATATTTGAACTGGAATATTTGATTAGAGGGGAAAATAAGCACTGTTGAACTATACTAACAGCCCAATCCAAGCATGTCTATTCAGAAGTAAACAGCTCCTTTACTCAATGGGACTTATTTTCTATCAAATGTGTACAGAAACAACCCAATGAATCTATCTTCTAATTAGATACAAAAATATCACTCTGCGTTATACTCAATCCAATTAAAAGCTTACTTATAAAACACATTTTACTGAAACACTTGTAAATATTATAAGCCCTGTCAACTCATGGCATGTGTTAGTTTATGTGGCTTAAATTAAGGAACGGTGTGTGTGTGTGTGTCAGAATTAAGGCACCGAAAACCATTAGTGTGCTAATTCTAACATGGCACAAAGCCCTAAACATATATATCTCACAGCCACCTGAATAAAGTTCACTACAATCCTCAAACTGTCCAGTTACAGATATATTTATTTACATACATAATGTATACCCCCAATGTATTAAGTACGAATTCTTGTTCCCCGCATGGCTAACAATAGCAAGAAGCATACAACTAAAAAATCTATTAAGTTACTAATTAATTTTATATTGGGAATATGTTTTTCCGAGTCCCAACAAAAAATCCATAGCAGCTGAAAGCTTTGTGGGAGCTTTTCTGCTACACACCACTGCTTGTTAAGATGCTGTCTTTGGGTGTGAAAATCACTTGCTGTACTCAATCCATTGGCTATGGCTTTCCTTTCAGGTTCCTAATACTGTGATCAGTTGGGCACAAAAAGCTGGAACTAAGTAACATTCTATCCTCTCTGCACCGCAAAGCAATCCAACAAGACTGTGCTCAAGACGTCTGAAGGCACTTTCCAGGTAAATCAAGCTAAGACACTCAAAGAAGGAAAAACAAATACCGGGTAGCCAAACCACCAAATCTGAAGAGACAGAACTCGCACTACACTGTTCAGGAAATGCCACTTCGTGACCAACCTTTAGGGTCAGACACAATGGCAACAAGGCCATTAGGCAATTTGGGTGTGAACCTGGTGTGCTGGAGAGAGCAGTCATCCATAAGAAGAACTGTCATAAGAAACTGCAGTTGGTGTTGAAGCCACCTAGAAAGGGTCACATGGCAGGTGATGGCCTGAGGTCCCAGAGAGACAACACTGGGCTGGACAAACAGCCTGGTGTGCTGTCATCTCACTTTGGCCTTCACTTTCAGCAACCCCCTTCTCTCTCAGCTTCCATTTGCTATTGCTTTTTTTGGGGGGGGGGGGAGAAATGAACTGCGTAAGGACTATTCAGCTAATTATAAACGGGTGGAGAGCTTGTAGCCCTCCAGATGTGAGTAAACTCAATTCAGTCCAAGCCAGCGTGGCCAATAGATGATGCGAGTTTTGGTTCAGCACATGTGGAAGGTCACAGGTTCCCTATCCCAGGTACAGAAAGCGCTATTAATACAGACTCTATATAATCACCCACTAAATCAGGGGTTGGGAACCTGTGGCTCTCCAGATGTTGCTAGGCTACAACTCCCATCACCCCTGACCACTGGTCATGCTCAGCAGAGTTGCTGGAAGTTAGAAGGGCTGCAGACTCCCCACCCCTGCACTACATTTAGGAAAACAAAGAACATGGTTAGAGCAATGTTTCAAAAGCATGCTTTTTAATACATTAAAACGCACAAGTTTAACTTTGGCAGAATGCCTTGCTAATTTCAAAACAGAGTGTTTAGTGGAAACATTATTCTGTGTTAAGCCTACTGAAGAAGTCTATAGTCTTTAGTGGAACAAATTGAAATATACTGCCTCATGCGAGTTTCCTGTTGGCCAAAACATACATGCCTCTCTCTATATTCACATCAATTCAACTACATATAAATGATACCCCCATGGCCAGCCTGCCCTATGCTCCAGAAAAGTTTGTGGCAAAGTAAAAGAGAATGGCATTTACTTGTAAATTCCTCGTGACATGTTCTCAATGTATTTCGCTTTGTCTTGCACTCCACAGTGGTAATGGTAAGTCTTGATACAGGCTTTGATTTCGCATCCAATAGTTGCACCAGACTGACTACAAAGGGTGCATTTCTGTTACACAGAGACATTGGAGGGAGGAGACAGAGACACACACAAACAGAGAGAGTGGGGTAGGGGGGGAGAGAGGTATTAATCTTTATCTTCCTGCTTCACAATAAATTTCATATTCTTAAAGATCTCATTTCTGGTAACATTTTTCAACAGCATGCAAGCAGTTTGCTGGGGAATTCATGTTATTCAAACTATTTTAAAAGTAGATATAGCCGCTCAACATGCATTACTTTCTATCTGCAGTAGTGGCTAATGTGAGAGACCAGGGGAGACCTGGCTTCAAACCTCTGCTTTACTACAAATCTTATTCTGTCACTTTGGGTCAGTCATTGTTCTCAAGTCTACAGTTGCTGTGAGAAGAAAGGGTGTAAGGAATCACATCTGCAGCACTCAGCTCTTTGGAGGAGAGGCAGGGTAAAAGCCAGGTGGGTGGACAGGTCAGGCTCAGACAAGGAGGACATACCATTCTTTTCCCTCGTTTGATTTCTTGAAGTACAGTTTTAATATCAAAATCACCAAACTCTGCCCTTGATGTAGTTGTCAATTGTACAGTGCCAGAAGAGAACAGCTAGGAAGAGAGACAAAATATTAGGAATGCAGGAACCTTGCTTGTGTGGGACGTCAAAAAAGGACATGTGACAGGCAGATGGCGATGCACTGAGGCTTTAAAGGGGGTCTGGGCACATTCAATGAGGGGAAAAGAGATCAGTCAATGACTACTAAGTATGCTAGCTATATTGAGCCTCCAGGTTCAGAGGCAGTACACAGCGAGGGGAGAAGTCTTGGTTTCAAGGCTTGTTTATAGGGGCTTCTTGGAAACATCTGGCTGGAAACTATGGGAAAGAGGATGCTGGACTAGATGAACCTTTGGTTTGACCCTGAAGCACTTTTTATGTCATTAAACTAGGTGGCACCGTGAAGTGTGCAAGAAGTTGTGTCTTCTCCCAACATCACAGTGGATAGGGAAGTGGGCAAGCCCTGGCTGGTGGACGCCGTATTTCAAATTAATGTGAAGCTCTGAGGAGGTGGACCTCCAGCTTATGATACTATGTCATGGGGAAAGTTTCACTGAAAACGTTTGAACTCCCAGAGAATAAGGACAAAATGACTTTTCTCACCATGCACTTGTAATGTGCAGCTGCCTTTTTGGCATTGAATATATGAAGCTTCCCTCGGGCTTCATTTTCTTCTTCACCTGCATGACAGAATCCACATTTAGGTTTTGTATCACTGGGGCTGCTTCTGTGCGGCGATCTGTCTCTCTGGAAGAAAAAAACTTTTCTAAAATGTGCCAGAACAAGAAATATGGTTTCAACACAAGGCAACAAAGTAACTTCATTATAAAAAAAGAGACACAGACTTCTTTGAGAGGTTTATAAACAAACATAGAAGCCACTTACATAAGAACTGCTTTCTACATCATCTGTGCCATGTGAAGATGTGGATCGAGTATCTTCTGGCTGCCCTTTGAGACTCAATTTTCTGGGCCTTCCTTTGCGCCCCTTCTTTTTGGGAGGGGATGCCTCCAACTCATTCAGTTCATTTAAACCTTCTCCTAAATCTGAAGGAAGAAAACCCACACACATAAAAAGGCTAGAACGGTTTTTCACAAGCTCCTGTAGGGTACACACCCACTGGCACAAAAGACTGGCTGGGGAGGAAAGCAGCGCTTACTTTGACATGGCAGCAGCAGGCAATTTCTTGGGCTGAACCCAGGCTCCTTTTTAATTATTTGAAAACCTCTGTTATAAGACCCCAATGTCCCCCACTGCCAGAATCACAATAACCTGGGAAAGCAAGTTCCAAATAACTTATGTAAGCTCACTTCCAGTTATAGGGAGGGAGGAACTGATACGGCTAAAGTTCTCCCATGTTCACTTCTCCCATTACTTCTGAATATACATAACAAATTCCCAGAATAAGCAGCCAAAGAGCAAAAACAAGTATTTTCTTACAGTGTTCCTTGAATTAAACAGTGCAGTTATTAGAAGGTCTACTCAAACCATTAGGGCTTGCTTATTCTGCTTGTTCAATGTACTGTACACCGAATAGATTGTTGTTCTGTTCTTGCTAATAAGTCTTTTGAGACAAGAAAACATGCAGGTTCCCATTTCTCTAGAGGTCACAGCACACTCTGCTCATGGAGTTTTGATTAAAAATGTGGACACTTTCAATGAGCCCAACTTTAGCCACACACAAATAGTGTGACACTGAGGGAACCTTTTCGGTATTTTTGAGGGGAAAGTGTGCAGACAGGCACAGTTCACAGTGGCATTTAGGCCAGATAGTGGAACATGTTATACACAGCCAATTCCATGTTTTTTTACAACATTAGTGTGCAAATTAATACATTCAAATCAGAAACAAAGCTAGACCACCACACATGCAGATAAACTTTGAGGAACTCATCTCTGTAGTGTTAGGATTTAGTTCAGAAAGAAAGCAACACATCATAAGGTCCATAAACTCTCACAAATAGTGGTGAAAGTGTAAAGAGAACTTTTCCCTCCTTCTCCCATAATACTAGACCCTCACACAATGTGCTACTGGTTGCTAGAATAAGATGTGCTGACTGCTTAGATGGCATTAAAAGACAAATTCAGAGAGAATGATAGGCGCATGTGCAACCTCGGTTTTCAGAGGCAGTGGCAATGCTATGGTATGGTTTAGTGCAGAACTTTCCAAACTTTTCATGTTGGTGACACACTTTTTGGACATGCATCATTTTGTGACACAGTAACTCAGTTTTACTAGCAAACCAGAGGTTAAACTAACCCCTTTCCAGCCCCAGGAGGAGCGTGGGGAGCGTTCATGTGACACACCTACACATGGCAGCCGACACACTAATGTGTCACGACACAGTTTGGAAAGCTCTGGTTTAGTGATCCGTGGAAAAGCCTCCCATTCTCCTCCTTCTAGTGTCAATTTAGAAGAATGGTGACTTGCCATGTCATAGGACCCAGGAATTCTGGCTCAAAACAAACCCTGATTAGCTGAGCGGGCTTTTGGCTTGTTTAAGGACTCTTCTTTCCTTATGCTTGTGAGCAAGGAAGGTTTACTCAAAGAGTAATTTATTTCTTATTAATATGCTTCTGCCCTCATCCTATTTTTTTCTTGATGGGAAAGCATGTACTTTTTGATGCATAGCTAATTAAAACAATGAACTATGAATAATTTTACCTTCAGAGTTGTGTGGTGCTTTCTTGTGTTTTCGACATAATATCCTAAGGATAGAACATTGGAGAGAGCAAAGTCAGCCACAAAGGAAAAGCTTTTATATCTGTTTAGAACTATACCGTCACACTAACAAGACTTCAAGGCACTTTGCACTGAAAGAAATCCACCTCAGAAAATCTCTGCTTAAGTAACAAAAGTTGGTTTCTTTAACAGTGGAGAAATGCAAGTGGTCCTTACATGTAAATGCCTTGAGAAGGTTTCTCTCGGATCTGAGCTTTATCATGCAACGCACAATAGTAGTGATATGTCTTGTGGCAGGTTTTTACATCACAACCAACAGTTGCTCCAGGACAGTGGCATAAGGAGCACATCTGAAAGCAGGAAAAAGACACACATTTGAAACTTTTCTTCTCACCAGCAAAGGCAATCAAGCGGAACTGAGGGAAAGGAAGCTTATTGCACTGAATTGGTACTGCTATTTATTTTGCACGATACTTAGAATGTGAAAGGGAAGCTGCACCAAATTAAAGGCAGAGAAAATGTGTATTCATTCTGAATAAAAAGGGATTATACTGTACTTCAGTTTCCATGTTAAGTCTGTTACAGCAAAAAACACAAGTTAAAAGCACCTTAAAAACCAACTAATTATAGTATATTAGCTTTTGATCACTATGGTCCATGAAAGCTTATGCCATTGTTGGTCTAAGGTACCATTAGACACTGATATATTCTACACTTATATATCACCTACTAACTCGGATAAGTAGCAAAGCTACACTTCTGAGTTAGTTACACTGTGTGTATCTATCTGGCACACACGATCTTCAGATGCTCCACTGAAATCAAGAGGAAATGCAGAAGCCCCAAATACAACTAGCTTTGTATATTAGGCAAGAAGTGAAACAGTCTGTATTTAAGTAGCTGCCAAATTAATCCATGATTTCCAACACAATCCAATCACTTGAGGAAACTTATCGGTGTACAAAACAACTTCTATTAAAATCTTTTCAAGATCAGACATTTGGCAATGCAGACAATTCTGTTATTGAAAACAGCTGCAAAACTATTGTAGAGCACAAAAGCAGCATAAGAGAGAGTGTGCCTGTTGCCTCCTCCAAACATTGTTTTGTTGCAGTAGCTGTTCTCATATGGCAGCTTTCTACTCAAATACATTACAGTACAGTGGTATAGACAAAAAAGGGGGGAAGGGGGGGTTCTTCAAGAACAGTGGCAATTCACTTTAAAGCTCCCTAGACCTTGCTGTGCCAGAAAACTACATTCACAGGGTGCCCGTTTTGGCACTGGAGGTGAAATGGGAATGTGCTGCCCCCACCCCCTGCTGCTGGCATCATGTCTCTCTTACCTGCATTGCATGCTGATGGTGCAAAGCGCTGGCAGTGGCATCACCTTCCAGCGAAACCTTATGAGATCTCACAATTTCTGGAAGATCTCAAGATTTCAGCGAGACCTTGTTGGAAACTGGCACTGATTCTTCTCTGCTGGCAGTTTTATCAACTTACTGAACTAAATTTCATTTTGAGTTGAGCTTTTTCACTTTCAGGATCTAGAAATGCCATCTTACCAGCTTGGTACCTCTTTTTATTTCCTTTTCAACGTCTTCAATGGAAAAGCCTCCAAGACTCTCGTTATCAGAGTGTGAAGATACCAAGGCAGATGAAAAAAGCTAAAAAGAGACCGAGAGAGAGAGCGCAAATTGTGACTTCACGACTGATTAAATGAAAGACAATATCAGAACTTCTACATTTGAGAGAGGTTTCTTAACATGCAGTACTATAGGAAGTTATGAATATATCATGTTCTGTTCTAAAGCATTTTTATGGGCAGTATGATCCTATATACTGTATAAGCTTACTTGGACATCAGTCCTATGAATTCAACAATGTTGATGCCTGCCTTGGGGGGGGGGGAATCACACTAAAAATAACAATGAGAGGCAATGAGGAGCGTCTCCACCCCCATCGTTCAGCCTGGACACTGAGGTCCAGCGCCAAGGGCCTTCTGGCGGTTCCCTCACTACGAGAAGCCAAGTTACAGGGAACCAGGCAGAGGGCCTTCTCGGTAGTGGCACCCGCCCTGTGGAATGCCCTCCCTTCAGATGTCAAATAGAACAACAACTACCAGACCTTTAGAAGACATCTGAAGGCAGCCCTGTTTAGGGAGGCTTTTAATGTTGAATAGATTATTGTATTTTAATGTTCTGTTGGAAGCCGCCCAGAGTGGCTGGGGAAACCCAGCCAGATGGGCAGGGTATAAATAATAAATTATTATTAATTATTATTATATAATTGAGGGGCGAATTATCAGGGTGGAGGAAGACTCAAGTACCCCCTCCCACCTGTCAAACTCCTCTCTCAGCCCACTGCAGCAGTGTTTGGGAGCACTTACCATACACTTATGATGTGCTGCCACCTTCTGGTTTTCAGAGAGCAGTAGCTGCCCACATTCGTTATCTTTGTTGGATCTGCAGAAGCCGCACTTGCGCTGCCTGCCGGGTCCCTTTTTCTGTCCAACTGCTGCCGACATGATTCTTACAGCAATTCGAAGAATGCTACTTCAAGCCTTGCCACACAGAACAACAAAAAAGAGGGTACAAACAATCATGTTAGCCTCTCTCTTAGCATTCCTTATCAAAAGCATCTTCAAGATTCAAAACACCTGAGGGTGGAACATGGCGCTTCCGAGTAAATCTGCATGTTGCCAAAGCAGCCCTTCTGCAAGGAATGAACACTGACAAAAACCCCAACAGGAAGAGTGCCCAAATAAAGAAAGTTGAAAAAAGACAAAAAGCATTTGAGAAGAATGGATATCATACCCACTTGAACTTAGAATGCTATAAATCAGTCTTGAGCCCCATCCTGTTTTTGCTATTGATTTATTTTAAGCTGCCCTAGGAAAGTCAATTGTATTTTAATACAAATTTTAGAAAATATTGTAATATAAAGCACTCAACACTGCAACATTTGCAGGCCCTGCTTGTAAATAACAGAGGATCAAAATGTAAAGGTAAAGGGACCCCCCCTGACCATCAGGTCCAGTCGTGTCCGACTCTGGGGTTGCGTGCTCATCTCGCTCTATAGGCCGAGGGAGCCGGCGTTTGTCCGAAGACAGCCTCCGGGTCATGTGGCCAGCATGACAAAGCTGCTTCTGGCGAACCGGAGCAGCGCACGGAAACGCCGTTTACCTTCCCGCTGGAGCGGTCCCTATTGATCTACTTGCACTTTAACGTGCTTTCGAACTGCTAGGTGGGCAGGAGCTGGGACCGAACAACGGGAGCTCACCCCGTCGCAGGGATTCGAACCGCTGACCTTCTGATCAGCAAGCCTGTGGTTTAACCCACAGCGAACTGTTGTGGCAAACTGCTGATGAATGATTTAATTTGCTCATCCATGGGGTATGCACATTACAGAAAGCATCAACATCTGAGCTTGTCAGGTAGAAATATTCATCCAATTAGTTAAAATGTGGCTATCTGGTATCAACCAGATTTCCCAATCATTCTAAAATAAGAATATTAGAAGCCTCCAAGTGACCAGGACATCTGCCATTGCCTCATTAAGAGAGTCATGCATGCAGCTACAAACCCATAAACTTGTGTAGTATGATAGAGATCAGCACTATGGCATGCATAGCTTTCTCATGTATGTGCAAAGAGCTACAGGAGGTTTGGCCAGAAGACTGAATGAACCACACAAACACTAACAGCACAGTGCTATCTATGCCACTGAGCAGGTAACACTCTGGTCTTGGGAGGCTGTGCATGTGGTTCTGGTCTTGACATCACACATATAATCATGTGAAGAACATAGAATGTCAACCATTCTTTGCAGCAACATCCAGAAGCTATATGTGCACATGCACACATGCGCACGCACACACACGTTATATTCCCCCCATCACATAAAGTAACTTCTCTGTTGCATCATACCAATAGCATACCTCATCCAACATCCTGCTTCTCATAGTGGCTGGGCAGATCATTCCAGGAACCCTACAATTGGGGCTTGAAGGCAATTGCCCTCTCATTGTTGCTCCCCTGCAACAAGGTCCAGTGGCATCCTGCATATAGACATGGACATTCTTTGTAGCCACCAGGGCTAATACGGTAAGCCTTTGATACAATGCTCCATTATTTTGTCTAATCCTGTTTTAAGGCTAGAGGCCACCAACACCACAGCTTGTGGCAGCTTGTGTAATATATTGCTCTGCTTTCCTTTGGACCACATCAGTGAGGCCGAGGGGGGTGGGTGTCTTTTCGCCTGGTCAGCCCAGGAGCTCCATGCACACTACCCAGGTTTGTGCCTGAGAAGGTCACTTCAGTGCTACTAACACAGCGGATTGACTTCACGCCTGGAGGCGCAGTTTATTGTCCCTTGAGACAGATGCTAAGAAGCGGTGCTTCTTTGTCTAGCCTGAATCAGTTTCTTTTGATGCTCTAGTCCAGTGTTTCTCAACCTCCTCGGGGCAACAGCACACCTGTCCCACGAAAAAAATCTCGCGGCACACCACCACCACATGCACCCCGACCCCCCCGACCCGGGGGGCGGGGTGTCCGTGCGCCCTGGCGGGAGGGAGGGGAAGGACCCAGGCGGGCGAAAACGGAGCGGGAGATCGGCGGGCCAGGCGCCCGCCCCTCCTCCTGCGCCCAGCCCCCCGGCAGCACCTCCACCCGGCCCCGAGCGAGCCCGGTGGCACCGGCACCTCCCGCCCGGCCCCGACCGCGACCGGGGCGGCAGAGGCAGCAGGCGAAGCGCCCGGCAGCCCCGGCGAAGGCGGCGGTCGGTGAGCGGGAAGCGGAGCCGAGGCGACGCCAGCCCGGATCGACCCGGAAGCGGAAGCGGCCCAGGGTGGCACAGCAGCCGGTGTCTTCCCGCGGCACAGGAGCCGGTGTCTTGCGGCACACTCCTGTGCCGCGGCACACCGGTTGAAAAACGCTGCTCTAGTCTAAGTTCTAGTATTATGACAGGTGCAGATAATAACAACAACAACCACTCACTTTCCCCACAGCATCATGGCTGGGTGCCCCCCCCCAAAATCTGGAAAACATCAGATTTTGTAACCTTTCCTTTTATCAGAGTGGGTTTAGCTTCCTAATAATTTTGGTTGCCTTTTCCCAACTCTAATGTATCCTTTTTGAGATGGGATGACTTCAATCAAACATGTTACCACCACCATCATCTTCAGTTATATCCCACTACTCCTCCAGGTGGTGTACATCAGTGGTTCCTAACTGGGGGTCCGTAACCCACCCAGGGGGTCCATAGCACCATTCACATAACAAAAACTACCATAGAGATATCAAAAAATTTCAAAAGCAGGGGATTTTCAAAAGCTTAGCTTTAGAAAAATGGGTCCACAGTACTTAGCTAATTGGGAACCATGGTGTACATGTTTCTCCACCTCTCTGCATATCCTCAAAATAACTGAACATTTTGGAGCTGGAAAAAGTATATTAGATTTCTAGGGACTGATAACTAGTTTTGTGGCAAATGACTGAAGTGATTTTTCCCCCAGCTCTGGCAAAACATGTCATCCTTACTACTTTTATTTCGTCACAATTTATGTGGTCATTTGTTGACCCAGTAACAGGAGAATTCAGCTCACTACCAAAAAAAAAAAAAAAAAAAAAAGGCTAACAGAAGAACAAAAAAAGTATTTATTTATTGTTGAAGGGTTTATATTGGGCCTTTCAAAACATCCCCCCCAGGCTTACAATCAGTATCATATTTTAAAATGAATACTGAGTATTTGCACACTTCAGAAATGCAAGCTCAGCAAAATGCAAGATGAGGCAAGAAATTAAATAAAATACTTCAGCTTCTAACGTAACAATTTCTAAGGCATCTAATGAAACTAACAGAACTGTTGCTAAGTTTGTGCTTTTTACTTAAAATGTAGTTTGCTTATGCCTTTAATCTTCAAAGTGTCATAATTCTAACACCGCTTGACATTTATAAAAATCAGGCAAAACTTTCTAGAATGAGATGTTTGACTACTCTTGTTCAGAATGCAATAAAATTTTCCATTTTTTGAGATTTTTTTTAATGAAAATTTAAATATTTGTCTAAACCACTTTGAACATTTGAGAACAATCCTCAAGTTGCAGTCTATTGTAATCAAGAAATGCCTCAGTTATGCAGATAGACACAGATCCATTTCTGATTGGGTGGTGCCACCACGACAGTAAACAGTTGGGCAGTGACATGGAACCTCTGGTCCTCAAGACATCATTGGACTCCAATTCTCATCATCATCCCTGGCTACTGACCATGCCAGCTGGGGCTGCCAGAAATGGTCCAGCAACACCTGGAGGACCACAGGTTCCTCACTACTGGTTCATGCGCATCCCTCAGAGTGCACTCCTCAACCTTCCCTTGTATAAAAGCAACAGTAGCAATGCACTCCTTCTGAAGAAACATTAAAATATCTGGAGGGCACCAAGTTGGGGAAGGCTGCTGTATTCACTGGCCTTGTGATTTCTGTTCTCATCCTGAAGTAAAGTTCTTAACCCGAGGTACTATTTCTGGGTTAGTGGAGTCTGTAACCCGAGGTACCACTGTATTGCTGCCTTACTTGTCCTCACAACACTGTCACTGATTTATGGGGAGATGCTGGAGCTCAGTGGTAGTAGAAAATCAGCTTTATATGCTAAAAAGGCCCCAGGTTCAATCTCCTGGCATATTCAAATAGGACTAGGATATGCTGATCTCTGAAGTCCTGGAGTGATGCTATGGTCAGTGTACACAGTACTGAGCTAAATAGACCAGTGGTATGACTTTGTATAAGGCAGTTTCCTATGTTTATGGCCGACAATGTTTTTCTCTTAAAAATATAGTTTTAGTTCAAGCTTTCCTGCAATATAAACTGAAAAAACCCACCAGCTGAACAGGAACTCTAACCACCAACTTTAAAAAGTCAATGCACCATAGAAACCTGAATATGCACACACATTCCTGAACTGGAAACTCTTCTGACAAGTTCCCAGCTAATAACAGAAGTTTCATGCCACTTTGCAAAGCATAAAAGCTTCTTCCAGAAACACCAACAGTAGCAACACAATGGTTTCAGACTAAAGATTTCCACTGCCTATAAATGCATTCCAAAGATACTTGATTTGCCAACCCAGAATCCCAACTTCTTACTTATAAAGACTACTCAGGAATCAAGTTAAACATCTATGTTTACTGAATCAGGGCCTTAAGCATCACCAATATGTCCTAGCGGATTCTTTATGAAGGTTTGATAACTACCATTATGTATTTGGCAGAATAAAACTGGGGAGGGAACCCCACCTCCTTTCATAACAATATTCAAGGCTTTATTTCTCCATAGCATGGCATTATGGGTACAAACAAAGATTCCCCCCTATGAATGCCTATTGTGTCTTAAGCCCTTCTTGTGGCCCCACTGCACTTTTCTAAATGGCTCATTTCTAAGACATGGGGGAAAAGGCTGGCTCAAAAAAGGCTTCAACCAGCAGGCGATTTATACAGGAGGAAAAGCAGCAGTGATGTCATCTAAACCATGGTAAGGAGGGAAATTCAAGAGCTTGTCTTCACGCTCCATTTAGCTGCTAGAGTCAAGTCCTAGCCTGTCATTTCTCCAAGAGGACAGGGCTTCAGAGGTCTCAAAACAGCCAAACATTTTAATATGATTGGGTATACTCCACATTTAGGTTATAACAAAAACATCCTTAGGATTTCCTGGATTTGCAAGAGATCTTGCAACTGAGAAGTAATGAAGTAGCAACATACAAGGAGGAATGTAGGTAACTTTTGGGTGCTTCTGGACTGAAAAAAATTATGGCACTAGCATTATTTCTGAAATTGAGCACTGGAAATCTTTATGCTTGGCTTTCAGAAATGTAAACAAAGTACCGTAACTATGGAACAAATGGCAAAATTCTTTTTGGGACTGCAAATCAATGCTCCAAGAATGTGTCTGAAAAGGGTTAGCATCCATGGTGCCGACTGTGAATACTATGGCATTCCCCTTTAAAGCCCTGCAACAAAATACTAGAAAATAGAGAAGTGCCTAGATCAGTACAATTTACTTCACTGGGACATGAACGATCTTAACTTCACCTGGATTCTGCTGTGCGTGTGAAGGAAAAGATTAATAGTCAGATCCAAAGCAGTAAATGGAAGTCACATTGATTTAGGCTTCCAGCCCTATGTAAAAATAGTAGACTTTAAAACTGTGTTGCCACTTAAAAGATGTTTGTGCAACAAAAAACATAGTTTTGTTACAGTGCACTCAACAGAGAACTTTGGTCAATCCCGGCTAATATGTTCTTGGTTTTGATAGACAAGCTGGCAGACACCCATTGGCCACTGGTACGCTTTTGTATCTTCACAATTTTTATCTGCACACCCAAAACAATTATGTGCAATGGGCCTCAAACACTTGGGGTGTATTTATTGGGTGAATCAACAATGGGAGCCACAAATCACAAGCCAGAGCGCTACAGATATCCAAAGCAGGCAAATAAGCACCTGTGCTTTTTCCACTTCTGCTGTGTACATACAATTGACAATAGCATTAGCCAGGCACACTCTGTGCCAGTTCTTCAACATATGCACTTGTTCTCCATTGTCAGTCAGGCACAATTCAACCTTGAAGTCCCTAAATGGCTTTGGTACAATATATTTTAGGGAACTGCTAGCTTCCATTATCTGTTTGCTAAGTCCACCCAGCTAAGATCATCAGCTGAACACAGACAGCCCTTGCAGTTTGAGTAAGGCATCTTCTAATGGGATGCTCACATTTTGGTGGAACTTAAAGTTAAAACAGACAGAATAGTACAAGCATTCTAACTGCTCTCACCAATACCTGTGTGCATATCAAACCAAGAAATTTCTCTCAGAGGTTTGGGGAGATGGAGGCAGATGGCAAAAGCTTGATCTATTAAAGTTTTAGGAGATGGCCTGGGAACCAAACCTCTCTCTCTATAAAAAGCCCCTTTCAAGTTTTACACATTACGAGAATTTAATACAAGTGACAATTGCTGTCAGTCCCATAAGGAATGAGCTTTTAGTTATTGAAGATGAGACAAGACAATTACTCAAGACTCAGAATGTTCAGAGAATCAGTGACACTTGGTCAAAGCTCTCTAAAGCTGTTTGTTGTCTACCAAAGGCCAGTGAAACAAAACCCAAATGTGAAGAGGCTATAGAGAACATTAAGAAGTTTCATATGGAACTGGATGTGTATGTTTCATTTTGCCTACTGGGCAGCTATTCATATCCATACATATTTTTCAAGATCTCAGGAAATGTACTTGTCTCTCCTCCTGAGTGCTCTGCAAACACACCATAGCTACAGAAAAGTAATACTAAAATGAAAAGAGAAACAGGCAGGGTGATCAGAAAAAAATCATTTCAATATAACTCCCCTGGTCCACAACCAACATGGGACACTATGTGCCCAGATAGAAATGTTACTATAGCAACACCATCTCACCAAACGCCTTGCTGTACCTCTTTTACAGATATATGCACTTCCAATAGACTATGCCTGAAACCAGGAGAGGGTTTATTATTGAACCCCAATCTTTAGCCAAAAAAGGTTCAAAGAGCAGCTAACATACAATCAAAACAAGGCAGTCCATAGTACCAGGCTTAGAATCTTAAAAAACAAGACATACAAGGGAAGAGGGACGGGAAGGGATGAGGAAACTAAAAACAAAAACTCGGGCACCAGTTTCTAAACACTCGTTCAATAATGGCTGGCTGGCAGAGGGCAATAGGGTAACTTGTAATGGCAGGCATAGGAAAGCTGCCTTGTACAGTTAGATATCTAGCAGCTCAGTGCTGTCTATCATGATTGGCAGCATCTATCCAGTGTTGCAGACATGGAATGTTTCCCAATCACACCCAGAGTTGTTGTGACTTGAACCTAGAACTTTCTGCATACAAAGCAGACGCTATACTGCAAAGCTGCAGCCCTTCCCAACCCTTCTACAGCAGAGACAGCAGGCACATTTTAAGAGCTGGAAGTCCCACATTCATCTCACCTCAGCCACAAACTCATTAGGGCTGCAATCCTGAGTAAACTACACTGAACATCTCAGGACCTATTCCCAGGCAAACATACATGGGTGGGCAGCTTAAAGCAAACCATTGTGCCCTAACACTCAGATTTGCAACAAGGGGAAAACCAACTGGCCCTGCAGGGCAAGGACAACTGAATAACACACAAAACCCTGGGCATCTGAAAATGTGCTTGCCTAGTGCAGCTAACAATGAAGCTATTATGAACATAAGAGCCTGCTGAATCATTGCAGGAGGCTCCATTAGATGACCCTCAGGGGTCCCCTCCAACTCTACAATTCGGTGTTTCTATGAATCAGGCCAAAGGCTCATCTAGTCCAGCATCCTGTTCTCACAGCGGCCAACCAGATGCCTGTGGAAAACCTGTAAGCAGGATTCTAGCACAAAAGCGCTCCCCGCCTCCTGTGGTTTCCATCTACTGGAATTCTGAAGCATTGCTGTATTGCAAACACATGAACTCTTGTTTTTACGATGACATCGTTATGAAGCCAGCAAGGCAATGCATGATACCAAGGAGTAAGTCTCACTGAATGCTATGGGGGCTTTCCTTCCCGGAAAAGGTGCTTAACGCAACAGCTCTACTAGATGGAATTCAGTACAGGTTTGCTCGAGTGTAAGCCCCAGCGACCTCAATGCATTATTCCCCCTGCAGGTCAGCCCCCTCCCCAAACCGCGAGTTTAGGCCTGGAGTGCCCAGGTGTAGGAGACACGGAGACTAAGGCCACGTGGGCCCCCCTCCGCCCAGGTGGGACTCAGTAGCTGCCTGACCTTGCGCGGCTCCCTCCCCCCTCCCCCCTCCCCGCGCAGCAGCCCCTTCCCCTTACAGAAGCGGGGGGGGGGGGGAACCTTGGACTTGGCGCCGAGCCCCCTGCAAGAGAAGAGTGTGCGGTCAGGCTCAGCAAACGGCCCAGCGAAGCAGCAGCAGCTGCTGACCCCCAACTCGGCGGCAGGGCCTCCCGGAAAGGCCGGCGATGGGACGCGGCCATGGGGGCTGCGGGAGGGAGGGAGGGAGGGAGAGGCAGCCCCCCACCCCCACCCCTCCTCGGGAGGGCTGGACTAGATGACCCCCGGGAGACCCTCCCAGCGCCGCGGTGCCGCGCAGCCCCGGCTCCTCTGAGGGGCGAAGGCGAGGGGGCGGCCCCCGGAGGGCAGCGAGGAGCGGTTCCCATGGCAACCCTGCCCTCCGGGAGGGGGGGCGTGGGGCGCCGGACTCACCAGGTCGGCTTCGGGGGGGGCAGGAAGGAGCTCCTCTCGGCCGGGTCCTTCGCAGCTCCTCGCTCGGCTTCAGACGCCCTTTTCCTCCGGAGGCTCCGCAGAAGAAGAAGCAGCAGCAGCAGGAGGAGGAGGAGGAAAAAGACGCCGCCGCCGCCGCCGCGATTAGTGCCGCCGCGATGCTTGACGCAAGCACGCACGAACGGCGCCTGACGCCCGCGAGACCGGCGTTTTATGCCACGCCCTCAGCCAAACCAAGAGGCGAGCCTGCCCTTTTACTGCCGCTTTTACTGCGCATGCGCCCTGATTGGGGTGGGTTTTTTTTTTAAACTAATATGGCGACTGCGAGGGACTCGACTTTCCCTCACGCGTCTTTGGAGGCGGGGATGGAAGGATGGGGTTAACCAGCCTCGCGCCTGCGCAAGAAAAGGGAGCGGGAAGAGGCGGAGTGGCGAGCGAGCGCTCGTTTGGAGGAGGAGTCTCGCGCATGCGCCGCTGCGGGTTTTGTTCCGTTTGATTTGGTTAAAGAGGAGGAGGCGCGTCCGGCTGTTTGAAAGGGCTGAGCGGTTTTGAGCATGCGCGCCTTTGTTTAATTCCACCCCGGACATTTAAAGGGAGTGGGAATAACGGAGCTGGACGGGCCAGCGCCTTGCTTAGGGGCCTGTGGGGGTGCTTTAAGCATTGATTGCACGGAATGTTTTTGCGCGCACACACACCCCCTCAGAAAAATACGCCAAGCCAAAGTTTTGTAAAAAAGAAATAAATATCTCACTCTCAAAGGGACAAAATAACCAGGACTGTGAACTATCGCATCATCATAGCACTGGTCAGTGGGACAAAAAAGGATGGCCACTCTCAGGCTTCTGGTGCATGTCCAGAGGAGAGATTGCATAGGAGAGGGGCCACCACTGAACAAGGCACCGCTTGCGCTCCCTTGCCTCCCGGCTTCTTGTGGGCAGGCAGCAAGCAGAGCCGCTCCTGATGCCCGCAGTGCGCAGGCGGGTCACAATCTGGGTAGACAACCCCGGACAGTTTAGGCTCTTACCTGCTAATGGCAAGGCTTTGAATTGGGGCCCAGTAGCTCACCAGCAAGCCAGAACAGCACGCCCAAGGTTGGCCGGGCATGAACCCTCATTGGGACACCTGCCCACACCTGCCGGGCTACAGCATTCTGCGCCAGCTTCTGGGCCATCTTCAACAGAGAACATATTGCAGCAGTCTATCCCAGAAGTTACCATGGGATGCTGGGACTATGAAACCCCAGTCCAGGAACAGCCATAGCTGTTCTTTAGTCCAAGTTAGAATAAATAACAATACACATTTGACCAAATACAGTAGTTTGGGAAGGGTGTTCCTTTTTTATTTTGTAGTTTGTTTTGTTTTGCTTTGCTTTGTATCCAAGTCTTAACAGGAGAGCTGGAATATCCAGCACCCTCCAGAAGTCTTTGTATAAAGCAAGGACATCCTCACACCCTGCCCCGCAATTTCCCATTAGAGCCAAGCTGACCACAGACAATGCAGCCAGCAAATTAAGCCTGTTTTCCCACTCCCTTGAATATGATGGAGTTTCTGGGTGCTAAACAACAAGAAAAGACGAGGGGTGAAAATGCTCTATTGCAGGAGATAATAGTGGGTGAAGATTTGGATTAAAAGGTCTGGGTGCACATTCCTCACTCATGTATGAAACTTCCTCAGTGACTTGTGACAGTCACTCTTTTTCAGTGTTCCTTACCTTGCAGGGCTGTTGGGAAGATAAATTGGGATAACCCAAGCTTGTCACCTTGAAATCTTTAGAGGAAGGGTAGGATACACATGGTAATGCATTGTCTTAGCTGCTCCCTTAGACAGGAAACAGATCAAATGGATTCTTGCTCCACTGTTGTTGATTTATCATCACCACTTATCATTGCTGTTGCTATTGCAAATGTTCCCTGAGCCTACTTTGCATATATCTGAGCTATAAGTGAATTGCCACAGACAACTGCACACTTTGCCTTTGGTTGCTATGTGATCCCACTATTTACCGGTATCTGACTCTCCAAGGGTCATTGGACTCTAGCTCCCATCAGTCCCAGTCAACATGGCCCCAGTAATCATGGATGATGGGAGTTGAAGTCCAGCAACAACTACAGACCCACAAGTGCCCCATCCAAGGGTAACACTCCATGTAGCTGATGAAGTCTACAAAAGATTTTGCCATAATAAACTTGCTCACTGGAATTAGCTGTACAGGATTCAGTTATTTTACCTACCACTTACTTCTGGCTGATGATAAGTTCTGTGTAAGTCTAAAGCCTGCGTATCCACAGGCTCTCCTTTCATTTGTCTGCACTAGAGACTAAAAGTACATTATGAAAACCAAAAACAGCTGAGCAAGGACTGCCCCCTACTGGGTAATGATTAAAATTGCATGTGCTGCTGACAAACACACCCCAGCAACACACCCTAAAAACTGCAAAAAGGGAAAAAAAACATTGGCACGAAATCAGGTTACGGAAATAATGGTGGCCTGCTTTATTATCATTTAGCAGCAGTTTAATCTGGGGCAATTTCTCCACTACTGCCACTTTAATTTGCAGGCAAATTCCAGCATGTTACAAGCAAGTTTATCCATCCTTTGTTAATTCACACAATAATAGACAATGAGAGATATAAAATGGTGCATTTGAGATGGTCAGCATCTCGGACATGATTCCCTCAATAAGAATGAGGGTTCATTGGCAAAGTTGTTCTCTTGTTGAAAATCGTAGCCTAGTATTGCAAACAGGGGCGACGTAACAGAGATCTGTGCCTTTAAGTCTTACAGGGGTTCTTGACATTGGAATCAAACCAGAATCTCCCCCAAACCAAAACTCAACTAAATGAAAGATACACTATTTTATCATCACAGATGACTGCATTTTTAAAAATTTCCCCAGACTAGAGGAAAAGAGGAGAGACTGTCCATGGCATTAATTTGGGATTTGCAACCAGTTTGCATAGTGGTCAATAGTGTTGGACTAGGACCTGTTGTTGTTGTTGTTGAGTCGTTCAGTCGTGTCCGCCTCTTCGTGACCCCCTGGACCAGAGCACGCCAGGCACGCCTATCCTTCACTGCCTCTCGCAGTTTGGCCAAACTCATGTTAGTAGCTTCGAGAACACTGTCCAACCATCTCATCCTCTGCCATCCCCTTCTCCTTGTGCCCTCCATCTTTCCCAACATCAGGGTCTTTTCTAGGGAGTCTTCTCTTCTCATGAGGTGGCCAAAGTACTGGAGCCTCAACTTCAGGATCTGTCCTTCCAGTGAGCACTCAGGGCTGATTTCCTTCAGAATGGAGAGGTTTGATCTTCTTGCAGTCCATGGGACTCTCAAGAGTCTCCTCCAGCACCAGAATTCAAAAGCATCCATTCTTCGGCGATCAGCCTTCTTTATGCTCCAGCTCTCACTTCTGTACATTACTACTGGGAAAACCATAGCTTTAACTATACGGACCTTTGTCGGCAAGGTGATGTCTTTGCTTTTTAAGATGCTGTCTAGGTTTGTCGTTGCTTTTCTCCCAAGAAGCAGGCGTCTTCTAATTCCGTGACTGCTGTCACGAGGACTGGGGAGACCCAAATGGAAACCTCTGCTCATCCAGGAAACTCACTGGGAGACCTTGGGTCAGCCATGCTCTCTCAGCCTGAACTACCTCACAGGGTTGTTATGAGGATAAAAGGGAGAAATGGGGAGAACTCGAGCTCCTTGGAGGAAAGGTGGAGCATAAATGTAATAATAGATTAGCTAACTAAAATGAATCTTTTAATTTGGATTTGCATTAAATAAAACAGATTCTCAAATTTTGAACTAAATCAGGTGATAGCCGGCCTGAAAAGTGTTTCTTCAGCATCTCTAGATCTTTATCACTCTTTGTGTTCAAGGCTTTCTCTGCATCCAGCTCCCTTTTAGCATCCTCCAGCTCTTTTTGTATTTTTCTCATTTCCATATCATGACGGAGCTTCATGTTTTCTGTGAGTAACTTGTTTTGAAAATCTTGTCCCTCTCTAAATTCCTTTAACTTGTTGTAAATCCTTCTTCTGCAACTCTAAATGCATGACTTCTCGTTTGTTTCAGTTCCTCCTTTAAACGTCTAGTGCTGTCTGATTTCTCAAGTAGGCCTTGTTTAAACACTTCGATCTTGGAATCTCTTTCGAACCTTTGCCTTTGAATCTGCTCTGGCTGGACAGTTTTACACCAAGCTTCTGTTCTGCAGTGGCTCAGCTCTTGCGTAGCTTGTTCAGATTCTACCACTAATGTTTTGTATTTGGCTTCCACCAGCTCCGCCTTGAGAAGGGACACCTGAAGCTTTAAAGAGATATTTTCCGAGTGTTCCATGCACACCTCTTGTCTTAAAACTGCCAGTTCCTTTGTACCCCAGGTACAATGACCTCCTGTTTCCGCCATCCTTTCTCCTGATTCAACATCTAAATTAGCAGATCACCTGCAGGCGGAATCCTCTTCTTTAAACTCCTTTGAATTTTCTTTCTTTGTTCCCCATAAGTTCAACTCATGCTCACTCACAAGGAGCTTGGAGGTAGAACTGTTGATCCTCATGAAACTGGCCTTGGCCGCTTTGTTGTAGAGTTGCTCAGTCCTTCTTTTTGCAGATCAGAGGTTCTGGCTGATGGGACCCACGGAAGAAATCTTCCTTGCTGAAATGAGAAGGAAACAGCCTCTCCAGCCAAAGTTGGTTTGAGCTCTCCATTGCAAAGGCTGCCTCTGCACTGAATAAAAGAGAAAAGCAATAAAATTAAATCAGTAACCGATTGGAGGTTTTTGGGGTCAATTAATTCTTTAAAAAAATATGTTATGCATGGTGTAGTGAGTGGAATATGGAACTTGGTGGTCTGGAGAAAATGGATATAAATGCCCACACAGCTATGCACATTCCCCAATACCAACCACTGTAACTTGGGCCCTCTCATTGGCAGGCAAGGCCTTGGGCTAAGCCACCCCAGAGTCATGTTTTGGTCCACCATGTCAGTTCAAAATGACACCTGGTATCTAGGCAAAGAGCACCGCCCCCCGCCCCCCAGGAACCCTTATGCTATGTTTGGCAGTGATATCTTGAGTGGCAGCTGAACCTGTGCCGAAACAAACTATCATCTTCCCCACCTTAGGAACTCTCATGCTGAGTTTGGCAACAATATCTCGAGAGGCAGCCAAATCCATAGAGAACAGGCGGACTGACAAATGGACAGACAAAGAGACAAAATGTATAGTAGAAGTCAGTGAGAGCAAACGGCAGAGTATTCAGAGTTTCCCCACAACGCCGCCAGTAGTCCAGCCTGACTTGCAGAAATAATCATATTCCATTCCTGGTCCTCCTTTGAGCACTGGCTCCCCAACTGGGCAGAGATGACTTATGTATGTAAGACAAGAACTCCATGTTCATTAAGCACACAATAACTCCTCCTCCACCCCCCCCCCACCTGTGGTCCCCTGGTTCTCCCCTCTGGAACGGAAAGAGTTGAAGATTAAGCCACTTTGCCATTTACTCACAAAATTGTCTGCTTAGCTGTGTTTTCCCTATTATTAAGGAGCTCTAAATTTGAACTTTGGATGTTGCAGGAAGCCAGGAATATTTCAGTTGTATGGTCTAAGGAGCTATTTCATTTATTTATTTCTAGCAGTTAAGATAGCTGGAAGGGGCTGTATGGGGGGAAGCAATTTGAATCAATATGATGCCTTGAGTCATATAGTATGGGATGCCTATGGGTTATGATTTTCAAGCACCACCTGGCTTGCCAGGTAGATGAGGTTGAAATGCAGGGCATTCCTCTGTGTGTGTGTGTGTGTGTGTGTGTGTGTGTGTGTGTGTGTGTGTGTAAATTGCAGCTCCAGAAGAGGTTTCCCAGGACTATAACTGTATTCCCTTGTACTGTTGGTTAAGGGAAAGCAAGAAGTTCTCACCAGGTCCTTTAACTGAAAATCCATATGCAATTGTTTCCCTTCTCTTTCTCTGTGTACAGTATCTGTCAATTCTTCACCTTGTGAGTTTTATGAATCTTCCCAGTCACACAGACTGATTCTTCAGCTGCTGAATTTAAACTTGCGTTTTATTTCCCTGTTGTTCCTATTTTCTGCTAAAGACTTCTAAAAATTTATGTTTAAAGTAGTAGTAGTAGTAGTAGTAATAATAATAATAATAATAATAATAATAATAATAATAATAATAATTTATTATTTGTACCCCGCCCATCCGGCCGGGTCCCCCCAGCCACTCTGGGTGGCTTCCAACAAACATTAAAATACATCAAAATGTCACAGGTTAAAAACTTCCCTAAACAGTATTTTCTGTGGCTCCCCTCCCTCTCTTCTAAGCCACAAGATAAAACAAAGGCAGACAAATTAAGACGGTTCCTTCTCTTCTTTCCTCTCTGTTCCTAGAAGAATTTTGACAGTTGCACATTCAACAGGTGGAGCTTTTTCTAGCACTGGAGAGCAACTTTTGAAGGTGCATCTTTTAAAGGCACAAAAGGCCTGCCTGAAAAACAACACGATGGCAGGCCGTGCAAAAAACCCTTTTAGAAGAACCCTTAGCATGGGGCCACCAATACCCCCCTCCAATCCTACCACCCTTATTTTCTTTAGTTGCTGCCACCACGACAGTGGCAGCAACACCACTTAATTGCCCTCATCTCCAGGCATTTCAGCCATGGAAGAGCCACGGCGCCACTTGGAGCAGGAGCCAAAAGACCTATTGGCTGCGGCATTATATTTTGGTTAAATCATAATAGTAGGCAGAAATGGTTGTCTGGGGCCCCAACAACGAGCACATTAAGTGGTTTGAGCTGGTGAGGGACCCTTCGGAGCCAGTGAGGCCCTCAGCCAGCGCTTTGCATGGCCAGCTGCAAGCTCTGGCCCTGGGCATGTCACACACCGCCTGATGGAGCTATCATTCACATGTCTTCCTCATTCATGCTGTGTGCTGAGAGCCAAATTAGATGAGACGACAGAGAGCCAAAGTCAGACCTCTGATACCTTAAAAAAAAATTTTTTTTTAGCATACGCAATAGAGATGGGGGCAGACATGCCGAGTTGCCCCCAACATGGAAGGGGCCATCATGCGTGAATGACATCACATGTGCACCGCCCCCTCCTCCCAACCTGGCCAGACCCAATTGGGCCCCCACCCCCATCCTCCACCTTACCTTCATGAAAGGGATGTGCTGGGATGAAGATGCTTCGCCCTGGCACATCTATTGAGGATCACTGTGGAATTTGGGTAGAATGGCCCCCTCCTTGAAAATATTGGGGGACCCTGGTCCCCCACCCCCCAGATGGTGCCCCTGGACAGGGTGCAGCACTTTGGGGTTCAGGGCTGCAGCACTTTGGGGGGGTGTCACCCCGCACTCCTCCCCAACCCCTCACTTCCTGCTTGGCAGGGGGTTGGACTGGATGGCCCTTGTGGTCTCTTCCAACTCTAGGATTCTATGATTCTATACGCTCCTCAGTGCTATGATTTGGCCAGTGTGGGGAAACTTTCAGGTGCATGGGGGAAGCGGCCGTTTGGGGATTGGGGTGTTCATCGGGAATATAGGGGGCGGGCGGGATGGTTAGCCTTGTTCCCCGGCATCACAGTCCTGACCTGATTCATTCTCCCCTGCCCCACAGCTTTCTACGAGAGATTTCGCTGTGCAGATCCATGTCTTCTCCAGCTTGGCCCTTGCTTTAATGCTAGAGAAGGGATCAGGGTTCTCAGGACCAGTGGGGCTGGTTGTTGCGCCTGAGTGAGGAGAGATTAAGGGGTGGTGTCATAATTAAAATGTATCTTGTACCTTTAAACATCCTTTTAGTAAGTCAACAATGCCTAGAAACAGAAGCACTATGGCCAACCTGTGTATTTGGCAACCTAGTAAGTTAATACAAAAAAATAAAATAAAATAAAATAAAATAAAATAAAATAAAATAAATAAAATAAAATAAAATAAAATAAAAAAATTCCTTCCAGTAGCACCTTAGAGACCAACTAAGTTTGTTCTTGGTATGAGCTTTCGTGTGCATGCACATTTATGCTTATCATATGTTGTGTTTTTAAAAACAGTGGCGGGTGGTGTGGTGTGGGGTGGTTGAGCCCCTCTCTCCCGCATGCTCCTGTTACGGTTAAAATAATGCTGCACCCTTCCAGCTTTCTCTGTGAATTGAGGAGGCATGTGACACACACACACACACACACACACACACACACACACAGACATTTTCTAAAGCTTACAGTCCTATGCAACTACCTGAAGCCTTTTTTGATTGGCCAGCCATTTTAATGATTGTCTTGCACTTTCCCCCCCTTTTTTAAAAAAGATTCTTTATCTCTGTCCACTACGCTGATACTACATTATATAAATCCTTTTACAAGTAAGTACATGGATGTCATAGCACCATCATGGCCGCAGATATATATATATATATATAATTTCGACAAAAGGGCGTGCTAACAATGCTGGTGAGAGTCCTGAAGGGGATGATATTGTGTCAAGCCAAAACGCTGCAGCTGCTAAGGAGTAGTAAAAAGGATAAAATGAGAAGAAGAGCAACAGACTGCGGATCCTCTTGGTAGGATCCTGGTTCACCTGATGCTATGGCAAATAAAAGGTGTAAACTTTAAGAGATGCCCTAACCAACGCCATCCTGCCCCCCCCTCAAAGGACTCACCTGCCGCCCCTGGAGCTGGCTTCCATTCTCACGTTGCCCCAGAGACTGCAAACGGTTGCTAGGGCACCCGTAGCAACAGCGCTGAGGCCTGTGCTGAGAGAGGAAGGGCCTCCATCTCTCAGGGAGTGAGCACCCCCTGCTCTGAAGAGAAGCCCCCCTCCCTCCCTGCCTGCCTGCCTTTCCAAAGCAGCCTGCCCCTCCCCCTGGGGCTTTGCAAAGCCTGGTCCAGAGGGATGGTTTTAAAGCACTATGGTAGCACTTTTGACAGTCAGGGTCCCCCCCCAAAGGATCCTGGGAACTGTAGTCTGTTCAGGGTGCCAGGAATTGTTAGGAGACCCGTTTCCCTCGCCGAATGGCAATTCTCAGAGTGGTCTTGTCCAACTGTCAATCTTTATTCCCAGGAAGCTCAGGCGGGGGGGGGGGGGGATGGTGTTCAAACTTGTTTTATATTAATTCCTTCAGTTTTCTCAGCAAAAGAAGGCACCAAACATTTACTGACTCTTCTACCAAAATTTGCATTTGTGGCAAATATAGACTGATTATTTAATGGTTTGTAACTGCTTTTAAAGTCCTTCTCCTTGCAGACTTTTGCAGAGCAAAATGGTATCTGTTTCTTACCCACCTTTGGCGTCCTTCCAAGCTTGCCTCTATAGGATACTTTAAGGGAAAGCAACAAAAGGTTGCACTCTCCCTGACCTTGGAACTCTGCGGCCATTGGGGGGACCCAAAGGTGGGGGCATGGAGGAAGGCTATTGTCCAGACTCCCACCAGAAACTCACAATGGAACCCAGCGGTCTTTGTGTAGCTGCTCCTGCCTGTGACTTGTGTCATCAGGATTCTGCTGCTGCACCATCCTATGACAAAAGTTAAAGGCGTACAATCTCCTCAAGAAAGTATAATGCTTGCAGGTGCCACTGCATCTTCAGAAACTAAGCGCCCAGCAGGTATGGCAGATGGAGCCTCTGTGGAACTTTGATCTCCTCTGCTCACTTTAGAGAGATATTTTATGACTACGGTTCCCCAGGAACATCATAGTGGAACCAGGCCTCCTCCACATACTTTTCTGTCCAGCAATAAGATTTTAAAGGAATTCTAACCTTTTGCAGATGGCAGTTTTAACATTTGTAATCTGCAGAACATTTCATGTACCGGTACTGTACATGAACATCTAATGAGAAGAGGTCAATTCTACACATGTAAAGATATGGTCCAAATTCTCTGCAGATGAAGGCTTTGTCGGCATTGAATTAAGATACCCCCCCCCAAGTGCAATTACTTTTGCATTTGCTGATCAGGAGCGATCCTGTGGATCTACACAGGATGTAAAGAGTCCCATATGCAAAGTAGTTTGCTGTCCTTGTGGTTTAGCAAGGGGGGCAACATGCTCAAAATGTGGTGGCTGCAGAGTCTACTGCAAGAATAAAAGCAAACACACTGCTCGCCCCCCTCTCCACCCCCTCTACCTGCCAACCCCTTTGCCAGCAGCTGCCGTTCTCTCAGACCTGACCAAGCCCTCCCACCCCCTGCCCTTTACATCTCAGCCCCCTCTATACCCTCACCCCTCCTTCCCTTCCCCTCTTCTCACAGTCCCCCCCCCCCTGCAAGCCCCACTCCCTTTCAGAGGAGGCTTGACAGAGCAGCTTGCTAAACCAGCAGCTGAGTTCCAGGTCCATTTGGATATGCTTATTTGGATATGCTTTGACTCTCATTGCTTTTTAAAATGGGTTTCCATACCCTTCTCCTTTTTATTGGAATGGCCAGAACATGCACATTTTAACAGTGCTAACATTTTGGACAAATGCTTTTTATATTGAACACTTGTTCCCATAAAAAAAAATATTTTGGTTGCCGCACGTGCAAAAATTGTTTAGGCTCAGTTTCAAAAACTTATTTTTTGTGGTGGCATATGCAAAAATTGTTTGGTCTCTGTTCTGTTCTCTACCTCCCCTCCGCCTCCAAAAAAACTCTGTAACAACAAAATATGACTGTAACCAAGACAGTGACCTCCATGGAGCCTCTCAGGAGAGACTCAGTGTGGATCCTAATTAAGTGTCCATGCGTAAGAAGTTTATAAAGGAAATGAGAAAAGTCATATTTACTACTTTCCCATCCATCCCTGTACAACATCCAATATATCTTCTTTTCTGCAGTATTTCTGCACATAAATACTTAAAAATTTAAACTTTTTGCCCTTTACCTCTGCTGATTCTCTGGCTGCCTTCATAATTCCTTCTTTTAGTGAGGAATGCACAATTTTCAGTATAATATCATGAGGACGTCTTGGAGGTGGAAGTTCTCTGCCAGCGCTCTGTGAACACTTTCTGCATAATATGGAACCACATTTGGAGTGGGAAATTGCTGGTTTAACCAGTTCACAACTGTTTGTGCCATGTTGCATCCTGCAGCATGGCTCCCAGTACGTTTCCGAGCACAATTCAAAGTGTTGGTGCTGACCTTTAAAGCCCTAAACGGCCTCGGTCCAGTATACCTGAAGGAGCGTCTCCACTCCCACCGTTCACTGAGATCCAGCTCCGAGGGCCTTCTGGCGGTTCCCTCACTGTGAGAAGCAAAGCTACAGGGAACCAGGCAGAGGGCCTTCTCGGTGGTGGCGCCCGCCCTGTGGAACGCCCTCCCAGCAGAGGTTAAAGGGATCAACAACTATCTGACATTCAGAAAATACCTGAAGGCAGCCCTATTTAGGAAAGTTTTTAACCTGTGATATTTTAATGTATTTTAATATCTGTTGGAGGCCGCCCAGAGTGGCTGGGGAGACCCGGCTAGATGGGCAGGGTACAAATAAAATTATTATTATTATTATTATTATTATTATTATTATTATTATTATGGAGGTTCTCTCACCCGCAAATTGATTCTTCAGGCCTCCTAGGCCTCCATGCAAACTTGCAGATTTAAACCCATATTGGTTAGTTTTTTAATGGCAGATTTGTGACACGTTCCTCTTTCCAGGGCTTCATTAAAGGTAAAGGGTAAAGGGACCCCTGACCATTAGGTCCAGTCGTGTCCGACTCTGGGGTTGCGGCACTCATCTCGCTTTACTGGCTGAGGGAGCCGGCGTCCAGCTTCCAGGTCATGTGGCCACCATGACTAAGCCGCTTCTGGCGAACCAGAGCAGCGCACGGAAACGCCGTTTACCTTCCCGCCGGAGCGGTACCTATTTATCTACTTGCACTTTGACGTGCTTTCAAACTGCTAGGTGGGCAGGAGCAGGGACCGAGCAACGGGAGCTCACCCCATCACGGGGATTCGAACCGCTGACCTTCTGATTGGCAAGCCCTAGGCTCAGTCGTTTAGACCACAGCGCCACCCGCGTCCCTAGGGCTTCATTAGCTGAGGCTAATGATAGGCCTGTGAACTTTATGGATAGGTATTCCTATTCCATGTTGATCTTGCTTTTGAAGTCATTGAATGCAGTGTTCTGTTCTGTTGTGAGATCTTTCTGGAATTGCTTCAGAATGTTTTGGAAAGGCTCAAAGTTTTCTTTAGAAAAGTGTGCAGATTTCTTGGCCATTGTTGGGCATGTTTCTTTGTCGCCCGTTGCTCCTTTTCCAGTACTGCCTCAAGCATTAAGATAGCTCCATAGCAATTCTTCTTTTGCACCTTAAGATGGGGTGGGAAGTGTTTCCTGCAAAAATTCTATCTTCATTTGGGAGTCACGATGCTTTAGGATGCCTTAAAATTTCTGATAGGGGAAGTGGAGGGTTAGTTAGTGACGTCACTATCCCAGAAGAGGACTTCATGTCTGCAAAATAACATTGAATTATTTCTTCTCACAACTTTGAAATTATCCTTTTGTTAATGCAGCCTGAAAATTATGATATGAAGCACACTCTTGGAATGTACATATTTAGTTAGAAGGGGAGCATGCAATGGACTAAAAAATGTATTTGATATTTGGAAATTGCCTTTCAATATTGTCATTTGCTGGAGAGGAGGGATCTTGACATAGCCACTCCTCCTTTGGTAGCTTCAAGGATTGATTACACCATGTAAAGTGCTTTACAATAGAGGCTACTCTTGAAGATGGCTCAGAAGCTTCATAGGCAAAAATCTTCAAAATTTGACAATCCTCTTGTTACCACCATGCAGTGCATTTTGCAGATTCTAGCAACTTTGCATTGGCTGACACTTATTAGCTTTAGGATTCAGTTCAAGTCCATGCAGTTACTTCTACTGTACAACAAGGAGTGTCTCTTCATATTCTACGGACATAGGAAGCCACCTGATACTGGCTACATTCACATCATCCATTTAAAGCCCTATGAAGCCAGTTTAAACAGTAAGGGCTGCCCGCAAATAATTCAGGGGGCTGTGGTTTGTTAAGAGTGCTGAGAGTTGTTAGGCGGCCCCTGTTCTCCTTCCAGAGCTACAATTTCTAAATTGGTTCCCTCTTCCCAGGGAACTCCTCCATGCTTCAGTCCACAAGTTCACCTGAAAGGCACTACATTGACATTCGACTCACTATCAGAGTTGTGCAAGTTATGACTAAACAATATCACCTTGATATAGTGTGGCTCCCGTTTATAACTTTTATCCTATATAATAAAGTCCAAGTGTCTCTGCGTCCAGTCCCTGTGTCCGTCCCTGGGTCCTACTGCGCATGTGCCCCACGGGCACAGGGATTGGAGCGCAGAGACTTCGGCCGGCCGGGCTGTTGAAGCGGCGGGTGCGCGCTCGTGTGGACTTAATTCTAAGCGGCAGCGGCCGTTACAAGTGGCGGCTGAGTTGGCCTGCCGGGGCCTGGCTGGTGCCAGTGCTGCCGCCGCCGCCACGATGCTCCTCCTGCGCTGCCTGCTGAAGGGCCATTCGGCGCTAGCCGGGGCACCAAAGTACATCGAGCACTTCAGCAAGTTCTCGCCGTCCCCGCTTTCCATGATGTTCTAGTACCCGTTAATTTAACGGGCTTCATGTCTACTAGTAAATAATAATAGTGTATTGTAAAGGTAGAAACCTCCATTGACTCATGCATCCCTCTGGAAGAGGCGTTTGTTTTCCCTCATGGAAATTCCTTTTGCCTAGCCTAGACCTCCTGCAGATGGCTTCCTTCCTCAGCCAATTAATTTTCTTGCTAATAGTGCCTGATCTTACTTCACTCTGATTTAAACCCTGACCAATCACTCCATGTCTATTTCTTAATATTGAAGATGTTGTAAACAAGTTATGCTTTTATTCTCCTTTTATTGATCTTATCAATTTTTTACAATGGTATTTTTTAGAAGCTGTGTGTATGTAGGTTGCAAGTTATAAGAAAGAGCCCCCCCCCCCGAAACCCTGGAGAGTTGCTGCCAGTCAGATAATACAATACAGGGGCAGAGAGACCTATGCTCTGAGACTGTAGACGGCAGCTTGTTTATGGAATATTTATACCCTGGTTGTCCCCTCCAAAAAGAGGGTGTTCAAAGCAGCTTATAAAATATAAAAGCCAATTATGAAAATAACAACTGTCATTAAAACAAAATTACTATTTTATAACCTCTTGCTCTTCAAAACATTTGAAGTGGCTCACACATGTGCAGGCACACACCAACACACCCATATACATACACGTAGGTATTAATAACAATAACATTAAGAAAACCAACAACCATCTTTTAAAAGTATTTAAAATGAATAAAAAAAAAAAACCCAGGAGGATAAAAAAGGCACAGCACTACTAAACAGGTGGAAATCTACAAATGTTCATGGGGGGGGGGCAAGGTGTTCAATAAGGCCACTTCCAACCCTCCATTTCACTCTCTAGACTAGAGGGATGAATGAAGGACCCAGATGTCCAGGGAGAGGGGAATTAGAATGAGGAGCAGGCATCATGTAAAGGACCTAGGCATCTGAGGGAGGAATGGATAAAGCCTTCCTAGTGCTCCTTCAGGACAGATCCTGAAGTTGAGGCTCCAGTACTTTGGCCACCTCATGAGAAGAGAAGACTCCCTAGAAAAGACCCTGATGTTGGGAAAGATGGAGGGCACAAGGAGAAGGGGACGGCAGAGGATGAGATGGTTGGACAGTGTTCTCGAAGCTACTAACATGAGTTTGGCCAAACTGCGAGAGGCAGTGAAGGATAGGTGTGCCTGGCGTGCTCTGGTCCAGGGGGTCACGAAGAGTCGGACACGACTGAACGACTGAACAACAACAGGCAGATAGATAGATAGATAGATAGATAGATAGATAGATAGATAGACAGACAGATAGATAGATAGATAGGCAGTGGAAGACAGGAGTGCCTGGCGTGCTCTGGTTCATGGGGTCACGAAGAGTCGGACACGACTGAACGACTGAACAACAACAAAGTGCTCCTTGCTCACGTTGAGAACCAGGAGCGAGGGAACCCCCACAGCTCCTGCAGAAGACCCCAGTCTGAGCTCCATCACTGCTGAAACAACATCCCCCTTAGGGCTCCTCCAAGCTCCACCCTTCCAGACCACCAGAGGCGTCCAGACTAACGTCTTCCCAACACTTCTTTGCTTTCTGCCAATTGGGGCAAGAGGCTCTCTCATTCTTTGAAAAGCATCATATTCATGGATGGCACTACATGAATAATAATGATGATTATTAAATTGGTTGCTATTTGGGGCATTGAGGATTTTTGTGTGTGTTACAGTCCTTTTAGCTTTGATGGCGGGGGGGGGGACAGAATCCAGTAACTGCTTTAAAGTTAAAATTAAAATAACTAGCTGTAATTTATAGGCAGAGTAGGATTTGTACAAGTTAACCGTAGTTTCAGGTTACTAACCCAAATTCTGTAATATTTTTGAGACCCCTGTTTCCCCTCCCCCTCCCTGTCACAACATTCTTGATTCCCTATAACAAAAGGGTGCACTTTCCGTGACCTTTGGATCCTGTGACCACTGGGAAATCAAAAGGGGGGGTGACACCAAGGGAGGCCATTGTCCTGCCAAATGAGCATCTGCAAGGGGCACCAGGATTCCACAATAACATCCCTGTTTGCAAGAAAACTTGGGTATTTCCATGGGGGAAAAAACAGGCCAGATAAATGGAATATCCTCCTAAGGCACAGATTCTTAAAGATACGAAATATCTAAGGACAAGGTAAACAAAGAGCCAGGAAAGTGGACGTCAGCTAACTGGGCTTCTCAATACTTGGTTGTGTGACCAAGACGCCATTGAAGGATTTCCTCTCCAAAGAGTGGTTCCTTGAGTCCAGCATAGGTTCGGATTTAAAGTTGCATAATTGCCTTAATTCACAAATCCCTCTGCAACTTGTATCCATGGTACCTTAGGGGCAACCCGGACCCTTACGTCCCACCACTGAGAACAACTGCAAGACTGTTGTTGGTTGCCCCCCCTTGAGTTGATGACGCTCATTTGACCACATGAAATAAAGGCTTTAGCATCACCCACCCAGTCCTGTGAAACGCTCTGTCACTAGAGATTCACTGGATGCCTTCTGTTTCAGCCTTAAAACACCTGCCAAAAACTTGTCTATGCCGCAAGGCTTATGCAGGCAATAAATTGCTAGTTGACAGTGTCTGATTGTACACGTTTATGTGGTTTATATTGTACACAGATATTGTTGTAAACTGCTTTAGTATTTTTTTGTGATCCAAAAACATCTAAAAGCCTGGGGAAGGTGGTATTTGCTGGTGAGTGAAAAGTCTCCTATCTATTGAACGTTTGGTTGGATTGGATTATTAATGCTGCTCTTTCCCAGCCATCATGTGCTCTGTATTGCTCTCATTCAGTCCTCATAGAGGGGATTTTTTTTGGGGGGGGGTTACATTTTGTGGGAGTGGACAGATATATTTTCAGAGATGTAGTTGTATCTTTACATATGAGGTGGCTGAGGCAGGAGGGGTTTTAGGGGAAGAGCATACAGTATTGGGTGCTCCCACAGAGTGCCAGGTTGGCTGTGTGTGGGGGGGAACCATCCCCTCCAAATTTCACAGATACAGATAGGAACACACTTGCAACACTCTTATTTGCATAGCAAGGAACAGGGTTGGATACCACAGCTACCTTGCCTCCTTAAATATTGCTGAAGATCTCTACCCTGCTGCTGTTTCTGTTTTCTTCAAACTCTCATAAAGCCATGTGAGTCATAGCCTTACATTCTGTTATGAACCATTCCAAATAAGCCTTGTTAATGTGTATGTGGCCTGGCAGGCTGTGGACTATGTGATGACTTAGTGTTCATGTGCGAGTATTTGTACGCATGTGCATGAGAGACATAAGGAACCGCCCCCCCCCCACCCCAGTGACCGTGGGGAAAGGGAACTCAATGCCAAAGGAGGACAGCTATGGGAATTTACACTCACAAAACGTTAAGAAGGCATCACCCAAAAGAAAACAACAGAGACAAAATGGGAATTTATGAGGAATAGGAAAAGAGGGAGCCTCCCTGGTCAGATATCATATTGCACAATACTATTTGCCCAATGGAGAACATGTGTTCGTGAAAACAAGTCTGTGGGTTGTTGTTTTTTACATTGGTGCAGGTGTGGCCAATTTTACATACATGTAAATATCTCTGCTAGAATGTTGCATTTGGTTCAGTTTTTCATTTGCAGAAGGTTTAATTTACAAAACATATGAATGGGTTATGTTTTGGAATCATAAGAAGATATTTCTCAGTTCTTCCTTTTGCTTTGTGAGAAAGAGCTCTAGGAAAGGGCATCTATCATGTTCCTAAACTTGAGCAGGGAAATAATTTGATTTTACTGGGGAAATTATAAGTAAACAAAAAAGAAAAATGACTCAGAAGCAAAGAAATTAAAACGATAGGACTCTGTTGTAAAGACAAGGAGAATAAACTCTACATGTTATAAATATAGTCTTAACAAAAGCAATGTGTAGATAAATATTTAAATATATGGAAATAATGACTAACATTTTGCATGTTTGAACTTTACACAATGCATAGGTCATCAAGACATTAGAATACCGTACTATTCTGCTATTGACATTGAAGATGCTGTTTATGCGATCTGTGATAAATTAATTTAATTGGAGGGGTGGGGGTCGGGTAGTGATTTCACCAACTATTTTATTGGAGTCAGCAATACATAAGATGTGGCTGTCAGAAGTTCTGTTTTTGTGGGTCTCTCTCCCCCCACATCAAATGTGAAAGGCTTCAAGAAAATGACATCTCACTTTTCTTTAAGAATCACATTACACAATCCTGAATACTAGGGTGGGTCATAAAATTTTTTTTTTTTTTGAAAATGTTTCCTCCCTTGATCTTATCTCAGGCGTATGGTATAAACATAGTTAAATTTCAAATTTGGGACAAATCGGTTAATAGGTAGACCCTGCTCCTACAAATGGAAATTTTGCCTCCCCACGAGTGATAAAAACATAGTAATTTGACTCATTTAATTCTCAGTATGTTAAATTGTGAACTAATCAACATAAATTGTAGGTTTTATGTAGAGCAATAATAGTTGCATACTATTATGAGTGGCGTATTGTTTATGTTTAGTACACCGTTTGCTTAATTGTTCCATATAATTTTTTCAAAACCATTGGTTTTTCATGTACATTATCAGCATGTTTTATCTTAAATAAATAAATATTGCAGAAAATAATAGTATGCAACTATGATTGCTCTACATAAAACCTACAATTTATGTTGATTAGTTCACAATTTAACATACTGAGAATTAAATGAGTCAAATTCCTATGTTTTTATCACTCGTGGGGAGGCAAAATTTCAATTTGTAGGAGCAGGGTCTAAATATTAACTGATTTGTCCCAAAATTGAAATTTAACTATTTTTATACCATACGCCTGAGATAAGATCAAGGGAGGAAACATTTTCGAATTTTTTTTTTTATGACCCACCCTACTGAATACCCTCCGGTAGCTGCTCATCCATTGCTTTCATACAGTATTCTGAACCTCTAACTTATTTTTAATGGCAGCAAAGATTCCCACTGGGTTCTAGAGCTTTCAGGGTTATTTCTGCTCCCCTCTTTGAATAGGGAATCTTTATAGATTTTTATATGAAAAACTTTCCTCCCTGCAATATTGTGATAGTGAAGGGAGGGGGGGTTGCCTTTATTTTTGCCACTTTTTATATGCTTTCGTTCCCTTAATATGAATAATTTTCCAGATTTTACTGAGGCTAGTTCTACCCAGCACAAAAACTGTCAATATATTCTTCTCATTCTGAGACTGGAAAAGAAGACTCAGTGCAATACTTAAAAGAGTGTGAATCCAGCAGGAAGAAGCATATTAAAAACTAGAAAAGGGACGCTCAGAATAACTAGAAAATAAGTAGGAAAAAGGTGCTTAAAACTTGTATGTGTATTGTGTATATATCCCTTATCTTCTTAAAATTTAATGTTTAATATCATTACGTATTCTTTGAAAGGTTACAAAGAGTGCAAATTACGCATTCTGAAAAACCCTTCACAAAGCATAGATTAGTAAGATTACTTGGTTTTCTCTGCTAACTTGTTAAGTGGGTAAAAACAAAAAGGGTAACTTATCTATATATTAAACACCTTTTAAAACTGAGGCTCCATTTCATTTGCAAACCCAGAGGATGATATGCTGAACTAGAAACCAAAAGGGTCTGGGAAGCAGATAAAGTTACAGAAATACACATGCTGTCTTTATTAAATTGACATAAACAAATGCTTAATTTATTCCTAGGTTGTATTGCATAAACTGTTTTAATATATGTTTAAATGCAGCCAGAGCATTTATCTCTTGAAATGTGCAGAGCATTGTTCTAAAATATCTTCAAATAGTTTGTACAGGGGACAAATTTCCCCCCCCTGGGATGTACATCTTTCTGAGCAATATTTTAGTGGGTGTTATCTTTTTAAAAACCAATTTAACTATTTAACCAGGTAAATAACTATTGACGTTACACCTTTTAAAGTAGTTTTCTGTTTGCTACTGCACATTATTAAAACACCCACTGTAGCAAATATACTGCTTGTTTCCATTTGCTCACCACAATGCTGATTTTCTCATAAATTGACAAATTGCCATGAATGAAAAGAACTTTAAAAATACAGTTTTCAATTCCAGTGTTTAAAATTCTTCTCCATTTTGGGGCTCTGAGCTCCCTAAACAATTTACTTCACTTAATAAGGACACATAGATCTTTGGGTGTGTGTATAAAGCAACAAGTAAACATTTCATCTACCGGTAGCTGTGAGAAATATAACGCCACACTGAGCAACACAAAGGACAGTGTCTGCTCAAATTGTTTCAGGACTCAGATCACTTTTGCAAATGTATCCAGTGACAAAATACCGTAGCCTCTTCCCACCTCATCTGTGGAATCTGCTGTATTTGATGCCTGTTAGGCAGGGCCTTTTTCTTAATCTCAGATATGCACACTGGGCAAAACAACAACTATAATAGAACTGCAGAAGGCTCTCCCTTAAAATATAAAATAAGTTGGCCCTCTAGACTGTAAAAAGCGAAATTAACTGTACTAAATGACAGTAGTAAACTGTAAATAAACTGTAGTAAAGAACAGTTGTACAAAAGCTAATTTCTTCTTGTGTAACAAACATAATGCTTGCTGGTTTCCATGGGGACTTGACCCCCCTTTGCTGTTGTTTGAATCTAAGTTGCCAATAGTTGGGGTTAGAAGAGGCACTTACCGGTAATTTTATTTCAGAATCAAATGGGAGCAGCTCCTTGCTAGAGAGGTTTGTTTATCGTAGAATACTGTATACACATGTATATACCAGTATGTATTGCTTGCATCTAACCCTCTCTCAATGCCTGCAGATGCACATTTAAGATCAGCTGCAAATTATGCACATAAATTTCTGTATAAATATGCTTTTCATGTTGTTGACTGAGCTGGCATTCCTTCTTCAGATCCTGTGATCTGAGTCAGGTTTAGAAGTCCCTCTTAGGAAAAAGGGTGAATGGGATGTTTTTAAAAAACCTTTGATCTAAAGAGAATAGGTAGTTTGTGGCCTCTTTGCTTCCACTTTCCTAGGTATTTACTGTTTCTCAGGTAGTTCCTGATACGATGAGTAAAATAATTTGAACCCCTGAAATGCATTTGTTGTTAGCACTGTGGGTCATTAGAAGCAAAGATCTAGATTGGAAAGAAAATGTTTAGCACTGGAAAATTGGAGGGGAACAAGCAGCAGGGCCCCCAAGACTCCACAGCCTCTAACGCATTTTGGTTAAACAAGGTTCCTTTATTCCCTCTGGTGGGTGGTTGTCTAAGGCTGTGATCCTCCATGCCTTAGCTTGGTAGGAATTCACACTGAACTTATTGAGAGTTATTTCTGAATAAACATATATAGGATTGCACTTGCAGAAGGGGGAGGGAGAGAGCAAAAGTTAAACATTGCTCACCTAACAATTTTTTTTTAAAGACAACCATCACTAAGTTTCCCCTTTTGTTTCGGAGCTCAGGGCAGCAGTGGCCTGGGAGGAGGGAGGGGAGAGAGACTGAGGGGTCACAAGCTCTTAGCTTTTAGCCTCGCCATGACCACAGGGTTGGTTAAAAAAGATGATCAGGAGGGGATCACGTGCTTTTTGCAGGGCTGTAGCTGTTTTGAACACATTGTTCATTTTTTGGGGGGAGGAAGGGTAGAGAATGTGGAAGGAGAGGCTAGCTTTTGTTCTGTAGAGATCTCCATTCCCTGAAATAATCTAATCCTCCCATTTTTTTTGAATGTGTGAATAAGATATTTTTTTTAAAAAAATACAAATTTATTTATTATAATTTACAGACTGCAAATGCAAATGTTTTCTGAGTGCTATGCAGTATATTAAAAATGAAACAAAACATAAAACATGTGAATGAGAACAATCTGTGTCTAGCAAAAATAAATAAATCGACCTGGACACCAGTGGTGTACATTCTGAATATGTTGGGTCTCTGTGGAACTCCACGAAATGTGGCGAGACCTGCTGAGGACTCAGGCAATCGAGGCGGAGGTGACAGTGAATGCTCCTTTATTAAGAACAACAACAACAACTAGTCTTGTACTACTTTGATGGCTAACCAATTTGTAAGAGTCTGCTACTTCATCCATCCTCATTATGTGCACAGCCCGTGGGGTAGTAGTGGTTCAAGTGTTGGGCATGAGCTGGGGAGATCTGGGTTCAAATCCCCGCTCATCCATGAGCTTCACTGGGTGAGCCCCTGGGCCAGCCACTCTCTCTCAGCCCAAGGTTGCTATGAGGATGTACATTGTGGATTGGCAAGGATTAGGAACCCCCTGCCTATTGACACTTGGCCCAAGCCCCCTCCCTCTGTTAATTAAGCTTCTTGCTTCAGCAAGCCTGTCCCGACATATAATTTAGCTATCTATATTGTGAGATGTTGTGATGAAGGGCAGTAAATAAATCTAATTAATAATAATAATAATAATAATAATAGCTTTAGAAGTTTTACTGATTTTATCTCTATTTAAATGACCGTTATTTAATGTATATTTGCTTTTTACCAGTTGAGTGTGGATTTTAGCTGTGCCTTATCTACAGTTTTAACATGTGCACCACTTCAGAGAGCTGTTGGATTATCTGGTATGCAAAGCTTCCCAAATAAATACATAGAAATAGACTTGGGGCTGCAGAGTGGATCAGTCCACTATATTATCAATCCCTTCTAAAAAGGAGAGGTGTTTGCAAAATAACAACAATAAAAAAATCCCTACTTTAAAATTATATTGGCATAAAAGGGGGTGGGAAGCCTAAGGAACGAAAAGCATTAACAGTTCAATCCCAGCTTTTTCAGGGGTCTCATCCAGTCTGGGACACCCTCCTTCCTACAGGCCCATCTACGCATTTAAACAGGCACCCCCGGGCTTACAAGGTTCACTACACGCTTCTGTTTTATGTTCCTTTGATGGGTTTTCTGTTCTTTCTGACATATTTCTTTGTATTTTTGGTTTTAAATGCTGTATATACATTTTTTTTATTTACATACTAAGCAGTATTTAAATATCGATGGCGATATGTTCGGCACAACTTAGTAAGTTTATGGTTACAGCCTTATTAAACTATCCAGTTGGAGAATTCTAAATGAAGATGGCTTTACATTTTTACCTTAGTAAGTAGCATCAAAAACTAAGTTTTTAAAATGTCATAATAATAATAATAATAATAATAATAATAATAATAATACACGAGGGAGACGTGGTTTCAAATCTCCCTTCGGCCACAAGGTTGTGAATGGAGCTGCTGAAAACTCAAAAAGGATGGCTATGTCATTGCACAGATCGATGTGCCGCCGAATAAGAAAGTTGTTCTTCCTCCAAGATGCGCGGACGGGGCTGGATTTCCTTGGGCTCCTATTGGCCAAGTGGGCTCAACTGCAGGACACAATTAATTATGCTAATTGCGTGGGGAGCGGATGTGCTCCTCCCCCTCTTCTTCATTTGGCTGTCTGGCAAAAGGGGACGCCTCGGGTGGTGGTCACATGACATTGTCTTCGCGCCACTTTCGTAAATCTCTCTCTCTTTTAATAGCAGCCTTTTGCACCAGGACTTAAAGGTAACGTGTTTATCTTTCTCTCTTGGGTCTTTCCAGCAGAGCAAGCGGGGCGGGGGTGCAAAGCGCGCGCACACCTTTGATTTTAAAGCGCCTTCCTTCCTTTGATCTCTTGACGCTTCCACGTAGTTTTGCAGCTTCCTCCCTGCAAATCTGTGCAAAAGCGGCTGCAAAATCCAGCCTTTTGCAAAGGCCGCCTCTTTCGTGTGCAAAGCCACCTGTAGGAGTGGGAGTGAGCGCGTGCACACATTTTGCGCGTGGATCTGCTGGCTTTGGGGGGCGCGGGATCGTGCTTTGCAAAGTCCGTTCTTACGAGTGCAGCCGCTCGAGTTCCGGGGGGGGGGCGGGCGGGGGGCGGCGGATACCACTTTTGCAAAACTCGCATGACGCTCATGGCTGCCGTCTCCGGATCTCCAGCGAGCGCAGCAACAATGCAGGCGGCTGGTCCTGCCTTCCTTTGCACAGGGTGAGGGCGCGAGATCGTCCCAGCGCCCATTTCCATCCTTTGCAAAATCCTTCCCTTTGTCTGGGGATCTTTCCCTTAAAGAAAAAAAAAAGGAGCTTGATGGGAGAAGAGTGAGGGGTGTTAAATCGTTTTTTCGCGTGCACGCGTCCGAGGGGCTCATCGCTTCCCTTTGCAGGTCCCCCACCCGCCCCAACAAAAAAAAAATGGTCATTTATAAATGTTATTTCCTTGCATCTCTTTAAAAGACGCGTTGTTGCTCGTGCACATGGCGGGGGTCGGAGGGTGGGTGGGAAGGGAGGTTTTTGCCCTCTTTCTCTGGGAGGTGGAGGGGGGGTAAGAAGAGTATTCCCCACCGCGCATGTGCTTTGCCCGCGAGGTATGCCGGGGCTTGTAGTTCCCTGGCAGGAGGCTCGCAGCACCACGCGCTGGAGGCAAAGGAAGCGGTGCGCCCGGGACACGAGGAGCCTGGGTTGCAGCCGCCGCCGCCGCCACCGCGCACGCACGCACGCGAGGCAACCCGCGCACCCGGTGCCTTCGTCGTCCCGCAGCCCCGAGCATCTCGCCTGCAGGGTAACAGCGCAAAGGGTGCGCAAACTTCTTTTGGAAGGCGGGGGGAGGGAGGAGGAAAGCTGGGCTGGTCCACCGACGCTGCCGCCCGCGGTTGCAGCCCAGGCATGGAGACAAAGGGGCCCCTGGCCGCGTAGGCTCCCTCCTTCCTCTCGCTCCGGCTTTGGATCTGGGGCGGGAGTTGCATCGCCCTGGAGAACGCAGGCAGGGCAGGGAGGCATCGGCGGCGGGAAACTTGCAAAACTATATGCATGTAGATATATATATATAGAGAGAGAGAGAGCGGCAGCCCCCGTGGAAGTTTTCAATTATTTATTTTAGCATTGCGCGCTTTGGAGTTTGCAGGGCGGGAGGTGGGAGACCGAGCCTTCTTGGGGGGCAATGCAACGTGCCCGTCACCTCTCCAGATTCAGATGGAGCTCGTGCATGGTGTGGTCTTTTATTTTTCGGCTGGAGGGGGCCGAGGAAAGGAACGCGCAGTGGAAGTTTGCAGCGAGGACCTGCGGGGTTTGATTGCAGGGGCGGGGGGAGTGCGAGGGGGGGGGCTCTCCTGAGCTCAGCCTCGCGGGCGGCTGGTGGGTTTCGCAGCCTCTTAACCCTGCGTGGATTTCGCGTGCGTGAGCTACAGGCTGTGTCGGGGCGGGGGCGGGGGCGGGCCGGGCTTGGCGCGTTTTTGGCACTTTGAATAGAGAACTCCCTATCCCACAATGCCTTGGCGGCCCCTTTCTCTTTAATCGCCGCAGCACGAGGGGCGCAAGCCAGGGCGCGCGCTTCTGCTTGCCCTCTCTCGTCCCCGTTTGCACGTGGTGGGCTTCGGAGGAAAGGGCTAAGGGTGCCCCCCACCCCTCGAAATTCTGTTCCCAAGTTCTCCCAGGAACTAGCGGTGAGAGCCCCTCATAATGAATCTGCCCCTGTCCGTTTCGTTTAAGGACCTGGCCAGATGCGGAGGGGGCTGCAAGGGGGCAGGTGGTCTTTGGCTGACCTTTCCATTCCCTTCCCCTCACAGTTTCCTTAAAGCTTTATTTCTTTATTGCAGTTTGATGGGGGTGAGGAAAGAAGGCAGAGTTGATGTATTTTTCGTTTAGGTTTTCTGTTGATTCGTTCTGCGAATCATTGAAGGAAGCCCAGAAACGCAGCTCAATTAACCTTAGTAGTGTGTACAATTATGAACCTTGCTTGATTAATTCAGGCAGCCTTTTCAAACGTTAGATGCTTGAAATGGGATGGATTGAGCTTACTGTGAGAGCTTGGGTGTGTTGCAGCTATTGTCCGAAGGGCACACTTTGTCAATATTAAAAAGAACAAATTTAGCAGCATTAAGAGGACAGAGTGCTACTTGTGGGGTGAAGGGGAGTTTGTGATTGGGCTTATAATCTACCTAAAATGCGACTCCCCTTCATTGATCTGTAGACTTCATATTCTCTAAGCAGAACCTACAGGAATGACCTGAGGTTGGTGTTTTGGATCTGAGAGCTGGCTTGGTCTTTGGCACCGTATTTAATTATTGTATGCAAGAAACTTCATAATCTTTTCAGGAGAAGCAATTCTGTATCTCCACGTTGTAGGAAAAATATTAGAAGTGTTCAGTGATGCTATATAGCTAAAATGTAGTGCAGAATAATTCTGCTGATTTTCCTCTTTGCCTTGACTCCCATCGCACACTCTCATCTGAGCCTTGGAGATCACAGGCATAACTTGGAATAAAAGCTGCAAAAGGTCCTGCGAAGCCTTGAATAAAAGACATTAGGCTTGTACTGAACTTACAATGATAGTGGAAGCTTTAATCTAGTTCTTGTTGCAAATAAACATCTAACTATAAACGGGGGGGGGGGGGCATGTTCCAAGACAAAGTGTGTTTGCATTTTGGGACAGCTTAATGACACGATTGCCAGTTCATTGATTATAATATCAGTACCTGCCATTTGCCCCTAAGGAAAAGCACAAGCTTACAACTGTTGCTAATCATTAGAAGCTGTTATAGACAATGAAAAGTGGGTCAGGAGAAGGAGACTCTGGTTAGGAACCCAACTGCACAGGGCATCTTCATGGGGTTGTTGCAGATGGGACCTGGTCACAGTGAGTTTCATGCAGGAGTGGGGATTTGAATCCTAGCCTAAATCAACATTCTGGACTCCAGGCACAGACTTTCTAGAGCAGAGTGATGTGTAAACCTGATTTATCTTCTGTAAAATGTATAAATAATCTCAACCTTTCAAACTGATAGATCCACATGCAGTAATGCAATCCATAATGTTATACTGGTTTGCTAGACAGTGGTTGATTCTGCGTGTGGGGGAAAAAAAAGCAACTGGAAATCACAGAACTCAACTGGAAACATTGAGTACCACCACCCTATATTTTCTCCTGGTAACAGTTGCTAAAAAAACAGCAAGGGGTCTGCTGCTATAGGATCCGAATTCAGGACTTTGTGTCAAATCAGTTGCTGCTGATAAGAGTGGAGGAGGTCAGTCAAAGTGTGATGAGCTGCCTGCTGGTAGTGAGCTCAGACACTGGATAAACTGCTTGCAACCAATTTCTTGCTAATTTCCCTTTTACTGAAAATTAGTATTTGGGTGGGGGAGAGGGTCTTTGAGAGTATATTGTGCATTTTCTTCTTAGTGCAAGTTAGTGCTAACTTAGTTTTGTTTTTCTCTCTTCTCTCACCCTCCCCTTTTTTTGTTTAAAGAAACCCAACAGTTATTCCCTGGAATAGAGCAGCAATGGTCCTTTGGACAACCAACGGACGCCAGTTTATCAGTGTTTGCAGAAGAATGCAGCAAGGAAGTTTCTGTGTCTTCTGCATTCTGCACGAGCCATCAGTGGTGCAAAAGTGCTTATAGTGCAGGTAGTATTTAATCACCTACTGCAGTTTTTGCACTTCAGCATCACTCTGGCAGCCTGTGTGATGTCTGCCGCCCCTTCCTCAGGTGGAGGAGCAGGCCGGCCCTCTTTCCCTCTCCCTCCCGCCTGGGGATACTCTAAGGCTGTTTGTGCTAAGGTGCATCTAGTGCAGTGAGTGGAATAGCTTAGAATCTACTGCCCTGGATGCTCCTTCTGGCACACGCAGCTGGCAGTGAGTCTTGGCTGAAGTCACAAGGACAGCAAGGAAGCTGCTGTCTTTTAGGATGCCTTGGGCACAACCAGAAGCCTTTGGGGCACAGATTTGCAGGTGGGCGATGGAGTAGTCTGCCTCCGGGCCCGGCTGGAGAAGAGTCGACCTTGCAGAAAATGTGGGGATGCAGCATTACTCCACCAGTGGAAGCACTGTTAGAAGCTCAGGTATATAAGCCAGGCGCCAAATGGCTCCTTAAACCAGGGTTACACTCTCCAAAACGGAATGCCTAGTTGCCATTTTGGGGGCAGACAGCTCGAAAGTTGTATTTTTCAGTACAACTGTTTGGTTCTCCTGAAATTCATTCTGATTGTGCAGATAAAATAGAATGGATAGAATTTTACAGGGTGGGGTATCAGTGTGTGAAAACAGAAAATCCAAGGATCCCTGGGCATGGTCGAGACGTCAGGTGCCATCCTGGTGCCCAGGCAAGATCTTCTCTTGGTTGCAAGTGGCCAATAGCAAGATGCAAAACGTGTCTGGCGAATTTTGAATGCTGAATCGAAGGTTATTGGGAAGAGTGGAGTGGGGAACGTTTGGCACTCTGTAACCTGCTGGGTTCCAAACCACATCTGCCCCCCCATCCCATATACACCATGTTCTCAGTTTTCTTGCAGAACAACAACAACTGCCTAATAGAAACCGTAAGCAATAATTGCTCCTCTCCACAGATCCCATAGAAACGCATCTTAACTTGCATACTGCGTCCTGAGCCCTGTTTGGTTTCTCTGTGGCTTCTGTTGATGGATTGAAAGACCTACACTGGCTCCCAGTATTTTTCCGAGCACAATTCAAAGTGTTGGTGCTGACCTTTAAAGCCCTAAATGGCTTCGGTCCAGTATACCTGAAGGAGTATCTCCACCCCCATTATTCAGCCAGGACACTGAGATCCAGCTCCGAGGGCCTTCTGGCAGTTCCCTCACTGCGAGAAGCAAAGCTACAGGGAACCAGGCAGAGGGCCTTCTCGGTAGTGGCACCCGCCCTGTGGAACGCCCTCCCTTCAGATGTCAACTACCAGACCTTTAGAAGAGATCTGAAGGCAGCCCTATTTAGGGAGGCTTTTAATGTTTAATAGATTATTGTATTTTGATGTTCTGTTGGAAGCCGCCCAGAGTGGCTGGGGAAACCCAGCCAGATGGGCGGGGTATAAATAATAAATTATTATTATTATTATTATTATTATTATTATTATTATTATTATTATCTACCCCCCCCTTTCCTCCTAGGAGCTGAAGGGGGTTCATGTGGCTCTCTTCGTTTGTCCTCACAAGAACTCTGTGAGGGAGGTTAGGCTGAGCCACCGTGACCAGCCCTGGGTCACCCAGGGAGCTTGATGGCTGAGTGAAGGTTAGTCCAGAGCTCTAACCGCTGCACCGCCATGAGCGCTCCCTTTTTATTGCTCACCTCCGAAATGGTTTTGGAGGGCTGATTATTTTTTTAAAAGCTTTCTTTTATTTATGTTTGTATTTTTGTGTGATGTTTTGCATGGTTTTATGCAATCAACTGGGAACTTGGTATCGCAGGCCTTTTATATCTGAGCTGCTTCAACCCCTTGGGAGCTTTGCAGTAACTCAGACTCTTCACCAGCTCGCCTGAATTCTATTGGGTTTTCTTTTTTAAATCTGGTATTTTTAGCTTCTCAGGAGTATGAAAAGTTAATGGTATTTGGACACCACCTGCACTTTCTGATACAACAAATGCTGTTTTGTTTATTTAAAGATTTATATTCCAATTTAAATTTAAATTGATTTACAACAATAAATTGCACAATATACAAAATTTAAAACCAATTCAACCTCCAAAATTTTAAACTTAACGAATTTAAAATCTGTTTAAAAATAAATAAACATGAAACATCTGAGAACCATTCAGGGATCAAAAGTCTCCTGAAACAAAACAGTTCTGACCAGGTGTGTGAAACTCAGGGATGGTGCCTGCTTTTAACTTCTTGTGGGAGGAAGGGCCATAGGTTTGAACCCACAACGCCGAAGTTTGACTCTTCATTGACATGAGAACAATGGGCTTGGCTCAGTGACCAGCGCCAGATCTTTTAACCCTGGCGCCATGCGTTGGTGGTAGCATGTTCATGTCACCTGCGCCAGCTGAAGCCCCACATAGAACCCACATGCAGTGCATTGCAATAATCCAGTCTAATAATAATCTAATAGTGGGATAGCTAAAGTCATTTTTGGTGTTGCATTGTAGGTTACCCAACTCTGAATCGAAACAATTTGGCCCCTTTCACTCGATATTTTATTTAATGAAATTTATATACTGTTTAATTGTGGCAAAATCTTGCCTTGTAACATAGGACGCTGCCTTAATGCTGCCCCAGTCCATTGGTCCTTCTAGCTCAGCATTCTCTACACTGACTGGCAGCAATGGCTCTCTGGGGTTTCAGGCAGGGAGTCTGTCCCTGCCTCACCTGGAGGTGCCCTTGGGGTCGAATCCAGGGCCTTCTGCATGCAAGTCAGGTGCTGAGCTATGGCCTTCAAATACGTGGACATATGAGAATGGAAACAATAATTTTGCCTGGCAGAATTCACAAATGTATCCCATATAAAACTGAAGGAGGTCCATGGTTTAGGGTGTTTAAATTCAAGTCTGCAAAACTCTTCCATAATTCATATGGGGGAAAGCAAAAATAACTAAAGTGTGCTTTCCCCACTCTTTAAAAAAATACCTTTGGTTCATTTCAAGAAGTACAGTGACCCCTTGACTTAAGAATGCCCCGACTTCCGTATTTTTCGACTTACGAGGGATCAAAGCGGCCGCCGCTTCCGAATTTTTTCGACTTTCAATCGGAAGCCGCGGCCGCTTTAGATAGGGTTTTTTCGAGGTACGAAGCTTTTTTCGACCTACGAATGCGTTCTCTAACACATTCCTATGGGGACTTGACTTACGATTTTTTCGAGTTCCGACGCTCCCGTCGGAACGTATTACATTCGTAAGTCGAGGGTCCACTGTATAGGGGCAGGACTTAAAACACATCACTGTCCATTTAGGACAGGGATAGGGAAACCTGTGATTTTCCTGGACCACAGTTCCCATTATCCCTATTACTGGCTACACTGGGTGAGGCGGAAGGGAGCTGAGAGCCCATCAACATTTAGAGGGCCACAAGTCCCCCAAAATTGATTTACAAGGCTTACGAATTGCCACGCACAAGAGCTCTTGACAGTAGAATTTGGAGGTGTGCAATGAATCTGAGTGTTGCAAGATTCAGGACACACAGAAGTCTAATTCACACAGTGCATAGTTAACACACACACACCCCACCCACAGGAGGCAGGAATGGCCACCCCCTTGGATGCCTTTGAAAGAGGCTTGGATAAATCCCTGGAGGGAGGAGAGGGATCCCAAGGGCCACTAGCAGCTGGAGGCAGCAAGGCTTCTTTGCTGGAGACTGCAGGAGGGGAGAGGGGTTCCCATGGGCTGGAGTTGCAGGATGCTGGACTGGATGAGGCATTGGCCTGTTCCAGAAGTCACTCTTGCGTTCTCAGGTTTAGGGCTCAGTTCTCTAGCATCCTGTTTGCCACGGTGCTCAAGCAGACAGGCTTCCATGTTCCCTTGGGTAGGGTGTGACCACGCCAGCTTTTAAATGTGCCTTGGCATCTTGGGAACACAGGAAGACCCTTTCACCAAGCCAGGCAAAAGGCCCACCGAGCTCATTATGGTCTGCATTGAGTAACAGGCTCTCCTCACTTTCAGGCCTGGTCCTTCCCAGCCCTGGCTGGTGATTTTTTTTCTGTTCATAAAATGTACACCCTTGTTGATTGTAATAAAAACCCAAAAACCTCAAGTGAATTTAAAAAAACCAATGCCATAAAATTTTCAATAAAAACAGTTGAAACAGCTACTAAAAAAACTATGTGATAAGTGAAACACCAGATTAAAATACATGTCTGCATGTCTGGGTAAGTTTGTCTAAACCAAGCCTTAGCAGGTACTGAGAAGACTAGTGGAGTCACCTGCTTGGGGTCAAGAGGCAGGGAGTTGCAAAAGAGTGATTAATGACAAATGGCAGGGATTTGAACTAGGGACCCGTTGCATCTTGCTGGTTCATTAGGGACTAACGTGGATGGGTGCTGTTGACTTCTTTTGCTTTGTTCTTTCCCTTGCTAGACTTGAGCCTCCATATCCAAAATGCTTTCCCGAAGGATTCCTGGCCATCTCTGCTTCGTCTTAGCAGTGGCAAAGTGCTCATAGTGCAGGTAGTTGTGCACCCAGATCTACTGTAATATGGGCACTTACAGTACTGTTGGACACCAAACGCCACCGTGGGGCCGGTGGGGGGGGTGAGGAGTGCCTGAGAAGACCGTGTGCTGATCTACAGTCCGTTTTGCAGGTTTGCATCCCAGCTTGGTGTCCATTGCTGTGCAAATCCATGCAAAACTGACGGTGGTGGTGTGAGCCGAGAGGAGCCCCGTCCCCACAGGGCTGGGAGGGAAGAGACGGGGGACTAGCCTTTTTCCCTGTCCCCTTTCTTCTCGCTTTGCTTTCAAAGGCAGCTTTAGAAAACTGGCTTCTCCCTGGGTTGGGATTTGTTGCATTACTTGTGGGTTCTCTGAACAGTATTGCACTTGTCCCGGCCTGTGGAGAGGGAGAGAAATTCTTCGGGAGCAGAAGGGTAAGAGGGAGGAGAGGACCGGGAGCCCGTGTTCTGCTGTTGTCGGGTGGATTACGATGCAATTTTGATTAGACTAGCAGGACGGAAATTGCACGGTATCCATCTGTAAACCGCAGGACCTTTGGTGTTGACAGTCTCCTCTAGGGTGGAAGGGGGGAGGGGGAAGAGTAGTTGGGGAGAGAGGTCCATGGGGGGAGAGGCTTGAATGTGTTTGACAGCCAGAGGGATGTAGCGGTTGAAGAGCCCGGCTAGGATCTGGGAGACCAGGATTTACATCCCTTCAACCATGAAACTCGCTGGTGGATGGACCCTCGGGCCAGTCACCGCCTCTCATTGTAACCTACCTCCAAGGTTTGTTTATGGGGATTAGGTGAGGAAGGGGAAGACCTTCTATGCCACCTTGAGGTTCTTGGAGGAAAAGGTGGGATATAAATGCAATACATAAATAACAAATTGCTGTAATGGCTGTGCTGCTGCTGAAATGTCAGAAAGGAATTTGTAAGACTGCTGCATGTGGTTATTTGTTGCAAAAAAATAAATAAAGTGGAGATTTTAAAAAATGGTTTCTGCCTGTTGAATTTGAGCCGGGATCTTGTGCCTCTTCAGTCCTCGCAAATCAGTAACTTTGAAGCAAGGAGTAGCTTACCAAACCAAAGGGCGCCATCCTTAAAGCTCTCCATTCTCCCAGAATATGTGGTGTTGAATGAGGGATGGAGGCAACGGAAACGTTCTCCTGCTGACGTCCTTGATTCCATGTAGTTGGGGGCTGCATGTGTTCTGAAATGCTGATATTTTTAGAAATTGAAGCCCCCTTGAGAGGAGAGCGGCACAGAAAGAAACAAAACCTTCCATCAGCTTTATGCAACCTGGTGCCCTTAAGATTTTTAGGCTCCAGCATGTCCATTCTTGCTGGCCGCTGATAGGAGCTGGGAGTGTTCTTTTGGAACAAGAGCACTGCATTGAAGTCAGGCAGAAGTGAAGGTTAACGAAAGGTAGACTTCATGTGTTGAAAAACGAGTGATCCTGTGCTGCTTCAGACTTGCTGATACTTTGCAGTCATCATAGGCAGGCTGCTGAAGAGTTCTGCAGAATCTGAAAGCTTGTTTGACACTAGTGGATTTCATCAGTAACTACAGCACTGATGTTTGATGTGGGTTTACTCGGTCATTGCAACGGGCTGCTGGGGAACTAACTGCTTGCCTGTAAAAACAAAATAAAAAAAAATTCCTTCCAGTAGCACCTTAGAGTGCTTGCTCATACCAAGAACAAACTTAGTTGGTCTCTAAGGTGCTACTGGAAGGATTTTTTTTTATTTTGTTTTGACTGACAGACCAACACGGCTATCTACCTGTAACTGCTTGCCTGTAAATCACACGGGCTTACACAGAGACATTTCCCTTGGCTCTAGACATGCATAGAAATTAACTACCGGTAATGTTCTCGGGGTGGGGGGTGGGGGAAGCATGCTTCCAGTATCGGACCTGGAAGAGAAGAACGGGGGGTCCGCCCTCCATCAGACTTGCTGAAGGCAGGCACGTGCTTTTTTTATTTTACATCTTTTCACATGGAGGCTATTGGGGCATATACTATACCGTGTTTCTCCTAAAATAAGAAACCGTCTTATATATATTTTCCCCTCAAAAAAACACAGTATGGCTTATTTTCAGGGGATGTCTTATTTTAACCGCTCTGCGTCGGCACGCTGCATAGCCACGCCTATCCAGGCCGTCTTAAAGGAGAGGCGCCGCATCACCATGTCTTATTTTCGGGGTATGGCTTATATTTCACAAATGCGTAGAAATCCTGCTACGGCTTATTTTATGGCTACGTCTTATTTTAGGAGAAACAGGGTACTACCACACATTCTGGTTGGTCCTAATAAAGGTTCTGGTACCCTGACAAGGGTGATGGTCTTCCCAGGAGGTACAGTGCATTTTACCATTTCAGGACTTATTCCTTGTGGAGGTTGCCATCTCAAGCCACTGGAAGATTGAAAATGAAGGTGCCAAGATGTGATAAACCTTGCAGAGGACTTTGCAATGGTGGCACGATGCCTTTCGCTGATCTAACAGAAGCTTGCCAGTTTTGGAGAAGGCGCCAGTGAAGTCTTTGAATTAGAAATGTCCTGCATCTTTAAATCTGTTGTGTTAACTGGAAGCTGCAATTGTTTGGCTGCTTGCCAGCCATTTCATCATCATTAAATTCGTATAGATCCCCCTATATCCACAGGTCTCGGAGGTTCACAGGATGCACAGCTCTGCTTGCCCCTTTGCCACCTTTTTCATGTTGGTGACACACTTTTTAGACATGCATCATTTTGCAACACAGTAATTCAGTTTTACTAGCAAACCGGTAGGCTTCCCTCCCTTTCCAGCTCCGGGAGAAGCGAAGGGAGCAATGGTGCAACACTGCGTTGCTGCACAGTTTGGAAAGCTCTGCTTTAAACAGCAGCCTAACAGTAAAGAAAATGCCCCAGCAGAATTGCAGTTGCAATGACTGCTTATTGTGCGTCCTGTTTGTGTAAGCGCCCACCAGTCAACAGGATGTGCTTTCATTAACTGACTAGTATATTAAGCCCGTAAAATTACGGGCGCTAGGCAGCTCCCGGCGAGGGAGTGGCGGCTCCTGGAGCTGCCAGTCCGTGCTGCAGCGACGCTCCCTCGGCCGGTCGCTCAGTGACCGCGGGAGCAGCAGCACCGGGTGGGATGCATCCCGCTCGGCGCTGCAGCTCCCGGCGAGGGAGTGGCGGCTCCTGGAGCTGCCAGTCCGTGCTGCAGCAGCACGGACGGGCAGTCTAAGGAGCCGACGGTCCCTCGGCCGGTTGCTCAGTGACCGCGGGAGCAGCAGCGCCGGGGCGCTAGAGCTTTCTTTACATCCCCCCCACCTAAAGAAAAAAAGAAACTCTCTTCACTTGCCTCCGTCTCAGGCCCGGGCATACTCCTTCGGTGCTGCCCTTTGTAAGCAAGGCCTTGCCTCTCTGCCTCCCTCTCCCACCGATACACTTTTGGCGTCAGTACTGGAGGGATCAGTTCACACGCTGCCCCCGCCAAGGCACAGTTGCCTTTTTTCTCAACCGGTGACCAATTTTAATGACCCCTTTTGAATCTGGTTTCACTTAATAGCTCTTTCTCTCTCTCTCTGTGTGTGTGTGTGTGTGTGTATGTGTGTGCGCACGCTCCATCCAGTTTGGTGTGTGTGTGTGTGGATGGGAAGGGCGACATGAAACGGATTTCAGGTTTCCTCTGTGCCATGAAAGTGTGCGGGGCAGCAGAGGGTGAACTCAGTGAGTGTGGGGGGGGTGAAAGTGTGTGATAGTGGTGTGGGTGGGTGGGTGTGAGTGAGAGAGAGAGAGATTGGAAATCTAGCCATGCAAGAAGCACCAGGGAAGCAGCAGGCAGTGAAATGGTTAATAGCCACCGGTCTCATTGATTAGTATTGATGGCTTTTGGAGCCAGTTGGACGCAGCAGGCAGACGGTGAGGGAAGGCGGAGAGGGGAGCCCCTGAGCGGAGCGCAGAGCGAAAGAGCGGCGGCGAGAAAAAGTACACTTTATTACTGTAGATTTACTTGATTTTGGGGGTGGCAGTTGCCCCCCACCGCTTAAACAAACAAACAAACAAAACACCCCCCTGTCAGCAAGGAAATGAAAAGCTGCCACTTTGCTGCTGCTAATTATGAGCCATTTTTCGATAATGCTCAGCGTGGTTGTCGCAGGGTTTGCATTCCGCTCGGCCAAACACCCCCGTCAGGTGGGCCGCCTGGAGCGCTCTTACCAGGGAGTAGACCCCACAGAACACGGGGACTTACTCCTGAGTAAACGCGCGCAGGCTTAAGCCGGGCTCAGTCTCCTACTCCCCCCCCCACTTATTTTTGTTCCTCCCGGGGAAGGAGAGGCGAGGCGGCGCTCGCAGCGGGAGGCTCCGCCAGAGCAGTGAGGAAGCCGGCGGCAGCGGGAAAGTCCGCTCGCGGGCGGCGGCGCTTACTCCCGAGTAAGCCTGCTGGGAAGGGCCGGGCCCCGTCTCCCCCCCCCCCATCGCGCAGGCAGTCCTGGCACTTGCGGAGCCCTCGGTCCAGGCGCTCTCGCGGTTCCTCTGGGCGGGGGCTCCCGTTCTTGGGCGACCTCCTGACGATGGTGGCGGCTGCAGAGGGAGGCTGCTGAGCGGCGGCTGCAGAGGGAGGCTGGTGTGCGAGCCTCCAGCAGAGCCGGCGGTGGGATCGGCGCCTCAAGCCGGTCCAGGCAAGCGTCGGAGGAAGGGGCGCTACGCGCCCCGCGGTTTAGAAGTGCCGGGGGGAAGCTGCTGCCGCCGCCGCCGCCCGAAGAGCCGCTTCCCTCGCGCTTCGGCGAGGGTGTGTAGGCGGCGGCGGGAAACGGCGCTTCGCCTCTCCCTCGGCGGCCGAGCGCAGCAAAAGCGGCGGTGGGAGCCTCCATAGGCGGGCGGCGGCGGCGGCAGCAGCTTCCCCCCGGCAATGGCGGCGGCGCAGTTTCGCCCGGCCGGAAGTGTCTCTGCGTCGTCCCGCCCCCCTCTCCGCCCCCTCCAATCCCTGCGTCCGTCTGTGTCATGCGTCACTTCCGTGACACACAGAAAATTGCCGGTGGACGCAGGGACACTTGAAGATTATAATATAGGATAGAAATAAAAAAAAATTCAAGTATTTTTAATTTCTCACTTTCCTCCTGAAGAAGCCCCAGGGCATTTAAAACAATAGGGTAAAAACACACACACTTTAAAACAGGGAAATGAGCGACCTCGAATCAAATATACAGCAAATAACTTACTGATAGAAGAGAAAGGGGGGGGGGTTGGACTCCTGGATTTGAAAATCTACGAGGCCTCTTGCCTCTGCTGGATCAAAGAATGGATTTCATTGGACAATACTGATATATTAGATCTAGAAGGACACAACAATAGACATGGGTGCCATGCCTACCTTTTAGATAACAAGACAGGTACAAGACAAATTATATGATTATGAATCATAATTAGGAACTCGTTAACCCAAGACCCCTTGGTGGGCAGCACCACTTGAAATAATTTCAATTAAAAAGAAAGCATGGGGGAAAATTGGAGTTACTTATAAAGAACTGCTAAAAGAAGGAACAAGGTCAGCTAAAGCTGAAACCGTATGAGGAACTTAAAACAGCATTGTACCAGCTGGTTACAATATTACCAACTTAATGATAAATCCATCTCTGCATGAGTCCAAGAGTCCAAATTTCAATCAGAATTTCTGAATAGTTCTAAGACGAATCTATCAAAAATGTATAACTTACTACTTGAATGGGAATTAAAAGATGAGCAGATTAAGGAAGTCATGATTAAATGGGGACAGGATTTTGGTTACGCGATTTGGCTAGACAAATGGGAAAAGCTTTGGAAAACAGATAACAATTTTACTGCCTGTTACACTATTAAAGAAAGTATGAAGATGTGTTACAGGTGGTACATTATTCCCATTAAATTAGCAAAAATTTATAAATTACCATCGGATTTGTGTTGGATATGTAAAGTATCAGAAGGACCACTCTACCACATGTGGTGGGATTGTACCAAAATTAAAATATTATGGAATAACATATATGAGGAATTGAAAGAAAAAAAGTTTAAATTTTGGTAAGAAACCAGAAGTATTTCTCTTAGGGATAGTCTCAAATGACAGTCCGAAAGATAAAATTGGAATCTTTTTGTATGCTACAGCCGCCACTAGATTATTGGTTGCTAGGAATTGGAAGTGTGAAGAAATACCCTCAGTGATAGATTTGAAACTCATTTTTTTTGAATTGGCAAAAATGACAGCAATAATCAGAATGCAATCCAATCAGAATCTTAGAAAGGAATGGAAATTAGTTGATACAATTAGTTGATACAAAGATGTTCCAACAGTAATTTATCGATAAGCATAGATTAATCTCACAAAGATAAGATTTATGAAATGAAAGAAGGAATTTTGAATACTCTAGATAATAAATATAAACACAATAGTAATATTAGAAAATACGGTAGAATTAAAGATGTCATGCACAGGGGGAGGGAAGTCACAAGGGAATATGGGGAAAGGGACAGGTGTAAATACTTGACTAATGAGAGTATATAATTTGTAACGTTAAAGTTGAAGAATACATGATGTGTTTTATTTATAACACCTACAGTATTTGAATATGTAATGTATATGTAAGGTAAAGGTAAAGGGACCCCTGACCATTGGGTCCAGTCGCGGACAACTCTGGGATTGCGCGCTCATCTCGCTTTATTGGCCGAGGGAGCCGGCGTTTGTCAACAGACAGCTTCCAGGTCATGTGGCCAGCATGACTAAGCCGCTTCTGGCGAACCAGAGCAGCACACGGAAACGCCATTTACCTTCCCGCCGGAGCGGTTCCTATTTATCTACTTCCACTTTGACGTGCTTTCGAACTGCTAGGTGGGCAGGAGCTGGGACCAAACAATGGGAACTCACACCCGTCGTGGGGATTCGAACCGCCGACCTTCTGACCGACAAGCCCTAGGCTCTGGTTTAGACCACACCACCACCCGCTTTGTATATGTACAGATAGGTAGGTAGGTAGGGAAATGAATATGAAGGCTGCATCTATTACATTTTAAATAGCAAACTTCTGAACTGGGAATTGGAAGGAAGATGTAAAAGTTTAAGCCAAAACCATTGTTTAAAATAATGAAAGATGCCTTACAAGTGAGTTTCCTCTTCAAGCTCTCTTTCCTTTCTGCCACACGATGGCAGTCTATGCCTAGAAAACTCATCGTAGTACTGAAATGAAAACTTGAGAACAGCCTTTCTTGACCTTGGGTTTCCAGATGTTGTTGGACAACCTTTCCCACTGAAAAAGACATGGCAATAACTGCTTCCGGCCCTTAAGGGACACGGTTCTTCTTCTTTGGTGATCCCTCATAGCTGACTAAGATTGTCTTCCATATACGCAGTTTTAACAATGAGTCTGTAAGTGACTGTGGAGGCCAATTCTGGATCCACACGTCCTTCCACAGTGGGGACATAGGTTTCCAGGCAGGAGTTGATCACGGTGTGGATTTGCCAAGCGTGTTTTCCTCTTAGCACGTTTCTCCCTTGTGTCCTCATGTGGTTCTCGCGGTTGGAGAGGCATAAAAATGGACACCAACCAAAGTAACCTGAAGCAAAACGGCTAAGAAGCCTGACCTTTATTTGGTATAAAGCAAACTGCTATAGCAGGGTCCTACCTAATCCAACAGGGAGAGAGGCAAGGCCCTGAACAAACATTGACTTTTAAAGGTTTCCCCTATATCCCAGAATACAGTTCAGACACAGTCATCAATACATCATTGCTACATCACTAATTTGTCACACAAGGGGAGGTCCAGGGGTTGTAACCTGAGTTTCAGGTACCCTCCCCTCCCTCCTCCTGACCATCATCAGGCACCCATTGATGATAGAAAACAAAGCTCTAGTTACAGGTAGGTATCCATGTTTGTCTGCCATAGTCAAAACAAAATGAAAAATGAAAAAATTCCTTCTAGTAGCACCTTAGAGACCAACTAAGTTTGTTCTTGGTATGAGCTTTCGTGTGCTTGCACACTTCTTCAGATAAACTGAAACAGAAGTCACCAGACCCTTATATCCTTATAACCCTTTTTCCTGTAAGACCAATTGCAGTTGTTAACAGGTTTACCTCACTTATCAGCCAATCACCCCTTCCCACCACCCTTCTGAGTAATACCGGCCCTCCCCACTCTCTCACTATATATATAAGGGTCTGGTGACTTCTGTTTCAGTGTATCTGAAGAAGTGTGCATGCACACGAAAGCTCATACCAAGAACAAACTTAGTTGGTCTCTAAGGTGCTACTGGGAGGAATTTTTTTATTTTGTTTAGAAAACAAAACGATTTACCCTCGAGCTAAGTAAATCACAGTCTCTTTGTGTATCCTGGTCTGAATCCATTCCTGGTTTGGCCACCTTTGTGATTGTGATGGGTGGCAGTTTGACACCTGGACTTGACAATCTCTCTAGGGCAAGGTTCACTGAGTACGTGACTGCACGCCTTGGGATTCATGGCTTCTAGAGTAATATTTCCCAATCCTTTTTCTGAGTGGAACAAAAGTGGAATGGAGAAGATCTGTTGGACGGTTGATTTTTTGTTAATTTATATTAGTTTACCTTGGTCTGCAACCATCTGCAAAATGCCTTGACCTAGACAGGAAGTAATTAATAAAAGTTGCTACAGTGAAGCCTTGCTGGCTTGATAAGATTTTCCTCCCTTGACAGAACGGGTTGAATAGAAAGGAGTGCAATGTAAGGCTGCAGTACCAGCGATTTGTACCCTAAGTGGCGCTGTTAATGTTGATTGGTCAAAGCTTGATAGTACGGTATATCATTTAACAGTGTTTTGCACAAACGGTCTACCCACGTTGTTGAATCAGTGCTGCCTCTGTGATCAAGTGCTGGTACTGGCTGCCCTTATGTACAGGGCCGTGTAATAACCAAGTTATTAATATCAGCATTACCTTAGGATAATAGCAGGTAAGTGTTCATAACAAGCATGCCATGAGGCAACTCGTCGTTTTCTTGTGTGTAAAGCCTGGATGGGATTACAGAGTGCTAATAGTTTTTCTGTCTGCTTCCTCCCCACAGGTGTGACATGGTTGGAGGCACTAATAGCCCTGCTGGTTGTTATTTTGTCTTGTTTGTGTGACCCTTTTAACAAAAACAGAGTTAAGGAGTACAGGCATGGCTACAGACATGGTAGAATCTATGGGTTTGATTCCCTGCAATAAAATAGGACCTTGGAGCAACTGTTCTTCTGATGGCATAACTGAACATTACCATACAAAATTCCAAAAGATCAGCCGCCCTTCCCTCCATTTAGAACACCATCATCTATAGCTAGCAGGGGCAGCAGTCAGGGATGATGGCAGTGGTAGTCCAACAACATCTGGGAACCCCAGCTTGAGAGAGGCGGCTTTAGCGCAAGTGGGGAAGCAGTGAGCTAGTTGGAACTCCAATGCACTACATCATTTTATAAACTTCTCTCGTGTCTCCTATTGCCTTTCCCCTGAAAGTTCTCAAATGCTGCAACCTTTCATCGTCATCTGCTGAGATTCCATATGCCAAGGAGAGGTGCTCTCTTGATGGTGATGCCCTTCAAAGGTGTACCTGACATCTGCTTTACAAGGTGTCTTTATTTACAGGGACATTTCAGTGTGTCTCTTTGCAATTTTTACCTGTTGCCTTTTAATATGTTGCTATCACTTCCCCATTTGTACCAGCAGAAACAGCTATTTATTTTGTCTTGCCAGCCCACCTGTTCTGCATGAAGGCCACAACTTTTTCTCACCTGCCTTTCCCTTCTGTCAAAAGGACATATTTTGACTTTCAGTTGGCTTCTTGGCAACTATTCTTCAAGAATAGTACATAGAAGATATTTTGCAGGAGCTTTCCCAGATAGCCTGATAATGCACTTATCCTCCTTTGGAATCATAAGCTGTCATTTTGCAATTATTAGTGCAGAAAGTATTGATCTCATGTGTAAATACCTTTCCTATTCTTCCTTATTTTGATTAATTCTAGAAGCTACTAGAAGCTTCTCTGTGTGAGAGAAGCAGAGGCAGAAGGTTCTAGATTCAGGTAGGTAGCCATGTTGGTCTGACACAGTGTGTGTGTGTGTGTGTGTGTGTGTGTGTGTGTGTGTCCAGAAGCACCTTAGAGATCAATTACTGGTAAGTTTGTTCTTGATATGAGCTTTCGTGTGCATGAACACTTGTATTGTATTGGATTTGATAACCATTATGCTACATTTGCCTTCAGCACAAGTAAAGCTCTGCTGAGTGAAGTACTATTGCCTCTGGTCTATTTCTGGGAACTCTGCTGAACTCTGCAACTGTTTAAGGTTTCCCTCCACACATATGACACACGTATGACACAAACCAAGAACAGCAACTCTTCTTTGGCAACATCTTGTTGGACAGCCATGCCAAATCCAAACATGGATTTATTTTCTCCCCATAGGCTCTGAAATCTGCCATAGTTTACTGCTTGGCCAAGGAGCCTGAGAGGGAGAGAGGGCAAAAGGGCGCAGGCCACACCAAATTTTAACTCAATGCAACAAAAAAATCCTGTGGACAAATAAATGGTTGTGCCCCAGATCCTACAGCACCAAACCAGCAAGTGTATCACAGGTGTGAGAGACAGTCTTGCTACAGTATACTTCAAGGGAATCATGTAAATGTTTACCTAGCTGAAACTCCTATTGCATTAAAAACGATTTTTGGCATGATCTTATGCAGGCTTACTCAGAAGTAAGTTCCAAAGGATTGCAATCGACTTCTACCTGGTGGTGCTCCAGCCTGTTTTACAGAGTGCTATCCTGGCAGGAATCGTTTTTATATACTGCCATAGCAGATGTCGACATTTCACTCCGATGTCCCAGAGTTAAATGTCAAGTTACTCTCCTTTAGAATGTAACATTTACATTTAGCCCCTTTAATTATTTCATTGAAGATGTATTCTTACATGGCTGCCTGTTCAAAGGAGGGTAAGGGCAGTTGTGGCCCCCTGAAATGGAGAGGCTGCGTTTGATTCTTGTGAGCTATTACAGCAGGGCACCAGGCATAAATACAGGTACTTCTTTGTGCAGGAGGAGGATCTGCAGCGAAGTCACAGACAGGGGGCCCTATCCTGACATATCCGCTAAACCTGTGTGGCAGCAGGAAGGGGACAGAAATGAAGCTTCATCTTCTTCCTGTTGGGGCAGGTGCCCCAGCTCTCGGGGCTCCTTTTCTCTGTCTTGGCGCCCAGTGCGGCAGACCTGGTTGCACTGCCCTCAGTCCTCCTCTGGGCTTGCCCCCCTCCCTCCGAGGGAGAAGTGTGTTGGGGGGGGTACTCCTGAATACCACATTGGCACTAGGCTAGCCATCCTAGTGTCTGGCATAGTGTTGTTTGTGGGTGCCAGCAGGGTGTGCCTGCCTGGCAGGGGTGGGGAGCGGAGGGTCAACTGCAAGGGGCCAACAGGAGCCAGCTTCCCCTGCTGAACAGCAGCCTGAAGGTGGCGAAAGTCCCTCCCCCGGCAGCTGATCCCCGCCCAGGGACACCGAGGCTGCAGCAGCCAGGGGCCCTATCCTGCTCCGTCCTGCCTGCTCTCCCCCTGGATCCCCTGACCTCCGGACTGCGGATCCTCCTTTCCAGCTCCAGAGAAAGTATGTTCGTCGGCGCGGCCGAAGAGGAGGCAGCTCGGCCCACCGGGGGGGGGGGGGTCAGGGGGAAGCCGCCTGCTGCCGGTGCCTTTAAGGGACGTCGGAGCTGCAGAAATGGCCCCGGGAGGTTTGCAGCAGGGAGGGGAGGGCAGGGGAGGGGGAGGGGCTGCCCTTAAAACCCCTCCGGACCAGAAGATCGCCACTCGGCCGCGCTGCGCTCTTCTGGACGCCCGGAGCCGGAGCCTCTCATCCTTGCGCTTTCTCGGGCTGCGCTCCTTCTTCCTCTGCCGCGCCGCTTCTTCTCCTCCTCCCGGGAGTCCCAGCAAGTGAGTGTCTGACGGTGGGGCGGGGGACCTGCTTCGGACTTCGGAGACCCCCTCCCCCCCCAAACTGGCCTCTGGCTCTCCGGGCCAGCTTGGGCGTCGCGGGCCCTCAAGGGGGGGGGGAACCGTCGTGGATTCTCGAGGAAGGGCGGGGGGTTTCGCGGGAGGGAGCAGTTCCCGGGCCGGGGAGAGCGCCGAAGGGCCAGCGTTTCCAGGTGGGGCGGGGCCCGTCTGTGGGGAGGCGGCCGCCGAGCTGGACGGAGCCGGCCGGGATCTGCCTCGGGCGAAAGGGCGACTTGGTCTGGCCAGTAGGTGCTGGGGCTGAGCCCGGGCGACGAACGCACCTGGCTGTCCCCCCCCGCACCCCAAAAGTGCCTTTCCTGGGGCAGGGCACCCACTTTGCAACGCCCCCTCGGGGGCCGGTCCTGCTCCCAGCGCCGCATTGCCGGGCCGAGTTCCCTGGAGTTGCCGGGGGGGGGCGAGTTTCAGAGAACCGTGCGCTTTTTATTAGTTGGGATTGGGAAGGAAGCCCGCTCTCCTGGCTGGGTTTACTCCCGGGGAAGAAAGCAGAGCGGTCTACTACTGCCGTCTGCAGTTTTGCTCTTGCCCTTTGCAACCGCCTCCGAGGGGGGAACTGGCACGTGGAGCGGGGGGAGCCCTGGGTGCTTTGATGCCGAGAGGGGGAGAGATGCTCACAGCCCGGGCGCGCGTGGAGACCCGGCTTTGCATGCAGACGCTCCGGGGTCAATCGCGGGCGTCTCCGGGCGCGGAAGTGGGAATGCCCCTCGTCTGGTGCAGGGGCGTTTAAGGCAGGTGGGCACCGTGTGGCTGAAACAGTCTCGTGGGCCAGATGGGAAGGCCGGTCAGACCTAAGGAGGCTCCGTGGTCTGGAAGTTCCCCGCCCCTTTTTTTAAGAGAGCGACCTTTCTGATACTGTATAGTAGAAACACCGTGAGCACAAACGACTATTGGTGGCTTAACAGTGAACGGTGTTGTTCTGTCTTTCAAGAATCTGGAGCTGCAAGAACAACAGAAGCATAGCAGTATCTATAAGGAGCGAGCTGGTGAAATGACAGAGGGAAGGGAAATCTTAGTTGAGAATTCTTTGTCTTCAGACCAAACATCTGATCAAGAAGTAAGAAAACACTTGCTATTTTGTTAATAACACTTGAGTATTCAAAATGGGCCACCTCCCTCCTCATTAATCCTTACTTAAAAATAAAAACTCATAGTAGGAGAGGTTTTTCATTGTGAGAGAAGGGGTCATTTATAACTGACGTTGAACTTCAGTGCTTGGGAGCTTAAAAAAACAGAATAAGATGACATCTGTCAGAACAAAAATACGTGGGATATTATTGTGGGATCTTTCCCGTATTGATGGCAGTTAAGCTATTATTTATTACTTAAAGCATTTTAACCTGCTGTTGAGCCCAAAGCCTGAGCAGATCATGAATGATCCATATGGATCCTGTTGCATTGCACACCTTACTTGAATCTCAATCTCTATTTACTAAACAGGCTGAGTACTGGCCAGAAGCTGAAGATGACCTGAATATATCTGAGGAAACCAAAGAAGTGTTCCTAAAATTGAAAGAGGAAATGTTGAAAGTGGAGGATACATTTAAAGCACTGGAAGAACTAGGCAAGGTGTGCTTTTATTTATCTTACACTCTGATTTTTCTCAAGACTGCGAGAGGACACAAGACAGACAGTCCATTGATGCCTATCTTTTGAGGATTTGCTTAATGTGACTTTCACTGGCGTTGGCTCTTGTGTGAAAGAAGCTAATCCCGTTAAACATAGTGATGGGTGCCAGGCCCAGATGTTCTAGGTGTGTGTGTCTGCTACTCAAAAAAGCAGCCCAGCATCACCTCCCTTGAAGTCTACCAAATGCAAAAACCACCTCATGTTTTCTTTGCCCCACTCCATTTTTGTTTGCTGCCGATTGAGAAAGTGGGCAAACTGGATGCTGTGTTCTCATGCATACTCTGGTGGGGGAAACAGAGGGAATATGTGATTCCCATGTTCATTTTCAGGGAGGGTGAGCAGAGACACATGCCGTCCTCCATATGAAATCCTGGAGAACTGCTGTGAGTCACTATCTACAATTCTGAGCTAGATGGATCAATGATCTGACTTGGTATAAAGCAGGTTCCTATGCTCCCACATGAAATAATGGCTGCATGTTACAGGAAACCCTTAACTGGTGGCAGCTTGGTGCCACATGTACACATAGAAAAGGTGATTTTATAACAATGTATGAAATGGCGTTGAGTTGCTTTCTAATTAAGAAGTGTACAGATGTAAATGGGTTGCTGTTAAATCCATTCTTCGACTTGAAATTGGAACTCTTTACCATGTTATTAGAAACTGGGAGTACAAATAGTGGGTGTCCCCCCCCCGATCACCTGTATTGTTGTTAGGTCATCCTCTCTTTTTAAAAGCTCAGCTTTCTGAGAAATGTTTTGAGTTGCCATGAACAAGGCTGGGTAGCTCAGTCGGTTAGAACGTGGTGCTGGCAGTGCCACAGTTTCAAGTTCAATCCCAGGAAGAGGCAGCGGCACATTGGCACATTGGGGGTTGGACTAGATCAGGCACGTCCAACAGGTAGATCACTGGCTCCCCCAAATAATCTCAACAACTTTGGCTCCCCTAAAAAAACTTTTTTTTTGTCCTGTGCCCTACAAAAAACAGGGCTTTCCTTCTCCCTCAAAAAAGCTCAACAACTTTGACTTGAGCCCCACAAAAACGGAGGTAGATCACAGTCTCTGGGGAGTTGGCCACCCCTGGACTAGATGATTCTTGGGGTCCTACTCCCTTCCAACTCTGATTCTCTGAGATCTATGAAGTACCTTTCAGATCAGGGGTTGGGAGCCTCTAGCCTGTGGACCCAATGTGGCCAACCAGGACTTCACATGTGGTGCACAAGGCCATTTCTGGGAAGCCTCATCCCACCTGACTTACATCATACATTCACTTTTCGCTCCTAATGCTGTTCTCTGAAAACTGGAGGTTTAAAGAACAACATGGGGCTGTTACAAATCCTTTCCCCAAACAAAGCCCCTCACTAAGTCTCTGCTTGAAAGAGATTTCAGGAGCAGCAGGGAGGTGTGTGAGGGAAAGGGCTTTCAAACAGCCTCATGCTGCTGCTGCTTCCTTGCAAGCTGGAGTGCTTAACGCGAAGCAGGGAAGCATTCAAAGGGCCGCTTGAAAGTTCTTTGCTGTGCTTCGAAGTCCCAAAGATCAGGACTTGAAAACATATCACCCGACATCACGGTGGCATTCGGTCAGGTCTTCCCCACCTGTGTTCTGTGGGAATGTTTAGGGATGTGGAGAGGATATACAGTATTGTTTAAGATATCCTATTCCAACTTGTATTAAATAGTCCTGGAACTTAGCAGAGTTTTACATTCCCCCTTTCAAACTCACACACAGCAGAAAGCTTGCTCAGACTCGCTAGAGTCTCTAAAATAAATCTATCCTGGTATTTCCCCTTATTCCCTCTTAAAATAAGACACTACACAGTCTTCTATAAAAGCATAAAAAGAGTTTTACTTACAAGTATCATCTGTTCACAATCGGATCCCAGAAGGCAGACTTAAACCTAGTAAAAGTTACATGTACTCAGGAGACTGTCCCATAGGGGGAAACAGCTCCTTCGTCCTCTCCTGGCTGCAAGCCAAGAGAGCATCTTTGCGATGTGACTCCTTTGAGTGCGTCGTCCAAAAAGAGAAAGAAGGAGTCTGGCCTCAGTGCTTTTGTGTTACCTGCCCACAGGTGAGGCCACACCCACCTCCAGTTACACAGAGGAAGTCCACACCAGCCCAGAATAAACAGGAAGTGCCAGCTGGTGGACTGAGACCCTCTTCATGTCCACTCTAGCAATGTTGTGTTTGACTGCTCCTGCGTTTTACATCCCACATGTTCTAGACTCTGGTCTAGTAACTTGAGGAAAGTGGTTGTCCACAGCATGGTGACACACTTGTTCAATGGCATTTCCAATTGTCATTAGTGATGCCTCCAACTGCTATTCATTTCTCTAATTAACTAGCGTCTGAAGCTGAAAATCCAAGAGCTGGAAAATGCCACGAATGAATTAAGAAATTCCCAGGAGAAAATAAGTCTAGCCCTTTTGGCACTGGAGCTTAAAGTGCAAGCTTACAAGAATGAATATTGGGACTGTGTTAACGGAGTTGGAGAACTTGAAAACGGATCAACAAACTCTCAAGGTATGCACTGACTTCCTAAGAGAGCCATTTCCTGTTTTCATGCTTTCTGTTACAGATGAAAGTGAAGCTTCTCCAAAGAACCTAATATTGGGTTACAACATTTTATGTTCCCTCCACTCACCTTTTTCCTGATCTGCTCCAGGCGGCACTCATGTCTTCCTCCACCTCCATTTTATCCTCACAGATAGTAAGTGGCCCAAGGTGACCCTGTGAGCTTCATGGCTAAGTGGGGGTTTGAACCTTGATCTCCCTGGTCCAAAGCCAGCACTCAAACCAGGCATTGGGAACCTCTGTTCCACAGGCCAGATTAGACCCAGCAGGGCTCCCAGTTTGGCCCACGAGGCTGTCTTTCCCCAAGCCCATGCTGCCTGCCCCCACACCCAATGTCATATGTGATGCTGGATGTGGGGCAGATAGACGCAACCGGAAAGGACCAGCCAGAAGCTCAAAGTGGGTTCCTGGTTGCCGCTCAGCAAGCCCCACTGGGATCAGCTGCACTCAGGAATTCTCTCGTTGGCTTTGTCCAATTGCAGGCATGGTTTTGAATTCATTTTTGCTCTGTGGGCAAAGTTTTTCATAATGACCGTCAGGTGATTGACAGGTAGGTGGCTTCATCCATGCGGCAGAGCCACCTCTGCTCTAACCAACAAATTTAAATGACACAAGTTCAGCTCATTGCCATTTTGAATTAGAACGGCTTAAGAGCCTCAATTGTCACAACAATTAATGGTGTGTATTGTGCTGTGCTTTATACAAAGGCCCAGAGCCCTCTACCCACAAATGGTCATTCTCTTCTGAACAATGGTTTTGCCTTCTGGTTTTATTTAATGATTACAGGTGTCTTAAAAACATGTACCGGTACTTGATTGCAGCCATTTTTATTTAAACAGCTGCCAACTATTCTTTTCTCCAACAGACACAAAGTCTTCAGGTGTCCAGTCCACTAACACAGCAACAGACGATTTTAAGCAGCAACCTTGATATTTTGTGGACCCTGTGCCTATAATGATGACTTGTTCACTTTTTTCACTTCAGCACACTTATTTAAAAGAATAAAAAACATTTGCACAAATATTTCTGTTGTTGAAAGTGAAGTCATCTTTCTAAATTGAGATGTGTGTGATCTCATCATGACAACCGCTCTGTAGCCACATCTCCAAGGGAAGTCCAAAAATGTAGGCAAGCTGTAGTTGATCCCTGAGCTGACAAAAGCTGGTATAGCGGTCAGCATGCTGGAATTTGGATCGGATGGCCTGGATTTGGGTTATTAATCCAGCCTCGTCCATGACCACAGTCCTGTGCACTGTTCTGTGGAGAGTTTTTTGTTGTTGTTGTTGTTTAGTCGTTTAGTTGTGTCTGACTCTTCTTGACCCCATGGACCAGAGCACGCCAGGCACTCCTGTCTTCCACTGCCTCTCGCAGTTAGCTCCATTTAACTTGGTGCTTGCTTCTGAATAAAATAGGCTCAGCTTGCAGAGCTTTAAACAAAGGTCTTCAGCCAGCAAGCAGTCTTGCAAAGTATTAAATGGTTAGCACAGGGGCGTACCCAGGATCAAAACTAGGGGGGGGCAAGCCATGGTCGTTCAGGTTTGCTTTGAATGGACGCTGATCATTTTTGCTTCTAGGGCTGCCTTCCGGGGGGGGGGCAGCTGCCCCCTCTGCCCCCCCCAGGTACGCCCATGGGTTAGCATGAAGCAGAAATCCCGTTAAAGGAAGTCTCTAGCCTCTGCTCAAATATTTTCCCATTTCCTCTATGCTAGCTTTGAAAGCCTCATTATCACCTCAGTGACTTGCCACAGCAAGGAGAATTCATCAGTTTCCCCTGCCAGTTCATGCAAGGGATGGTCCCGAGTATCCCAGCATCCCCTTCACAGAGAGGAGTTCCATGCATGCACATTGATGAACACATAGGGCCCTTCACACAGCTGAGATGGGACTGAGCTACGCAGCATGATCCCCTCATGTATTCTCGAGTGAACCCCCTCCCCTGTTACATGGCAGGTATCAGCCTCTCGTGTCGCGAACACTTTTCCTGATGTTAAACCTGTGGTAGAAAGCTATTGTCCTGAGTGTTTGGAATGACAGCTCCAGTGATACTGGTTCATCCTTCCTCTAAATAAGTAAAAATATGTGAAGTCTAAATCCTAGATAAGACAGGCAGCTCAAGGTTACCAAGCGGTGAGTTACACAGCACATGTTAGCTTCCAGGGTACCATTGGTAAGCCTGCCATAGACAAAACATGGGGTTTTGGAAGTTTCTAGATCAGTGGTTCCCAAACTTCCATGGATCGCTTGAAAATAGGTGAGGGTCTTTGTGGACCATTTACAGTAATGGCTTTTCTGCCTGTTGTAGCAATTGTAACATGCTGCAATGAGACAATGTATGACCTTTAATTGCATTTTTGTTGTTGCTTTTATTTCTTGTGTTTCATTGTACTACAGTTTGAATTCCATAGAACTCAATAATACGATTAACTACAATGAGAAATAAACGAAAGAACAAAAATTACAATTAAGAATTTAAGTGAATATTAAGGCAGACCACCTGAATGAATCTCATGGACCAGAATTTGGTAACCTCTGTATGACCATAAATTGCTTATAAAAATAGGAAGCAAGGCCTAAGTAAGATTTTAATTTGGTGTGCAGATTGGCATTGGCAAAATACATGTGGATGTTTGCCTAAATGTATGCAAGTTGCAGAATCTGCTTGTTTCCTTGTGAGGTAAATGAGTTGAGCCTGGTATAGAAATAAGCTTCCTCTTTTCTGATCATGCTCTGCATTCCCTGAGATTCACCTTGGTATAGCTGGCAACTACCAATAGTAATAAAAATTAAAATTTGTAGACGTAGCACTTCCTCAGTCATGTCCTTCCCAAAGCCAGTATTGTGGAGCTTGCACATCCATATATTTTTTTCTTTTTAGAAGTCATTTAATGCTATTCATTCAATGCAGTGGGCAGTATTCAACTGAACGTGTGAGTGGAGCGATTAAAGTTTGCACCATGGGAATTTTTCACACACTCCTCTCTGCAGATGCTCCACCTGCCCTCCCCAAATCTGTTCCAGGTGGTTGAGGGAGCCACTAGAACAGGTTTAGGGGGTGCTGTGTTGAATACAAGCCGATGCAATTTTATCCAATGCATTTGTGTGACAAGACCAACTCTACTGAACAATTTTTATGTTTTTTTTATGCTCCTGGTTGGATCATCCCCCCCCCCCGCACTTTTACAGTCAGTTAAAACATTTGTAGGATTATATTTTTTTTAAAAGAAAAGTTGTAGGTTTTTCCACAGGATTCCTCAAAGATCCCCCAGGAACAAGTCCCAACTTCTTCAACTTCTTGTCTACATTAGAATTCCATCTCTTGCTTGAAAGGTCACCCAAACTTTGCTTTCTCGTGGGGAGAATATTGCCACTAGGAGGAGCAGATGTTCTGGGCTTGGGGGGTCTTCTGGGCTGGTGATGGGGCCTGTGTGCAGGACCTAGGGGTTGGGCATGGATGGTTATGAAAACACGATGGCAGCCCAACCCTCACTGCCTATAATGGCTTTGTAACACATAGTGGCCCAGGCTGCAAAACGTATAAGGCTTATATTACATATGTATGTTCTGTATTATTATTTTAATTCCATTGTTAAAACTTTGTCATGGCCCTTGGGTGGAACACAATAAACTCATGAGCTTGAGCTACTTCACTGTCATGTAAGTGTTCAACCACTACCGTAGATGCTCCTAGAGCATCACAGCAGTTGCGGCTTCTGCAATACGTAGAAGGAGCATTAAGCACATAGCAAAAGTCAACTACAAAAAAATAATAATTAGCTAAGCAACAGCAGCAGAATTGTATTGTGTGTGTGTGTGTGTGTGTGTGTGTGTGTGTGTGTGTGTGTGTTGAAGCATATAGCCTCAGACTTTGTGAAATTTACCTGTCTGTAGGCAAATTATCACCCTCCCAAAATTAACCTACCATTTCAAACCCTCCCAATCTGGATTCCCCTAGCCTAACTGCGCAAATGGCAGAAAAAAAATTACACCTAATTCAAAAATATACACTCAAATCCCTCTCACACAAAAAAATAATTCTCATTACAGCCAACCAACCACACCTTAAGCCACCCCTAACCTCTCTCATCACCAAGGAAATACAACAAGTGAATAGTAAGAAAACACACACAAGTAACAATGACCCCCCCACTAAGTTGAATAATAGAAACATAACCACCCGACCCCACCCCCTCACCATTCCCCCTCCCCCTTTCCCCATTTTTCTTCCTCTTCCTAATTATTTAAACCAATTCATGAACCAAGAACGTATACATTGACCACTAATAATGAAACATATGTTGTAGATATTACTCCACATTTATGATGCTACTTTTTTTAAGTTTTCCAATTTAATAATCCAATAAAAACCACATTAAAACATCCCAAATTACAGTACAATACAATCAAAAAAATCCAAATATTAATGTCGAATTTTATATCTTTGGGTGACTTCCCATGCTCTGAATTTCGGAGAAGTGCTGATATTATGCTATTTTTGTGATATACAAATGACATGATAAATCTTGGTATACTTATTTGTATAACATTATTCTTGTTTATAAAACCCAATAAAAAAACGAAAGCAAAACACAGGGGCAGTTGGAGCATCTGTCTGTCTAGCAATGATGAAGATGGGTGAGGCAGGGGAGGAGGGAATTTCCACACAGTGCAGCTTCATCCAGCGTGGCTGAATTGTACAGTTTAAAAAATGCACCTGCCGCATTTACCTGCTTTGTCGAGTTCCCAAAAGCTCTTCACTCATGGACTTTCTGGCGACATGCATGAACTAGGGCTGCTGTTTGTTTCCTGGTATTTTCAGCTATTTGTTTAAAGAGACAGCTTGAGGCCGTATATCCCCTTCAGGCTGAAGGAAACTTTTGCACAGATTAGTTGTAAGCTGCGAAGCCCCCAGCTGGGGGCAGCCTTAGCAAACACAACCCTTTGCAATGCTTCCAGTGGGAGTTCTGTCTCTCTCTCTCTCAATTTGTTCCCCCCTCTTTAAACAAGCCACCCAGGCTCCCCCCTATAATCAGATTCTGGCAGACTGCACACAGACTTTGCAATAAAAAAGCCACAGAGAGGAAATGAAATATGGGTCTATTATTTTTATGTTTATTTCGCCCCTCTGTACTGATGAGCAGTAAGGCAACCCATTCATGGAGGATAATGCGAGGAGCTGCTACACATCTCCAGCAGTAAACAAAATTCAGTTAATGAGTGGCGTTCGAATTTTCATTAGTTTTCCTAAGTATAATGCTAGCGCTTTTCTAATGCTTCTTTCTCACTACAGCAACTCTTGCTTTTTGGAATTGTGGCTTTTCTGGCTGAGAAAGCAGCGTGTGGCACTCACTTTCATTCACACCAGTGACTATGGGGTGACACAGCCATGAGCCACATTGGACCCCTATCCTTTTCACGTGTGATTCTGTCTCCCCCTCACCATTACCCACCCACCCCCGGAAAAGGGAAGGAAAGAACTGTCTGCTCATCTACTGCCCCAAATTACCTTACTTCACTCCTGTGATTTTCCAGATTTTTTTTCTTCGGGGGACAGGGGGACGGGGACGGGACTGCAAACATATTTTTCCCCAGAATAAAACATCATGGAAGTGGGCACCAGATTTCCATTAGTTTCCTGGAAGTGGCTTTTATGTCCTGCGAAAGCTCCAATATACCGGTAATCTGGAAATCAGCAGTGAAACCTTGGGGAGATGGAATAAACTGCTGTGTGACTGCTGCCTTCATCGTCAACGTTGCTGGGAGACTAGAAATCTGGGAGTACCAGGTTGTACTCATAATAATAAAAAAAGAACAAAACCTGTGAAAAGATCCCTTGTACCCTCTTTTCCACATGTTATTCCTCACAGTCCCTCTCCTGCAGCAGCTTCTTATTAGGCTTCCAAGGGCAGGAGGTGTTCAGAGTTGATTTTGGGAGGGGAGGGGGATAGATGAGGAAAGGTGTTAAAGTACCTGCAGAGGTGGCATTGAAGGGCCACTCAGAAGACACGAACCAAGTCGCGATTTGTTGTTGTTGTTCAGTCGTTCAGTCGTGTCCGCCTCTTCATGACCCCCTGGACCAGAGCACGCCAGGCACTCCTGTCTTCCACTGCCTATCCATCCATCCATCCATCCATCCATCCATCCATCTATCTATCTATCTATCTATCTATCTATCTATCTATCTACCTACCTACCTGTTGTTGTTCAGTCGTGTCCACCTCTTCGTGACCCCCTGGACCAGAGCACGCCAGGCACGCCTATCCTTCACTGCCTCTCGCAGTTTGGCCAAACTCATGTTAGTAGCTTCGAGAACACTGTCCAACCATCTCATCCTCTGCCGTCCCCTTCTCCTTGTGCCCTCAATCTTTCCCAACATCAGGGTCTTTTCTAGGGAGTCTTCTCTTCTCATGAGGTGGCCAAAGTACTGGAGCCTTAACCTCAGGATCTGTCCTTCTAGTGAGCACTCAGGGCTGATTTCTTTAAGAATGGATAGGTTGGATCTTCTTGCAGTCCATGGGACTCTCAAGAGTCTCCTCCAGCACCATAATTCAAAAGCATCAATTCTTCGGCGATCAGCCTTCTTGATGGTCCAGCTCTCACTTCCGTACATTACTACTGGGAAAACCAGAGCTTTGACTATACGGACCTTTGTTGGCAAGGTGATGTCTTTGCTTTTTAAGATGCTGTCTAGGTTTGTCATTGCTTTTCTCCCAAGAAGCAGGCGTCTTCTAATTTCGTGACTGCTGTCACCATCTGCAGTGATCATGGAACCCAAGAAAGTGAAATCTCTCACTGCCTCCATTTCTTCCCCTTCTATTTGCCAGGAGGTGATGGGACCAGTGGCCATGATCTTAGTTTTTTTGATGTTGAGCTTCAGGCCATATTTTGCGCTCTCCTCTTTCACCCTCATTAAAAGGTTCTTTAATTCCTCCTCACTTTCTGCCATCAAGTCGCGATTAAGAGAACATTAATAAACATTGGCTATTGAAGTATATCTCTAAGCTCATAAGGAGTAAATGGGGGGGGGACCAAAGAAACCGCTATTTGTTATTTCCTTTGCACACCCACACCCAGGTCTGACAACCATTCCTTAACTTTCTTTAAAAACCTTTAAATCTCAAAATGTTTTGTAGACTGGTGCAGTCAGGCCCATTCAGAACAGAAGCCAACACAACAAAAGACTGAATTAGCTGGTCATAGAATTATAGTATTGCAGAGTTGGGACACCAAGGGTCAACTATTCCAACCCCCGCAATGCAGGAATCTCAGTCTCAATCTCATCCCTGACAGATGGCCACCCAACCTCCGCTTAGAAACCGTCACTGAAGGAGAGTCCACCACCTTCCAAGGGAGACTGTCCCACTGTCAAACAGCTCTTGCCATCAGAATGTTCTTCCCAATGTTTAGTTGGAATCCCACTTCCCTCAACCGTTTATCCTAAGGCACTTCATGATCTTGGTCACTCTTCTCTGAGACTTTGACCTTCCCTGTTGCAGCTCTTGAACAGCGCACAAAACCACCAGCAACAAAGGATCTTTTATTTAAGTGTGAGGGACAACACCAGTTCCCCTCATCATGCTTATTTGTTGTGCCCATGCACACATTTTTATTATGACACTGTTTGTTAAATGCCGATTGTGTAGTTTTGATCACAAAGCTGGACAATATTTGCAAGTGTCCCTCTACTAGATGAAAAATACCGTAGGGTCAATGTTGCACTTGGGGGAAGAAACCCAAAGTTTATCAGCTGTCTGCTCCACATTTCTCTGAGAACCTTATGAGAGAAGCTCAAGGTTATATGCAGACAAAACAAGCAACTGCTCAAGCCTTCTCTTTGAAGTGAAGATGCTTCATATATATATAATTATGTTTGCATTTTCCATGTTACGCAGACAAGCAAAATAAAAACATAAATGTATAATCCCCTTTGACTTCCCTCCTTCCCCATTGTGGATCTTGATAAGATGCTTCTTATTCATTATTTGGGGGGGGGGGAAATAACTTTTATTAGGCTTTCAAGAATAAGAAGATGCATAAGAATCAGATGTCTGCCTGTGGAATGAAATAGGCTGTTGCAGTTGCATTACACTGTTATACTTTGGCAAACTCCACAAACACGCACAGAACCAGTATAACAAATAAACTAGGTAACTAACTGAAATAAAATCAAATTCCCCCTACGTCCTCCAAACCAACATAATCTTTGGGTCCCAAGTGTTGCCTTCTCATTTATCAGTACTCTAACCACTACACCACATTGGCTTAGAGTGTCAAGGTATCTTAAACGTAAGTCGCCGTCGTCATCCTCCTCCTCCTTTTATTATTTGTACCCCACCCATCTGACTGGGCTGCCTCAGCCACTCTGGGCAGCTTCCAACATATATAAAAACATAATAAAACACCAACCATTAAAAATTCCCTGAACAGGCTGCCTTCAGATGTCTTCTAAAAGTCAGATAGTTGTTATATAGTTACTCATCTCCTTGATGGGAGGGTGTTCCACAGGGTGGGTGCCACTACCGAGAAGGCCCTCTGCCTGGTTCCTTGTAACCTTGCTTCTCGCAGGGAGGGAACTGCCAGAAGGCCCTCGGAGCTGGACCTCATTATCCAGGCTGGAGATGCTCTTTCAGGTAAACAGAGGCGAATGAGATTAATGGATACATAAAGTACAATAATGATGGCAAGGAAACTTCATCGAAAACATAAAGAACTAGTGAATTGAAGCCCGTTGAGATAACGGGCGCTAGTCCGGCAGCACACGCGCGCGCTTTGCGGGGCAGGGGGCACAGCCGCGGCTGCGCTCCTGCCGCCGCGGAGGGAGGAGGCTGAGCGCGGGGAAACCGGGCGCTAGCTGCTTTCCCCGGCGACATGTCGTAGCAACCCGGGGCCCTTCGCTCCCTCTGCCCCTGCGGTCTGTAGCTCCGGAGGGCGGCGGCAGCATCCGCGGCAAAGCGGGGGCGGGCGAGAGCTGCGCGCCCGTCCCGGCAGCCTCCATCCCGCCCGCACGCCCCGCCTTCAGCGCCGGAGCGCCGCGCCTGGGCTGCCGAGCCGGGGGGAGGAGGAGGAGGCGGAGGCGGCGAAGGACGCAGGAGGCCGTTGGGCGAGAGCTGCGCGCCCGTCCCGGCAACCTGCACCCCGCCCCACACGCCCCGCCTTCAGCGCTGGAGCGCCGCGCCTGGGCTGCCGAGCCGGGGGGAGGAGGAGGAGGCGGAGGCGGCGCCCAGCCCCCTCGCCGGCTCCGGCCGCGCTGGAGAAGAGCCGGGCAGGAGGGAGGGCGGGCGGGGGCGTTCCTCCTCCTCCTCCTCCACCCCTTTGCGGAGAGGCCTCAGGCCGGGCGAAGGAGGAGGAGGCCTGAAGGGGAACGGCGCCGACGGAGCGCCTCAGCCCCGGGGGAGCCCTTTCACCGGCTGGATCCGGCTGTCACGGCCGGAAAGAGCGACGGCGGGAGAGGCGGCAGCGGAGGCGGCCAGGTCCGTGCGAGGCGGCAGCACTGACCCAAATGACGCTGCGCCTGCGCACGGCCATCCTCTCGGACACGCCCCCCTCTCCAATCCCTGGCCGCCTGAAGTCTCTGCGTCCTCCAATCCGTGTGTCACTGGAGCGCAAGCGCACTTGCGAATTCCTGTGACACACGGAAAGGTACGTACGGACACAGGCTCTTTATTATATAGGATGTATTTATTTCATTTCACTTTTAATTTGTATACCACCTTTCTATATTACTATACACAAGACAGTTGACAGTAACAGTAAATACCTTATAACAACAAATGCCTTATAACAATCTGATCCAAAAAAGTCATAATAAAAACATAACTTTAAAATAAACAACATATCAAAGTAATATTCAAGAATCCATGAGTATATAATAGTAAAGGGGGTATCGGGACCCCTGACCATTAGGTCCAGTCACGGACGACTCTGGGGTTGTGGCGCTCATCTCGCTTTATTGGCCGAGGGATCCGGCGTACAGCTTCCAGGTCATGTGGCCAGCATGACTAAGCCGCTTCTGGCGAACTAGAGCAGCGCACGGAAACGCCGTTTACCTTCCCGCCGGAGCGGTTCCTATTTATCTACTTGCACTTTGACGTGCTTTCGAACTGCTAGGTGGGCAGGAGCAGGGACCGAGCAACGGGAGCTCACCCCGTCGCGGGGATTCGAACCGCCGACCTTCTGATCAGCAAGCCCTAGGCTCTGTGGTTTAGACCACAGTGCCACCCACATCCCGTTAGTATATAATAGTACACAATAAAATTAAATATCAGCAAATAACAATTAAACAGAAATTCACCATTAACAATTGCAACAAATAATTTCTAAACTATAATAAATAATAATAGCAGCAAGTCACAGAGCATAAAATAACATAGAGTAATACAAACTGAGAAGCAAAGAAGGGAGTCCCATCCCTTGTACAGCTTCCACCCAATCTCTGTTGTCCCTTGAAATATTTGGCCTGCCGGCTGCGCTGCTCTCTTTCAGATCTGTGATCCTATAAATGTTGCTCTAAACATACAAACATCCACGGAGTTCAGTATCAGCCGCTTCCCAAGGCCCCAGGCAGACACCTTGCTCCTCGAGACCCTTTGAACTGAAGATGCCCAGAGGCAAGACATGTCCCCTCCCTCCCAATGAGCTAGGATCAGGCCACGGTCTTCCAAAGCCGAAGCTTCTTATTCCTCCTACCAAAGGACTCTACTGGCTCTCAGTTGCTTCTGCTTTGAAGTGCTGCCTCTCGCTTTGGCTCTTATTTCCCAACGCGCCCTTACCTGGGACATCCCACCCAGCTGCCAGCTCCTTATTTCTGTCCCTCCTTATGCATGGGACCATAAGGGGTTCTGGAGTCGCCGGTTCTCAGTTCCCTCATGACCCTCCAGTGCATGCATCTCGGAATCAGTCTCCTTCCCTCTGTTGGTGCTGCTATTTAGAGTCTGCTCTGCACACTTCTGTAGCTGAAATGTATTCAGACTCTGTGGAAGATAAGGCTATACAATTCTGTTTATAACTGCCCCATGAAATGGGACCATTTTCAAATATAAATACATACCCACCTGTGGATTTATAATCAGTTGTACATCCAGCCCAATTGGCATCAGTAAAACCAATCATTTTAGGATTATTAACAGCTGCTAACCTTAATTTACAGTTTGTTGTACCCCGTAAGTACCAAAGTGGCGCTGTGGGTTAAACCACAGAGCTTAGGGTTTGCCAATCAGAAGATTGGCGGTTCGAATCCCCGCGACGGGGTGAGCTCCCGTTGCTCGGTCCCAGCTCCTGTCAACCTAGCAGTTCGAAAACACGTCAAAGTGCAAGTAGATAAATAGGGACTGCTCCGGTGGGAAGGTAAATGGCGTTTCCGTATGTTGCTCTGGTTCGCCAGAAGCAGCTTAGTCCTGCTGGCCACATGACCCGGAAGCTGTACGCCGGCTCCCTTGGCCAATAAAGTGAGATGAGCGCTGCAACCCCAGAGTCATCCATGACTGGACCTAACGGTCAGGGGTCCCTTTACCTTTAAGAACCAAACCACCGAACCATCCAGTCATATTCAGTGGGAGCATTTTCTACTTAGAATTCCCATGGCACTGGCTAAGTCAGGACTACATGTAGTAACAAGACACAAAAGCTTTCCAATTACTGACCTGAACTCATTGTTGTCTGGCAATGACTTTGAATCATCTTGATTCTTTAAAAAGTCAGTAGTCATGGGTGTGGCAACTGGCTGAACTTCTTCCATCTGCATGCTTTGGATCAGTTCAAAAATCTTTTGCTTTTGGCTAAGAAGAAATGAACCGTATTCTTCTCTTTCAACTTGAATTCCAATACAGTACTGTCTAGCTTTAGAATGTCTATATTTATCCTATTTTTCTCTATAGTCCACAGAGTCTTGTTGTCTATGGTCCAAGAATGGGTCTCTATGCCCTATATCTATAAGCATGTTTCCCTTTCTTTTCTCTTGTTTGTATAATGCTGTTAAAATATTGGTGTTTGTATGATTAAAACCCCAAAGAAACTTTTTCTAAAAATAACAAAGATTTTTTTGTTTTGTTACATTGGCTGTACTTCATGCCAAATGGACTTTCTTATTCATCAAGTTGGGAAAGACCCATCTAGTACACCCTGCTGTAATGCAGGAATCGCAACACACAGTTCCCCATCCCATTTAGAACCATACCAGACCCTGCTTAGCTTTACCAAACATGCTAGCAGTTTTAATGCTGCACCATTAGGAGAATTGTTGTTTAGTCGCTTAGTCGTGTCCGCCTCTTCGTGACCCCCTGGACCAGAGCACGCCAGGCACTCCTGTCTTCCCCTGCCTCCCGCAGTTTGGTCAGACTCATGTTAGTAGCTTTGAGAACGCTGTCCAACCATCTCATCCTCTGTTGTCCCCTTCTCCTTGTGCCTTCCATCTTTCCCAACATCAGGGTCTTTTCCTGGGAGTCTTCTCTTCTCATGAGGTGGCCAAAGTACTGGAGCCTTAACCTCAGGATCTGTCCTTCTAGTGAGCACTCAGGGCTGATTTCTTTAAGAATGGATAGGTTGGATCTTCTTGCAGTCCATGGGACTCTCAAGAGTCTCCTCCAGCACCAGAATTCAAAAGCATCAATTCTTTGGCGATCAGCCTTCTTTATGACTATTAGGAGAATAGCTTCCCCTATATGCACCTGTAGGTGATTATTTTCAAGAAGAGCTAAAATACATGCCTCCATAAAACACACAATTATTCCGGGGCTTTTGTCAATCTTGTCTTTGGCCATTCAGTAGTCCAATGTGATGCTGGGGCAGAAGCGCTTGAATGGCTGTTGTTCCACTGCAGTGGAACATCTTTCTTTTGCCAGAGGTTTGGTTGGGGGTTGTTTGAGACCTATGCCAGGGTCTCACAAATTTCAATTGCTTTACCCAGGCTTGCTTCTTAGCCAGAGGCCACAATGGTAAAGCAAACTTGGTGCTGCTTTAAGGGCAGAATAAACCACCCTCCCTTCCCCCAGGACAAGCCAACCATTTTACAGCTTGAGGCAAGGGCCAGTTTCTTGCTACTATAGCACTTTTAAATGACTAGTGGACGTTCAGCCTGTTAAATTAACGGGTGCTAGGTGCTGCAGCTCCCACCGAGGGAGTCCCGGCTCCTGGAGTTGCCTGTCCATGCTGCTTTAAAGCAGCACAGACGGGCAGCCTAAGGAGCCGACGCTCCCTCGGCCGGTCGCTCAGCAGGAGGCGTCCCGTTAAATCTCCTCCCGCCGCTGCGTCCTTCCCTTTCCCCACGGCCACGCCATGGTCGGAGGGGCGGTCAGGCCTCAAGTGAAGCCGGGGGCTTGAGTGATCGGCGCGGCCGGGGGAGAGGAGGAGTGTGACGGGGAGGGGAGGGAGGGAGGGGGGAAAGGCGGCGCCCCCCGAAGTCCACGCCCCCCTCTCCGGCTGCTCCAATCCCTGCGTCCGTGTGGGACATGCGCAGTACCCCACTTCCGTGACACACGGAAAGTTGGACGCAGGGACACAGCAACTTTATTATATAGGATGGTGCATTGCATAGCGTTACAAATAACAAGGCATACTTGAAATCTTTACTGCAATGGCCCTGCTGCTCTTCACTCTACATAACACTTTCACATTTTTTGCAAGCTGTATAAATTTACTGTTTAATGCATGGGGAAAAATAATTCTCCTTTTGTTAAAGATGGGAAATATTTCTACACTCAAGTCTACCCTATGCAGCCTGATGATGATGATGATGATAAAGGTAAAGGTAAAGGGACCCCTGACCATCAGGTCCAGTCATGTCCGACTCTGGGGTTGCATGCTCATCTCGCTCTATAGGCCGAGGGAGCCGGCGTTTGTCCGAAGACAGCCTCCGGGTCATGTGGCCAGCATGACAAAGCTGCTTCTGGCGAACCAGAGCAGCGCACGGAAACGCCGTTTACCTTCCCGCTGGAGCAGTCCCTATTTATCTACTTGCACTTTAACGTGCTTTCGAACTGCTAGGTGGGCAGGAGCTGGGACCGAACAACGGGAGCTCACCCCGTCGCAGGGATTCGAACCGCTGACCTTCTGATCAGCAAGCCTGTGGTTTAACCCACAGCGCCACCTGGTCCCCGATGATGATGATGATGATAATAATAATAATAATAATAATAATAATAATAATAATAATATGCCACCCATCTGACTAGGTTCCCCCCAGCCACTCTGGACAGCTCCCAACAAAAAATAATAAAAGCACAATATGACACCACACATTAAAAACTTCCCCGAACAAACCCATCCTTGAGAGGGAAAAGTAGCATAATGCAACACCAACTTGCAAAATGATGCAGTTTCCCTGCCATGGGTTATTTGTTGATCCCTTTAGGTCTTAGGAGGTGAAAAAGCCAAACAGGCTGTTGCTTTCTCCACCTCTTGCATTCAAAGAAGCACCCAGTTCCCTACTGAAAACCTAACAACCTGTGAGAGTGAATGGCACCACCTGCTGCTCCTCCTCCCAATCACACATCACCCAGTGCAGCAAAGACAGATCAGTGCAACAGAAATTAAGAGGGGGCCTGGATTTGGCTAGTGAACTGCCCCAGAAAGAAATTGGGAGCTCACAACCCTGCTCTTAACTGATGTTAGGATGGAGAGGGAAGGTTCAGGTAAATGATGACAAGAAGCAGAACCCACTTCACTTTCGAAAGCTGCGGCTGTGAAACCGGCGCTTGTCAACAGAGGGTCCCTACTCAGGACGCCCGTTGAACTTCAGCTTTCACTGTATTGCTTTCCAGAGTAGGGAGCCTTATCCTGCTGGGAAGAAAGCAAGAGGCTAACTCCAGAGAGAGTTCCCAGCTAAGAGTGTCCCTTGAGCGTACATGATGTGGTTGACTGTGGAGCCAGAGGAGGGAACAACAGGCTCGTGCCAGCAGCTGACAAAGGGCCAGAGCGTTGGTGAGATGGATGCCAGATCTTTATCTGCTGTCAACCCACTCTGCAAAATAAGCTAATCAAGAGCCTCTGGCTCCAAGCTGGGGGTGCATTTTTTGTGGAAAGCACATGCTAGGGGCAGACATTGGTAATACCTCGGGTTACAGACGCTTCAGGTTACAGACTCCGCTAACCCAGAAGTAGTACCTTGGGTTAAGAACTTTGCTTCAAGATGAGAACAGAAATCATGCGGTGGTGGCCCCATTAGCTAAAGTGGTACTTCAGGTTAAGAACAGTTTCAGGTTAAGAATGGACCTCCGGAACGAATTAAGTACTTAACCAGAGGTACCACTGTATGGCATTCAGAGCAGGGAGAAAATTTGCCTCCCCATCCTTATTTTCACTATAATTTCTTTTGGTGCAGTTAATTTTTAATGGATCTTCTCAGTGGATACTCATATAAATATAGACATCATCATCATCATCATCATCATCATCATTTATTTTACCTCACCTCTGCTTGGTACCCTGTGCAGTGAAACTCCCCACACCACCCTAAATCTGGCACTGAACAGGCTGCCCCTCCTCCCCCAGTCCCAGGTTACTAAAAAGGTGCAATAAACTCAGAATTATTTTAGTTTTGTTGGCAGTGCTCTCCTGCTTATGCCCCATTCTTCTTCCCTTGACCTTAACTCTCCCAAATAAAAACATCAGGGACATATTTCTCCCCCCCCATAAGATGTTATTAAAACCTTTTCATAATACATTAAAAGAAACTGATCTAAGTAAAAACTAAAACAGAAAAAGAAAATCAAGTTGGCAAACACAGAGTCATAGGAGTAAGCTAATGAGTAGCGCTGGGAGCAGGTGGCGCTGTGGCTTAAACCACTGAGCCTCTTGGGCTTGCTGATTGGAAGGTTGGCAGTTTGAATCCCCACGATGGGCTGAGCTCCCGTTGCTGTGGGAGATGAGTAGGAATGTGGATGAGGGAATATTGATTAATATTTCCTATCCCAGCTTGTGCTAACAAGCTCCAAATTAGCAGAGTTTCTCATCCCCAATAAAGCGCAGTAAAACGTGGCGTTTAAGTTCCTATGAACTTCTAAAACAAGGCAGATTCCTGGCATATATCCCCTGGTTCCCTCTTAACAGAAAATACACGACACATAAGCTTTTAAAAGTATAAAGGTTTTACTCACAGACATCCAAGAATATACAAATCTCAGAAGGCAGGCTAGCTTAGATTAAATGTATGTACATGTGGAGTCTCTCCATATGGGAGGAGACTCCATGTGGCCTCTCTTGGCTGGAAGCCAAGAGAGCATCTTCTCTTGAGATGTTGCTTCTTCGAAGTCCTGGTGGGAAGAGAGAGGGAGTTACAGCTCACCTGTATCTTTGAATAGCTACAGGTAAGGCCACTCCCACTTCTGGTCACACAAAGGAAATGATTTCAGTCTTGGCACAGGAAACTCCACCTGGAGGACCAAGACCCCTTTTGTGTACACTCTAGGAATGTTGTGATTGACTGCACCAGTGTTATACATCCCACAAACCCCTTCTCAGTCTGAACAACATTTAACAAACATAAAACAACTTTATTCAACCACCCAGAGTCCCAGCTTGACACGCAGGTTCTGGAAACTCTCTCGTGGCAAGCGTTTCGTGAGAATGTCCGCAGTCATCTCCTACTAGGAGGTGGATTAGTTTCTGGTATGGCTTCAAAAGGAAAAATTACAAACTCCTCTGTTGGTGGCTCATTGGAACAGTCAATTGCTGTGTTCCTTGTGTCAGCCTCCTCATGCCAGTGCTGCAGATCTGGATCGCCCTTCTGCCTGGATGGAGCTACTTGCGCTGACTGGATTTCTGAAACATTAATCTCATATACACCATTGATTAATTTCCCTTGAGCATAAACCTCACCATTTTTCGTTACATTGCATTTTCCATTGGCAAATGTAACCTTGACACCTTTCTTGTCTAAAGCAGACACACCAAGCAAGTTACAATTCAATTCTGGGACATATTGAACATTAGGCACAGTTGTTTCAAGAGATTCATTGTTCACCTTGAAATTCAAACGCATTGAACCTGTACCTTGTGATTTTAGAACATTTCCATCAGCAATCTGGATTTCAGTCCATTCACTATCATTAATTTCTCTGAAATATTCTCTTTTATGCGCAAAATGGCTTGTCGCTCCCGAATCTAAAATAAATTGGTCACTTTTCCTTTCATTTCTTTGCACATTTAAACTCTTTTCTTGCAGTAGAAATGTACACTCGGGACCCCCCTTCTTTTCACCTTTTGGTTGAAAGGGGCGGGACTTATTCTTGGGCTTCTTGCAATTCCTTGCTATGTGCCCTTTTAAATTGCAGTTATGGCATATTATATCTTTGGACACTTCCTTAGACTTGGGAAATTGTTTAGAAACATAACTTGTGTCCATTTTCCTTGGATTCCTTTGTGGAGAATCAAGGTAATCTCTGCATTCCTCTCTTAAGTGATTTGCTAGTTCATTAAAAGTCAAATCTCTGGTGTGATCCATTATACTCTTAAATGAAGTAAATTCTTTTCCTAATGATGCCAGCATAAAAGTCACTTTGGTTGCATCATTAAAAGCTCTGGGAGTTAGGGCAATTCTTTGAACAATTTCATTAAATTTCTTAAAATGCCCTGTAAATTCTTCTCTAGAATTCATCTTTAACTTCAGCAGTTTATCCAATAAATGTCTATAAGAGTTCTCTGATGATTGTGCATAAACCCTCTCAATATCCTTTAGAATTTGAGATGCATCACTTTCATAGTCAATCAGAGATAAATGCTCATCTTTCAAACTGCTCAAAATTATGTGTTTAGCTTCTGCATCTTGCCTTTCCCAATCTGCTGTCTTGGTTAAATCAGTTGAATCAGGTTTGGGATCTATCACAGCTTTAAGAACTCGCTTTGCACCAAGATGCACTAAAAGGCGCTGCTTCCATTGCACAAAATTACGATCATTCAGCAGCATAAAGTTTGATCTTGCTTCACTATCAAATCCTAAGCTTGCCATCTTAATCCTCAAAAATTTAAAAATTCCCAAAATTCCCAAAAATGGCTAAAAATCAAAAATCAAAACTCAAAAATCTTAAAATGCAAACTAATCTTCACTGCCTCTGAGGTCTGTGAGCTCTGAGGGAGGGGAGGGGTCGCTAATCCCCCTTTCACAGCACAATGGAGAACAAAAGACCATGTGCTCACCAGGAAGTACAAACAGAAAAATTCTACTCAGCCAAAAATCACAATCCAAAGCAATCCTTTAAAAATACACAAAATACGCAGCTCTGGGCCCCAATAACCCTTTGTGGGAGATGAGTAGGAATGTGGATGAGGGAATATTGATTAATATTTCCTATCCCAGCTTGTGCTAACAAGCTCCAAACTAGCAGAGTTTCTCATCCCCAATAAAGCGCAGTAAAACGTGGCGTTTAAGTTCCTATGAACTTCTAAAACAAGGCAGATTCCTGGCATATATCCCCTGGTTCCCTCTTAACAGAAAATACACGACACATAAGCTTATAAAAGTATAAAGGTTTTACTCACAGACATCCAAGAATATACAAATCTCAGAAGGCAGGCTAGCTTAGATTAAATGTATGTACATGTGGAGTCTCTCCATATGGGAGGAGACTCCATGTGGCCTCTCTTGGCTGGAAGCCAAGAGAGCATCTTCTCTTGAGATGTTGCTTCTTCGAAGTCCTGGTGGGAAGAGAGAGAGAATGGCTGCTTCACCTGTGACTTTCAGTAACTGCAGGTGAGGCCACTCCCACTTCTGGTCACACAAAGGAAATGATTTCAGTCTTGGCACAGGAAACTCCACCTGGAGGACCAAGACCCCTTTTGTGTACACTCTAGGAATGTTGTGATTGACTGCACCAGTGTTATACATCCCACAGTTGCTCTGTCCCATTTCCTGCCCACCTAGCAGTTCAAAAGCACACCAGTGCAAGTAGATAAATAGGTGCCGCTGTGGCAGAAAGGTAATGGGTGTTTCTGTGCGCTCTGGTTTCCATCACAGTGTTTGGTTGTGCTAGAAGTGGTTTACTCATGTTGGCCACATGACCCAGAAAGCTGTCTGTGGACAAACGGCAGCTCCCTTGGCCTGAAAGCGAGATGAGCTCCACACCCCATAGCCGCCTTTGACTGGACTTAACTGTCCAGGGTTCCTTTACCTTTAACCTAATGAGTGGTGCCTTTTTATCTACACCAGTGGTGCCCAAACTTTTTTCAAAGACGGCCAGATTTGATGAAGTGAAGGGCCGTGGGGGCTGACCAAAGGCCAACCAAAGTTGTTGACTTTTTTTAGGATTGAAGTTGTTGAGCTTCTTTTAGGATTGAAGTTGTTGAGGTTTTTTTTTAAAGGATTTTACCCCAGGAAATAAACTGCCACAGGGACCAGATTTAACTGACCGGTGGGCTGGATTAGTCCCCTAAAATTGACTTTGGACATGCCTAATCTACACCATACTGCAAAAAATAAAATAAAATAAAGTGCTTTAACACTTTGTCATGCCCCTTCTGTAGACTTATACGAAGACTTTCTTGTGCAAAGCAGGTTACTCCTCTTTGGCCTACGAAATCCTTGGAATTCCAGCAAAAGCTCAATGATTACACTTTTCTTTTGTGCACACAGACACACACAGACACACAGACACACGCCCCATATGCATGTAGGAGGGGGTAGAAAAGGACTGTGGTGCCAGATTCCATAACAACTCTATTCCAGGCTTTGTCCTTAATTTAGCTAAATCTTTTCAATATGAGAGCCACAACAAATTCCAGGTGACTAGGAGCCATGGAGAACTCACATGTAGGAGATATCGCATACAGAAGCAGTTCCATACCTAGGCGAACATTTGATGTTTCCTCTTTGTGGTGGAGGGGGAAGCCTTATGGGCAATTTTGTAGAATCATACAGAATTCCAACTCAGTTAAATACTTGGGAACCTAAGAGCCTAAATTTGGGGGGTGGGGACTTCAACAGGATCATGAGAAAACTGCTCTGGACAACTATGCCAAGGATTACAATAAAAAGGTGAAATAGGGTGGGCAAAAGAAAACAGTAGTCTATTGGAAGGAAGTTAAAGCCAACTCCTGCTGTTGTTAGTTCTATCATGTCTCATTCAAACTGTTAAGAAGACATATTCACAGAATGTTCTCAGAAACTTTATTTAAAGCAAATACATATACTGCTGTTAATCTTTTTAAATGATCTAATGAAATACGTAGAAATATATAGGCAGCAGTATTCTCCCATTCTCCGGTTTTCTTTATTTTTCCTTCTGTGGGGGCTCCTTCTCTCCCTCCTCTCCCTCCTCTCCCTCCTCTCCCTTCTCTTCCTTCTCTTCTTCATCCGAAGCAAATGCTGAGGAAAAAGTCAAAGAACCACCAGTTAAAATTGATACGTGCAAATATATGCTGCATTTTCATTATGCAGTATTTTCATTCTTTTTGGCAAGAAAATGGGCACACAAGGAAGACAGGAAATCTGGGCCACAAGGAGGCAGCAAACCTTTGTGTCCTTCAGAGGCACATGCACAGTCTGCTACTGGCCTCCTGCGTGGGGGAACAACACCCCTGCCAAGACCTCCGCCCAGCAAAGGCAACCCTGGCAAGGCCAGCATCCTCCCCACAAAGGCGTCTTGAGCTGTGCTCCACACTGGGGGTGGGAGGGGGGGGGGCTGCAGCTCTCTCACTCCCATAAGCCACTGCCAACATGGCCAGCAAACATTACAGATGTTGGGACTTGTAGCCCAACAAAATTTGAGGGCCACATCTCCTGAATTTGCAAATACAGGGTTCTCAAAATTACCTTCCATCTCCATCAGCTGTTTCCTTCTGAGAAGCATCTCATTCTTCTTATACAGTCTGTCCAGCACCCTCTCAAGTCTTTTGGTTGCCCTCTTCAGTGCTTCATATTCCTGGAGAAGACAGGGGATTGGGAAACATTTACACCAGAAGTTTACATTAAATTGACCGGCAGCATCTTGGGAAAGAGTAGATTGCACCTGCCTGTACAAGCCACAGGCTGGACTCAGTTTTGCACTCTAAGAGCTGTTGCCTAAAGCGGCAGAGAGCTATGGTTTTCACTCAGAAAGTTCTGCAAAGTTCACTTACAGTGGTACCTCGGGTTACATACGCTTCAGGTTACAGACTCTGCTAACCCAGAAATTTTACCTCGGGTTAAGAACTTTGCTTCAGGATGAGAACAGAAATTGGGTAGCGGCGGCGCAGCAGCAGTGGGAGGCCCCATTAGCTAAAGTGGTGCTTCAGGTTAAGAACGTTTTCAGGTTAAGAACGGATCTCCTGAACCAATTAAGTACGTAACCAGAGGTACCACCAGGGGCGTACCCAGGATCAAAACTAGGGGGGGGGCAAGCCATGGTCATTCAGGTTTGCTTTGAATGGACGCTGATCATTTTTGCTTCTAGGGGGAGGGGGCAGCTGCCTTCTAGGGGAGGGCAGCTGCCCCCCCTGCCCCCCTGGCTACGCCCATGGGTACCACTGTATTTAAATCAGTTCGCCTTCTTGCCTTTCATCTTACAACATCCTTCCTCAGCCTGGTGCCCTCCAGGTGTAATGCCCACCTTGAGCTGGAGAGACTGAAGGTGGGCATTGCAGCCTAACACCCCTTCCCTGCCTCTCCCTCTGTACCTACCCTGGTTGGAAAGTGGCCACCTATAGCCGAAGCCGCTCCGCCCGGAGGTGTTTTCTTCTCCGAGGGCAGAGCCTTCTTCAGAGCCGAAGCCGCTCCGTCCGAAGTTTTCTTCTCCGAGGGCAGAGCCGTCTTCAGAGCTGAAGCCGCGGCGACACAAACCATCTCCAGCCCGGAGCCTCCAAAACACGGAGGGCGGTAGGAGGAGGGTGTCCCCTTGGCGCCTCCGCGAAACTCCTCCTGGGACCCCGACTCTTTTGGCCCAGCGGCAGCAGCGCCTTCCACGGCAGGAGCGGGAGCGGGCAATGGGGGCGCGGAGGGCGAAAGGCTCGAGGGTGCCCAAGGGGGCAGAGAAGAATCAGGCACGGCCGGCTCGGAGCCTGGGGTCTCGGGAGAATTGCTCCGTTCCATCCTGCAGGCGCGGCAGCTGTCACAGCGGCAAGTCCTCTCTCTGTTGTACCTGCCTCTATTTAGGAGCCCAGCAAGCGCTCTCCTGGATCGCTCTGAGGTCCGCGCGCAGCTGCCGCGAGCACCGCTCTTTTTGTCAGCGGAGCCGTCGGGGAAAGGTGGAGCTCGCGGAGCAGCGGCCACCAATGAGAGGAAGTGGGCTGTTCTCCCTCCCTCCCTCCCTCCCACCGTCCCTTCTAGGCTCATCTGGACCGCGAGAAAACTACAGGTATAAAAGGCAGAAAATGGATATGATTACTTTTCCAGTGCAGGCATGGAAAGGGGCGGCGTGCGTGCTGGCCAGGGGACAGCGAAGATCCTGCGCAGTGGACCATGATAAAGGTCCATTAATATATACATATACATATACATATACATATACATATACATATACATATACATATACATATACATATACATATACATATACATATATTTCTTATTAAATTTTCTGTTTTACAATTTAAAGTCCTCATTTTTACATCCTTACAATATCAATGACTCCCCTTCTTCTCTTTCCATGGTTCATTTTGCATAACATAAATCCCTGCATGTTTTAAGAAAACTATACCATTCAGTATTCCATAATTACTGTACATCGATCAAAACTTATTTACACTGTTAAATTCATCTTAATGCTCCCAGCATTTTCAGCTGTACACAATTATTTGCCATATATTCAATAAACGTTTTCCAATTTTCTCTAATGGGTCCATTAAATTTAATGGGTCTACTCTGAGAAAAAGCTAGGTGAAGACTTCTTCTTTGGCAACCCCTCCTAGCCGAGTAAGATTGTCTTCCATAAACACGGATTTTAACAAAATAAAAAAAATTCCTTCCAGTAGCACCTTAGAGACCAACTAAGTTTGTTCTTGGTATGAGCTTTCGTGTGCATGCACACTTCTTCAGATACCTGAACACGAAAGCTCATACCAAGAACAAACTTAGCTGGTCTCTAAGGTGCTACTGGAAGGAATTTTTAAAATTTTGTTTCGACTACGGCAGACCAACACGGCTACCTACCTGTAAACGGATTTTAACAGTGAGTCCGTAAGTGACCGTGGAGGCCAATTCTGGATCCACACATCCTTCCACAGCGGGGACATTGGTTTCCCGGCGAGAGTTGATCCTGGTGTGGATTTGCCAAGCGTGCCTTCCTCTTAACACATTTCTCCCTTTCGTCCTGAGTTCGAGCGTCTTCAAAGCCCATGACACCTTTGGTAAAAGCTGTTCTCCAACTGGAGCACTCACATGCCAGTGTTCCCCAGTTGTTGGTGTTTATACTACATTTTTTCAATTTGCCTTCAGACCTCTTTTGTTGACCACCAGCTTTCCATTTTTAAGTTTGGAATAGAGTAGTTGCTCTGGAAGACGATCATCAGGCATCCGCACAACATGACCAGTCCAACAAAGTTGATGTTGAAGAATCATTGCTTCAACACTGGCGATCTTTGCTTCGTCCAGTACACTGGCATTAGTTCGCCTGTCTTCCCAAGTGAAGTGTAAAATTTTTCGGAGACACTGTTGATGGAATCTTTCGAGGAGTTGGAGATGGCGTTTATACCGGTAAGTGGTCCACGTTTCACAAGCATACAGTAAGGTTGGTAGTACAATAGCTTTGTAAAAAAAGCATTTTTGTTTCCCTGCGAATGTCCCGGTCCTCAAACACTCTGCACTTCAACACATTATCAGCAACGTTGTTTTGTCCCTTTACAAGGGCGTAGCAAGGGGGGCAGGGGGGCAGCTGCCCCCCTAAATAAATAAAAAATCAATAAAAATGCATAGCGAACTGAGGTCCCCCCCAACAAAAGGCCTGCCTTCCCCAATCCTGGCTATGCCCATGTCTCTTCAGCTTCTCAAATTTTTTAAAATTATTACTATTATTACAGTATTATTATTATTATTATTATTTTATAAAAATCCTGAATGCAGCTAGCCCATTACAGTTCAGATTGTAATTTTATGTAAAGTAACAGGAAATTAAAATGGGACCTATTCAACTTTACACAGTAAAGGGATGTTACCATGTGGAAGATGTGGGGAAAGGCAGATGCTCTTTTTTTAAAGCAGGAAAGCAGAGTCACCCAACCATAGGAGCCAACTCCTAGGGGCTGAGGTCCCTTTGCCCCCCCCATATTTGAGGGGGCTGCTCCCCCCCAATTTAATGGGCATTGCTATTCAGGTGGTGTTTGTGTGCTCGTCTTGTGATCAATTATGCAGGATGGGGCTTACCTGCCCCCCCCCCCCAATATTTTATTCAAGTCGGCACCTCTGCACCCAAAATTGGCACCTCTGCAGAAAAATATGAAAGATGTTAAGATGTGCATTCTTCTCTATTAAATAACAGAATATAGTAATGTTTCTTTTGAAATATGTACTGTATGTATCATTGATGAGAAAACATTGCAATGAGTTGTTTTGATAGTGCAAAAATGTGCAACAGTTTCCCCAGCTGTGTTTGTTTGCTACAGATATCAAGGTGGGGGCACAATGGTTAGAGTGTCTGACTAGGACCTGGGAGAGCAGGGTTCAAATCCCCACTCAGCCATGGGGCTCCTGGGTGACCTTGCAGTCAGTCACCATCTCTTAGCCTAGCCTACCTCACAGGGTTGTTGCGAGGATGAGATGGGGAGGAGGAGAACCAGGTTGTCCCCCCCAGCTGGAACTCACCAGAACTCAGTTCCCGCACCTCTCAGGTAAGCACCATTAAGAGGACAAGGGAGGTATCCAGTTACCCCATGAATGGGTTGTGTATATTCATAACCTCTTGCCTGAAACATGCAGAATTTTATGTACCAGTTATTTCTCTCCTCCAAGACACACTTGTACTATAGTGCAAACTGTAGAATTTTGTGATTACAGTCACTTCATTACTTGGGTTGATACCCCTCTCTTCCGCACCCCCCTGCAGGCCACAGGTTCCCCAGTCCCACCCCCTTCCAGGAATGCTTTTAGCTCTTACATTTTATATTGCAAATGTCTCAGTGAAGACTAAGAGAGACATATTTGGCAGTGCTAACTATGCATTTCTGTTGGGATGGATTAGTATTAAAACGGTATGATCTAGTCACATGTGGGTCCTATAAGGAAGAATTCTGTTCCCATTTCATTTATGCAATAGCTTTCTGCAGAAAACCCATTGCTTAAATAAAAAATTACTTGCTGCTTTCTGTATATCCATACCTCACTTCTTTCTCAATTTCTAGACCTGCTCTGGATCCCAGATGCAGTTGTAATCTCCAGGCAGTTGCACTGCAACACAGATTTTGTAGTCTCCAGCCACATACATACATACCATTTAAAGCACACATACACAAAAATAATCCTGGGAACTGAAGTTTGCTAAGGATGCTGGTAAATACAGCTCTACAGTTCCATGGATTCTTGTGTGGGGCATGAATGTGCTTTAAATGTGTTTTCAATGTATGCTGTGTATGCAGGGTTGGAGCAGGGGTGCTTAGTCTATGGCTTCCCAAGCATGGTTGGACCAGAACTCCCATCAGCTCCACAACATCTGGAGAGTCACAACATTCCCATCCCTGAGGTTTTTTAACACCTGGTTGTTTTACTTGTGCATGCATTTTTGTTCTCCCAGTGGCCACCCAGATGCCAGGATGGGAAGCCCACCAGCAGGAGGTGAGTGCAACAGCACCCCACTCTTCCCCATTTGTGATCCCCTGCAATTGGTATTCAGAGGCATCCTGCTTCCAGCAGCAGAGATAAGATATGGCCTTCCAACCAGCCTCTGCTGGATTAACCGTTTCTGCACCAGAGATCTGCTCAGTTGTCCATCGTTCAGGTAAAGTAAAGGGACGTGGGTGACACTGTGGTCTAAACCACTGAGCCTATTGGGCTTGCAGATCAGAGGGTTGGTGGTTCGAGTCCCAGCGATGGGGTGAGCTCCCTTTGCTCTGTCCCATTTCCTGCCAACCTAGCAGTTCGAAAGCACACCAGTGTGGGTAGATAAATAGGTACTGCTGTGGCAGGAAGGTAAACGGCATTTCTGTGCACTCTGGTTTCCATCACGGTGTCCCATGGTGCCAGAAGAGGTTTAGTCCTGCTGGCCACATGACCCGGAAAGCTGTCTGTGGACAAACGCCGGCTCCCTTGGCCTGAAAGTGAGATGAGCGCCACAACCCCATAGTCACCTTTGACTGGACTTAACCATCCAGGGGTCCTTTACCTTTACTTTTTTTTATCATAGTTCATCATGGGCCAGCCTTCATCAGCCTGGTGCCCTCAATATATTTTGGACTCTCACAGCTCCCTGGTGGGACTGGTGCAAGTTACAGTCAAAAAAATCTGCAGGACACCAGGCACCAGCAAAGGTTGACCCAGGGAGAGCAGCAGACAGAAAGGACAGGCTGCTGGTGTCCTTCACTCTGAATGAGGAAGTTCTCTCTCCTTGAACATGCTTCAGAGCCCACCTCAAGGGGCTGGTGCCCACCTTAGGAAGGTCCAAGAACCTGAAAGAATGCCTCTCCATTTACCAGTGTTTAGGAGCTTCAGAGAGGGCTCCTGCCCATGTTCTGCCATCATTGCCCATGTTCATCCTGCCCATGTTCTGCCAATTGATAATAGTGCTACCTCTGGTCCTTCGGTCAGCTTTAACTCAGTGATTTCTGTTATCTCCATAAACACCCTTTGAAAAGAACTTTTGCTGGGAGACTGTCTTAAAGCACTTGTCAAAAGTCCTCTTTGAAGCATCTCTGGGTTGCTTCTTTAAGCAAGTGTTGGGGAAGAGAAGAAGGAAATCTGCTTGGTTCAGGCTGCTTTGTTCTCTTACCTGCCCTGGATGTGGTTTAGGGAAAACACCTTCATGGGCCAAGATTTCAGGCATTGGTCGTCCCCCCTCCCAGGCCCATGCTACATGGAGAGGCCAAGGGCTGAACCTCTGACCATGTACATACAAAACCGATGTTCTCTCACTGAGCCACAACCCTCCTGATATTACTATATTTTAAATACAACTTAGTTGTAAAGTATGGACACTCTGTGTATGGCTGCTCAGCCTTCACAGGTTCAAATAGGCTGGGACTGAGATAGCAAGTGGCTCAAGGTCACCCTGAGAGGCCCTGCTGATTCCTTTTCTCAGAAACACTGAAAATGCACAGTGCTTCAATTTCAAGAGAGCGTTATGCAAGTTATGTTCCACAGAATGGAACTTACTTAAGGCACTCATATGCCCCCTGCACATCCACAGAAAATAGATCTGGCTGAAAGGCAACTCAAAGAGGTCTGCAATGATCATTGCAATGCACTCCTAATGATTAATGTTGTATAATTGTAAGGTTCTTGTGTTCATTTATTATTTATTTATTAAACTTGTATAATCTTAGAAGGTTGTATTGTCTTAGAAGGTTGTATTGTCATATTGTATGAGAGAGAGGAGATCCCAGAAGACTTTAGGGATGCCAAAATTATCAATCTCTGTTTAAAAAAGGTGATAGAACAGATTGCAGAAACTATTGAGGCATCTTTTTATTAGCTGAGGCTGGCAAAATTCTTGCAAGGATCTTAGCAAACCGTCTCCTAACAATATCCGAGGCTACTCTTCCTAAATCCCAAAATGGTTCTCAACCTTCTAGTGGGACAGTGCACATGATTTTCACCACTCGACAGCTTCAAGAAAAGTGCAGAGAGCAAAACCAACCCCTGTATATGGTGTTTATCGACCTAAGGCTTTTGACACTGTAAATTGTAATGCCTTGTGGACTGTCCTTCTGAAAATTGGCTGCCCAGATAAATTTGTGAACATCCTTTGGCTCCTCCATGATAATATGACAGCAACAATCACAGATAACAATGGCTCTCAAAGTGAACCATTCACAGTGGGATCAGGTGTTAAACAGAGTTGTGTTAGTGCCCCAACTCTATTCATTATTTTCCTTGCTGTGATCCAAAACTTTGTCAAAGGAGAACTCCCCACCGGAGTCGAAATCAAATATCCAACAGATGGAAATCTCTTTAATCTGTGTAGGCTGAAAGCAAAGAGCAAGGTTACTGCCACTTCCGTCATAAAGCTTCAATATGCTGTGTGCGCACGCTCAGAGGATGACCTCCAAATCATCCTAGGTAATTATCTTTGCAGAAGCTTACAGGAAGCTTGGCCTATCGCTCAACATCCCAAAAACCAAAGTGCTGCACCAACAAGTACAAAATAACCCCTCTGCAGCACCACATATCCAACTCAATGGTGTAACGTTGGAAAATGTTGATCACTTCTCCTATCTAGGCAGTTCTCTTTCCACAAGGGCCGACATTGATGCCGAAATCCAGCATCACCTGAGCTCTGCGAGTGTGGCTTTCTCCTGACTGAAATGCAGAGTGTTTGAGGACCGGGACATTCACAGGGAAACCAACATGCTTGTTTACAAAACTAATTACAGGTAAGTAGCCATGTTGGTCTGCCATAGTCAAAACAAAATAAAAAATAAAAAAATTCCTTCCAGTAGCACCTTAGAGACCAACTAAGTTTGTTTTTGGTATGAGCTTTTCGTGTGTATCTGAAGAAGTGTGCATGCACACGAAAGCTCAGACCAAAAACAAACTTAGTTGGTTACTAAGGTACTACTGGAAGGAATTTTTTATTTTTTATTTTGTTTTTACAAAACTAATGTACTACCAACCTTACTGTATGCTTGTGAAACATGGATCACTTATAAACGCCACCTCCAACTTCTCAAAAGATTCCTTTAAAGGTGTCTCCAAAAAAATTTACACATCACCTGGGAAGACAGGTAAAAAAATGCCATTGTCCTGGAAGAAGCAAAGATCAGTTTCAAAGCAATGATTCTTCAACATCAACTTTGTTGGACTGGCCATGTTGTGCGGATGCCTGATTATCGTCTTCCAAAGCAACTACTCTATTCCAAACTTAAAAATGGAAAGCTGGTGGTCAACAAAAGAGATTTAAAGACTCTCTCAAGACAAATCTAAAAGAATCTAGTATAAACATTGGCCTGCGAGCACTCCAATTGGAGAACAGCCTTCTTTACCAAAGGTGTCATGGGCTTTGAAGACACTTGAACTCAGGACGCAAGGGAGAAACGTGTTAAGAGGAAAACACGCTTGGCAAATCCACACCGTGATCAACTCCTGCCCGGAAACCAATGTCCCCACTGTGGAAGGACGTGTGGATCCAGAATTGGCCTCCACAGTCACTTAAGGACTCATTGTTAAAAACCGTCTTCATAGAAGACCATCTTCCTCAGCTGCAGGGGATTGCCAAAGAAGAGGAAGAAGAAAAAGAAAGTGTTCATTTATTATTTATATATTAATCTTGTATAATCTTATAATGTTGTGTTATCTTAGAAGGGGTGTGGGTTGTGGCTATCGTGATGGGAGCCTGCACTTCTGAATTTGCCATTGCACTACTGCAAGTTTGAAAGGATGAGAAGACAAAGCAGAGGCCAAACAAGTCTTTATTTTACCCGGCTCAAAGACTCAGTTGGGTACCCTGCCCCACTTTGTAGCCCAATCCTATGCAAGTCTAACCAGAAGTCCAATCAAGTTCAAGGGAGCCTACTCTAAAATAGTGTCAAAGTAAAATATTTTCTAATATGTATAGAAACTTAAAATGTTCTAAGAAAACAGTACTGTACAAGAAACCAAATCATCTATGTGCAGGACCAAGAAAGCAAAACTATGAAATCTTATTTACTGTAACCTTGATTTCAGTAAAGTACATAGAAAAGGTCTACTTTCTTTCATCCCGCTCCCCAAAGATCACAGGCCACCAATCTTGAAGTTTCAATCAAAGGGTTTTTGGGAAGTCCAAATAGTTCTCTAAAGCACTATCTATATCACACTGAAACCAAGGACAGCATTCCAATTTATCTTTAAAGGAATTAATAACATCTCATTACTCAAAAGGCTTATATCAACCAATCTTCTTATCTAATGTTGCTGTTGGGAAACAAGAACACAAACATAATAACAGCCTGTTGAATCAGCCAATGTCCCATCTAGTCCAGCATCCTGTTCTCACAGTGGCCAACCAGGTGCCCTTGAAAGCAGGACATCAACGCACTCTGACAATGCTAGAAAACCGACAACGCTAGTAGGATTGCAAGAAGTTTTGTAAGGAGGAATATATGAAATATTGCAGAAAAAAATTATGAAAAGGACTATTAACTATGGACTTTAAAAGTAATAGTGAAAATAATGAAATGCAGGAATAAGAGAATAAGAGTGAAAATCGTTAGAAGGTGTTGATGGAAGTCCTAGGCTTTTAGCCAAAATATTGTATAAGATAAGAAGAGATGTTATGTGTTATTTGGAAAATATGTGCAAAAATCAATATATATATATATATATATATATATATATGATAATGCTAGAAAACCAGCTACAAATGTTCTAAATATTCCTGGGTAGCGACATCTTCCAGTAACCCCATGGATAAAATCCACCATGTCCAACACAGAATTGAATCTATCTATCATCTATCTATCTATCTATCTATCTATCTATCTATCTATCTATCTATCATCTATCTATCTTCTATCTATCATCTATCCGGTGTTTTTTTTTCTGAGGAGATGAAGGGGTTTGCATACCCCTAAACATTTTGTGAATCTAAGTTTGGCCTCTTTGAGGGGGAGTATTTCAATATGAGTAGGAAAATGAGAGTACCCCATATCATTTTTTTAAAGAAAAAAAAGCACCGTATCTATTTTTAAAAAACCCATAATAAGCTATTTTTCAGCCCCAGCAGAGACCTCCAGAGCAAGTAAGACAAAAGCTTTCACTGCAAGGAAAGTTTTTACTTCTAGAGCCCCACCCCCAACAAAAAAATGGAAAAAGATCAACAATTTACTGTAGCAACTCTTGGTTATCAGGTATGGACAAGGCATTTAAAGATTTAGAGGAATAAACTAAAGGAAATAAAGATATGGATCACTTAATAAATAGTTTAATATATAAAAGAACCATTTAAAAACAACTGGGGGAGATGTAAAAGTTGAAGAATATTTTGTATATCTACAGGATAGTGATTCTCAACAACCCCTTAAGTGAATTTAACTCTTACGCAGTCCTTGCTGAGAAACTAGCTAAGAGAAAACAATTAATATAGAAACAGGCATTTTTAACACCTATCTTTAAACTGCCCGTGCTAATGTTACTGGAACACTGTTGTGTCTAGGCGATTTCTTCTCAGGGAGCGGTGCACAATAGAACTCAGGCAAAAATATACTTTGGTACAGATTGCTATTAACCAACCAACGGAATACATGCGGGAGAACAATAAAATCTGTGGCTGGACGAAGAAAAGAAAAACCAAATTCAAAAGCCAAAACGACCGTCACCGAGTTTGGAATCGCCAATTGGAGCAACCACTTTTAAGAGGGAACTATTATTCCTCTCCACGCCGGAACGAATACTGTCCACACACACAAAATTTTTATATATATATTTTCCTTAGACAGCATTATTTTGTCACCGCACCTCCTCCACCAGAGTGGGGAAGACATAGGCACGGCCTCCCCTATGAGCAGCCCCCAGACTCGCCCTGACACTGGCTGCCCGCGCACAAATCCACCCACCAGGGTATCGCTTCTTGGTCCCTTTTGCACGAGGCAGCGAAGCACAGGACCGGGGCAAGGGATGCTCCTGCAGCTTAGACACGTGCTAGTGAGGCCGGCCAGGCAGCTCGCCTAGGCGCGAACACACGAGCACACACACTCGATCACTATTTAGCACTACTAACCAGCCCGTGCAGGGCGAATGGGCCGGAGAACGCAAAGGCTCTGCTTCTGCCTTCCGCGAAGGCAAGTCTTTTTAAAAAATGTTTAATGTTTCATTATTTTATATATATGTTGGAAGCTGCTCAGAGTGGCTGGGACAGCCCAAGCAGATGGGCGGGGTATAAATAATACAATTGTTGTTGTTGTTGTTGTTGTTGAATAGGGTTCCCTATTTTCCCTGGAGAAATGTGGGAGGGTTTTGCCGTGGCTGTGCATTTCTCGCCCGGGCCCCCGCATTGGATAGACTAGTCGGGGGAAGCAGTATTGGACGATGTCTTCTTCTTCACCCCTCCAAGCAGAGACATTAAACAAGACGAAGAAGAGATCTGCCAAAAAGAATCTCAAATGAAGTTAGAGCTGGGGATGTTTCTGAGATAGAAAAGGTGAGTGGAAGCACCTCAGACTTATTTAACGAGGTCTCCTGGCATAATTTAGCTAATGTTGGGTTCCCCACGTGTAGACGTAGCCAAGGGGGCCCTCAGCTGACTCCCTAGGGCCTAAATCAGGCAAAACAATAGAAATAACTAACTGACGAATCACGTCGGTTCTGTGGACCCCCCCCCCAATTCCTGCCCCCCCCAAGAAAAATCCTGGCTATGCCCATGTTCCTTCCTTCCCCTTAAAATATCAGTTAACCCTTTCAGCTTTCCCAGAATGTATTTAAGGTTTTTAAGAGTCCCTTAACAGCAGAGACAGTAAAGTGGGTTCTTTGATCTCAATCTAAACTGGCTGGAACTCCAAATCTAGGCTCAATAGGAGTTCTCACCGTTCTTTCAGCAGGGAAAATTCCCACTCACGTTGAAATCCTGCCTATAAACAGCAGCACATATTTGAAAGCATTCACAGGTAAGAGCTCAGCAAAGTCTAGCTGTAAATTCTGCATGGCGTATTCTGCCGAAACATGGCTGCTTATCTGGGGCCTGATTTTTATTATAATAATTATGTATTTACTTATACCCTGCCTTTCCCCCCGACAGGGACTCAAGGTGGCTTAGATTTATTTTGATGGTAAATATATTTTCTCATCAGGTTTGTGTTTTTAAGTGATTTAAGAAGGAGGTCTTAACACTTCAAGACCCATGGATATTGGTTTGAATAAAAAAACATGTCTAATTTTCCAGCGTGTCTACAACTTGCTTGAGGAAGGTGGGAGTCTTATTTCCACTCTCAGGAGCTTATGCTCACAAAAGGACACAAGGCTGTTGCCCTGGAGACAGACAGATTTAGACCAAAACCTTTTCCGCAATTTTCTCCTTGTATCCTGTATACTGGCCTCATAGCTGCAAAACTGGCATGCCCATCTAACTGAAAGAAACAACAACACATGTGCACAACACGGGAGTTTCCTTGTGCATAGACAATCTCGGCGGACACTTTTCTGTCTTTATTTAGCCGTGAACAGCACCAGGCCAGATAGAACAACAGCAATGCTTTGGAGCTCAGTCACAGAGGGACCAACAACCTTGCCATTGGGCTGGGGGCGGGGGGGGGGAGAAAGAGGCTGGATAGGAAAGGGTTACTGACCTTGCCGTAGGAACATTTGCCTGGCTGTAACCTGAGTGGCTTTTATCTCGCCCACTCCCTAACAAGATGGCATCAGAACCATGCAGAAACACAAGGCTAATGGAAATGACAAGCGGGAGCCAGAGCTCCAGCGCTTCCAATTCAACTTTGGTTGAGTTCATTTTAATTTCATTTCATTTATCCAGTATAATGTATGTGCCACTTGATTACCATAAAACCTTTAAGCAGTTTACAAAACACACACACATTTACTAAAACAGTGAAAAACAAGTATTTTAAAACATTCAAATGATATTTAAAACCAACAGTAAGCAAAAGGCAGCATTCTGCATTTCTGGGTAGGCTTGCCTAAACAAGAATGCTTTAAGGAGGTGCTGGAAATCACAACAAAATCATAGAATATTAGAATTGTGGAGTTGGAAGGGACCCCAAGGGTCATCTAGTCCAACCCCCTGCAATGCAGGAATCACAGCTAAAGCATCCCTGACAGATGGCCATCCAGTTTTCATGTTAGAAACCCAAAGAGCACAGTGAAGGTGCTTGCCTGGTGTCCATAGGCAGGAAGTTCCAAAGTATAGGTGCTACTGCAATAAAAATAATAATAAATTAAAATAAATTAAAAAAAGATTTCATGCATGTGTGGAAGGAGCATTATGTGGCAGCTGTAACAGTGGAGGTTTGTGCAGATTGAATTGTTTGAGTAGGCACACATGGCGTAAGGCGATCCCTCAAATGTAAAAGATGCCAAGCTAGTTTAATGCAGGGAATCAAGAGCTATGGCATCCTCAAAAGTTGACTGGAAAGTGGCAAGGATTCCATTATTAACAGGGCACCCATTTCTTCCTGCATTACAGCGGGTTGGACTAAATGACCCTCAGGGTCCCTTCCAACTCTACCATATGGTTCTGAGAATTCCCACACTGTGCAGGATTAGCTTACATTCCCTTAGTCCAAGGCTTTGCTTTGTTTTGGGTTTTTGGAAGATATTGGCAATGTACAAAACTCTGACCTTTTTTTTTTTTAAACACAGGAATGAACAAAGCACTTCAGAATGTCTCTGAATAAACAACAAAACTGCCAGATAAGGTTTGTTTGGGAACACACACCTCGTGCCTCCTTTGGGGGGGGGGGAAATCAGGAGACAATTTCTTGATAGCACCATAGCTGTCAACTTTCGGATTTGAAAATAAGGGATTTTTCCAAACTTTCGGATTTGAAAATAAGGGATGCCGCGAGGGCGGTCCAATGGCACCAAGTAGCCTCGCCACCCTTCGCTCCAGAAGCTGCACACAAACAGGTGAGCAAAAGAGCGAGCGCATAGACGGCAGGCAGGGTGGCTGTCTGGTTGGGCGTGAGGGTCTGGCTGCACAAGGCATGCAAGCTCCGCCCCCAGTCAGTCTCAGACTCCTTATTGGCAGCCGAGCAACGCAGCTGAGGAGCCTCCCTGGCCGGCAGGGAGGGAGAGGAGCTGCTTCCTTTGAAATCCGGGAAATTGAAGGGATATCAACAATCCGGGATAGCAGCGGGAAACGGCATTGGAATAAGGGAGTTTCCCGCCAAAAAAGGGAGGGTTGACAGCTATGGATAGCACACCCATATCCATTGTTGACAAATGTCTTTTTGACATGCTTAAAAACAACAACACCAATCCCCTCCCCAGTAACTATCCTCTTTCTGTATCTGTCACTGTGGCTGGATTGCCTCATACACAAAATCCCAAAATCCTTATTTAGGAAATTCCTTTATTAGGCCAAGAAGTAGCATGCAACCTTTGAGCAATACGTCTCTTCACGAGCCTGGATGCTAGACAGAGGAAGCTGCCTGGGAACGGGAGACGTCGCAGAATCTCTGGATTTGGCTGCATTAATATGACCGCTCATTTCATTTCATTTCCCCAACCTTTCCCTGTTAATTTCCACAATATTTTTGAACTATCACAAAATGTAAAAGCCATACTAATGGAATATAAATATAGTTTGTGTTCAGCACTCACCCTCATGTTATTTGATTTATTTATTTATTTTAAATTCTGCCAATCAATTTATTGTGCATAGCCAAAGGCCTTTACAATGTACAGCAGTGGGCAAGGCAAGACTTTCTTCTGAAATTGCACGACACACCCTATAAAAAGTTTTCATCATAAAAAGTTTACAGCATAAAAATTAGAAATTAGAGAGCATCAACATATTCGGAATGGAGCTTCTTAACTGCTAAAGCAAATTTGGCTACCAGGTGTGTAATCTGTAATTATCATCATTATTTTAAAAAATGTTTGCTCTGCCCCCTCCCCCCCAGGTCATCATGACACCAGGACGTGGCATTGTTTGGGACCCCTCAATCATTCAGTGAAGCTGGTGCCTCTGGCTTTGGGTAATTGGGATAGATTAGGGATTCTGCTGGTTTACCGCCCGCCTCTCTGCCCAGCAGTCTCCCTGCCTGAGGTGATAAACCTGGTTTCAGAGGTGGTAGTGAGGACTCCCAGACTGCTGATTTTGGGGGATTTCAACAGCCATACTGAAGCAACTAGCTGTGGGTTGGCTCAGGAATTCATGGCTTCCATGAAGACCATGAGGCTGTTCCCACATGTCACTGGCCCAATGCTAAGCTACACCCTGAAACTTGCTTTCTTGGCTGCGAAGGGAGAGGGCGATCTGAAAGCGGGAGATATTGACAACAGTCCGTTATCATGGTCAAACCACTTCCTCTGCAGAAGTGTAGGACCTATGAGGATGATATTCCCTCAGAGGCTGATGGATCCAATGGGTTTCCAAATGGCCCTGGAGGATTCCTGGCTGGTATGACTGGTGCACCTCTTGAAGCCCTGGCTGAGTTAGGGAACATCTGGATGGGTCAGGCATTGACACAATCATCCCTAAGCTCTCTCTCCTGTTTCGTGGAGCCTGCTTGGGTTCCTGGTATACTGCGCTGCCTGCCAGTTTCCACTCTATTCAAAGTGTTGGTAGTGACCAAGAAAGCCTTAAACTGCTGAGAACCACAATACTTCAAGGAGACCACCTCTCCCCTTATGAACCAACCATGACCCTACGATAATAATCTGAGACCCTTCTTCATGCGCCTTCTCCACAAGAGGCCTGGAGGGTGGCGACACGAGAATGGGCTCTTTTCTGCAGTGGCTCTCCATTTGTATAATGCTCTTCCCAAGGAGACTCACCTGGAGACTCATTGCATATCTTTAGGCGGCAGGCAAAACGTTTCCTCTACTCCCAGCCTTTGGGTAAACAAACAAGCTATGGTCTTGTATGTTGGGGCATGTGCAGAGTGCAGTCAGTGCTCTAGCAGAGTATGTAACTGAACCCAGGACATTACTGGTAGAAGAAATACGCCCGAGTGTTCACTCAGGTCAGCAAAAGGGGTCCTTGAGACCATAGCCTTGAGCTGCAGGTGCAAACATTTAACTTAATTAGCCATGACTTGGTTTTCTCTCTGCAAACATAAACTTACACACTCTTAACATTTTAAACTGTTTTCGTGCAGGCATGAGGGGTTATTGTTTTTGTTTCTTACTATGTTGTGCATTTTTGTGTTTTTGTATTGGAAACCATCCTGTGATCCTTGGATGAAGGTCAGTAAATAAATTTAACAAATAAAAATTAGTAAGTAATAAATGCACCCTCCCTTAAATATGAGAGCAAGCAGGTGTGTGTCAGAGGCAGTGAGGGATAGACAGGGTCGGCTGAAGACATTTTGGCACCTGAGATGGAACTCAGAATTGGGCCCCCCCCCTCCACCAGGGAAGAAAGGGTGAGGGAAGATCTACAGCAGGAACAAAAGGGGAAGGAAGACCTACATTTGGATCTGCTGCCCCACTGAATCCTACTACCTGAGGCAATCTCCTCACTTTGTCTCATTGCTGAGCTGGCCGTGAATAAAGATCTACTTCAGGATCTGCTTCCTCTGTGGATCCTACTGCCTGAGGCAGTTGCATTTCCTTGCCTCATGGGTGGGCCGGCCCTGGATCCTGCTTGATCATGGGTCTTGATCTGGGCTCTGTCTGTGTTGGGGACCCCTCCCCACAGAGGGGCAGAAACCAAAGGAGACACTAATGCACAGCGGCTTCTCTGTTCCCCCCCAGGCCAGCAATTGCGCTGACTGGCTACTCCACTGGGTGCTGCTCTTCTTTTGCTTCTTAGCCCCCACCTTCCTGGGAGTTGCACCTGAGCAAACTTGAATGGTTTTGTCTCCCTCCCCAGCAGTCAGACTCCCTCCTCCCCCAGGGCTTTGGTTCTGGAAGCTCTTGCACCCCCTGGTGGCCAAGGAGGATCCTGACAGGTGCTCATGGAAAAGAGCAGAGAGAGAAACCCAGTTATTACCGGGGGGGGGGGGGGAATGGCCTGAAGGGATTGTGTCCAAAGTATTCTGCAGTAGCCTTAAATCCCCAACTTAAAAGTGAGGTTGCATGACTCATCATTTATTTCACATTCAAAGAAATATGCTACATAACATTTCTCAAAACAACAGACAAGTCCCACCTTATATCAAACTAGCTGACCCGGGCCACGCGTTGCTGTGGCTGATTTTATGCTTATTACCATCAGCAGCAGCCGCAGCCAGAATAAACCCCCACCTACCCCCGCCGGCGTCATGTGCACTCTGCACGCGCTCAGGTGCCCTCTCGCAGCCTGTGGCAGAAAAAGCCGAGGAAGGAGGCCTCTGACGCCGTCTGAGGGAAAAGCACTATGGAAACGCACAGATAAAAAACACACCTCGGGAGATCACTGAGGGACGATCACGGTGGCCATTTCCCAGCATGCCTTGCCTGTGGCCTTTTCAAGGGGAAAAGTGCTAGTAACCCTCTAGAGAGGATTTGATTCCATTTCCCAGAGTGTCTTGAGGAAGCGGTTGGTTGGGATAATAAGTGCAGCGTTTCCCAGCATGCCTTGCGGTTTGAGCGAAAGAGCTTAGTTCACCCACAGGGCGCCTTGACTCCATTTCCCAGCATCCCTTGCTGGTCTGGCCTAGTTAACTGCGAGAGGCGGCGGCCTCCATTTCCCAGCGTGCCTTTGACAAAAGAGATATTTACATTTCCCTGTATCCCAGCCAATTTAATCACATCCTTGTCTTGCACTCAGGTACCAGGAAGCCACTAACACAATCAACCCCTCCTTCCTTGCAGAGAAACAGTTTGTCAGTTTGGGAGTGAAAATAGAGACAGGCCTGGTTTTGCTGTGAGGTCATATTTGTGCACCAATGTCTTGCTTTTTTAGCTGTAGTACCAGCATAGCCGTCGCTAGAGGCGCTGTTTTGCTGGTGGTGTCATATGTGTGGGACAAATTTTTTTGCGGTTTTTCTTTATTTTAGGTATGACAGGTGTGGTTTTTCTGAATTTTTATTACGCCAGATCCTTCCTTGATGGTCATGCTACGATGTGTCCTAAATTTGATGCGATTCGGTCCAGCGGTTACAGAGCACGGTTGGGTCCGCTGCGCACGCAATGGGAACATTTTTATATATATAGATAGGTAAAGGTAAAGGGACCACTGACCGTTAATTCCAGTCATGACCGACTCTGGGGTTGCGGCGCTCATCTCGCTTTATTGGCCAAGGGAGCCGGCGTACAGCTTCCGGATCATGTGGCCAGCATGACTAAGCCGCTTCTGGTGAACCAGAGCAGCGCACGGAAACACCGTTTACCTTCCCGCCGGAGTGGTTCCTATTTATCTACTTGCACTTGCAGCAACGGGAGCTCACCCCGTCGCAGGGACTCGAACCGCTGACCTTCTGATCAGCAAGCCAAGAGGCTCAGTGGTTTAGACCACAGCGCCACCCACATCAAATATCCAATCCTTAAAATAGAAGAGCTTAGCTAATTGTGTCAAATGGAGAATTGATAATCGACTCATTGAACTGGTATCGTCTTTTAAATACCTGGGCATAACCTTCCAGGAAAAGGGTTCGTGGCATTACCAGGTTAAAAATACTATTGCAAATGCCCAAAGATCTACCAAAGCTATTGTAAGTTTTTTTTCTATGGAAAAGGGGGCCAATATATTCTGTCAGCCTCTCAGGTCTTTGTTGCAAAAGTACTAACACAATTGCCATATGGCTCCCAGATTTGCAGCTTCCTAAATCTTGCTCCCTTAGAATCCTTCAAAACTAAGTTTTATTTCTGCCTGTTAGGGATCCCTTCTTTCGTGTCCAGGGGCGGAGGAAGCCTCCTCGCGACCCGGGGCGGCGAATGGAAGCATCCCCCTGGGGGGGGGGCATCGTGACATTACGTCCTGACGTCACAATGCAACGTCACAATGGAATGCGCATGCGCGAAATGCCACGTGTGTTCACTCCATCGCCGGGCCGCTGCTTCTGCGGCGGCCTTGTGAGCCGCCGTGCGAAAAGCAGCAGTGGCAGGGCAGCCCCACGGGCTGCTTCATGCGATCGGTGGCTCTTGGGGGTACCCCACCGCTTGCTGCTTTTTCGCGCGGAGCTCAGCAAGGCCGCCATGCAGAAGCAGCGGCCTCGGCAGATGGAGTGCGCACACAAAGC